>SJXQ01008162.1:187158-256119 GCA_006408695.1 Aepyceros melampus
AGGGGGGGGGGGCGGGGGGAGAGAGAGGGGCAAGGCAGGGGGGGGCAGCAGTGGCAGGCAGGATATTCATCAAAGTTCTTGGCTTCTAACAAGTAGATGCCAGTAGCACTCACCCAGCTGGGGCAGGTACAAATGTCTCCAGACATAGCTAAATGTCTTTTGGGGGCAAATTAACCCCCTGTTGAGTACCACTGCTTTAGAGTGTATCACATTTCCTACCTTTTGAATTAGTTAATAAACTCTTATGTATCTAAAATTCTGAAGGAGGTACACAGACTAATAAAAATAATATTTTTAATTAAATAAGACTTATCATCCTGACATCCACTGGCTAGGTACTAAATGGTACATGTGACATATACTGCATTAAATAAAAAAACCCTCAAAATTAAAAGTAATATACATGCTATTCTGGGAAACTAAAACAGTTAACATCAAAACTATGTTTTATGTAAAGCCTAACATATATAATAACACTGATAATTATCTATTATTTTCTTAGTTTTCGATGTACTGTCTTTTGGATGAATTAAATTTTTAATGTTTTTAGAGACTAGTTAGGATTTTAGAACAAGTAAAAAAAAAAAGTGTGCTCCAAAAAACTTGCAAAATTGAAGCAGCACGCTATTTTATGATTTATATTGAGGTTTTAAAAGGCTAGTATCTTTCTTAAAAACTAGTAATGATAATGCTATAAATAAAATCACAACTTTCCAGGTTTTTAATAAATGACATGTATAATTAAATACTATTGTCAATTAAACTGATGAACTTTATTGAGGTTAAAACTATAACAAAGTTCATCCTAAAACATTTTGCAATGCAAAATTATCTCACTCAAGGAGTGTTTAATAATTTGGATGCCAGGAATTACAAGCAATTTTCAAAAGCAAAGACTCACATTCATAAAACTTTATACATCATTTGAACTAACAGATATTTATACTACTAGGATCAAACGTGCATCACTTTCATTCTTGTATCATGGTTTTATATATTACATTATTTATCACCATTCTTTGTCACTACACGTATTTATCATACACTTCACCATTCTCCTTAGATTTCTGATCTTTATCTTCATTCTTCCCATTATCCTATAAAATATACAAAGAAAAAGTATATTTTATTAGATTCTCTTAGATGCAACTTTAAAAATAATACCTTCAATAAACAGAGATACTCCAGAGAGCCCATTTCACCATCTATGGAAAAGGGAACCCTTGGGGAACTATTTGAAAGAAACCTCTCAGTTCTGTGCAGAATGACTTTTAGTATTTTAGAAAGTCATATAAGTCCTAAGAAATCAGAGGTTCTTAGGAATACATTACTAACAATAATACAGCCCTTGAAGTGGAGATTTTTTTTCCCCCTTGTTCTCTGAGTGAGACCCAGGCTAAAAAAGGTCTCTCGATTATTGAAGTTAGTTTACAATGGCACTAAGTTACTAGATTAGTAAATCTTGTTTATAAAGAAGTCTGCAAACATAAATCATGTGTGACATCTGAAGTAAGCTCTAGGAAAATACTACCTTTGGAGAAAAGGACAGAATGCTACCACTAGCTTCTGTTAGAAAAGCCACTAAGAGCTTAATAATATTAAATTTTCCAGAGATAGGCTTTTCTGAAAAAGAATAAACTATGAAAATGTTGAAGGTGAAAAATAGCTGACCTTCTTAAGAACAGTGTGGATTTCATCCATTACTGTGGATAAGTTTCTGATTGTCTTATTCAGTTGGTTTTCAAATTGCAAATTCATGTTTTCTGAAATCTTTAAGTTTTCTTGTAACTGACTAAGGTCCTTTTTAACTTCTCTAAGTTCACCAGAGAGGTTTTTGTTAGAAATCTCCAAATTTAATATGGTTTTTTCATCTTTATCTGTCAAAAGAAAAAAAAAGAAATCAAGTTCAAAATTCACCATCTTACCACTTATTATTTCCAATTTAACCTTGAGGTTAAAAATATTTAAAGTTAGAAGCCTTAAATAATAATAAGTGTATTATTAGACTTACTAAGTGTATATAGACTTATTATTAGACTTAATAAGTATATATAATTCCTTAAACTGGGCCAAGTGTCAATTTCAATAGCATAACACAATGCAATGCTTCTTTGTAAAGAATCCGGCTACAATGTAGGAGACCTGGGTTTGATCCCTGGATTGGGAAGATCCCCTGGTGAAAGGAATGGCTACCCACTCCAGTATTCTTGCCTGGAGAATTCCATGGACTACATAATCCATGGGGTCACAAAGAGTGAGACATGACTGAGTGACTTTCACTTTCACTCACAATCAGTACAGTTCAGTCGCTCAGTCATGTCTGACTCTTTGCGAACCCATCAATCGCAGCACGCCAGGCCTCCCTGTTCATCACCAACTCCCGGAGTTCACTCAGACTCACGTCCATCAAGTCCGTGATGCCATCCAGCCATCTCATCCTCTGTCGTCCCCTTCTCCTCCTGCCCTCAATCCCTCCCAGCATCAGAGTCTTTTCCAATGAGTCAACTCTTTGCATGAGGACTCACAAAATTAAGCTTTACCCAAGTATTATTTCTAAAACCAAGTTCCATTTTTTAGATGATTGCACAGACTAGAAAAAAATAGCAAGAACTGGTGAGAACTAAGCAGAACTATGGGAGGAATTAAAGGATACAACAGAACCATCAAACCTGAGAATACACACAAAGATCTAAGATTAATTCTCATTATTAAGCTAAGCAATTTTACAACCTTCAACAGAAATAGTCAAATGTAAAGTTACATTATGTATCTACACTATAAAGTATGGATATGCACATGTACAGGTGTGTACATGTATGCACACATATATACCCAAGTAGAGTGTTAAAAGTACCAACATACCAATGCTTTTCCTTACCCGTCTTTTCTTCTAGTAACTGCAGCTTCTGTTCCACTTCAGCTCGTACTTTTTCACTCTTTTCCAATTTCTGCAAGAGGCTTCCTACATCGACCATTGCACCATTGTACACAATAAGGCCAACATTTTCTTCTACATCCTTTGACTCCTGTTTTACTATTGGTGTTGGAAGTAACAACCTGTTTCCTGCAATATAAAAGATACTTTTATTTTAAGCATGTGGGGTCACAGTTCTCTGACAAGGGATTGAAACCATACCCCCTGCAGTGGAAGCATGAAGTGCCAACCACTGGACCTCCAAGAAATCCCTAAAAGATACCATACTTAAAAAAAAATACCATAGTTTATGTTATTTTCTTTTCAAATTAATAATACACTTATAAAATGGCATGATCTTAAAATAATATACTCAAACCTAGCATATCTTCCTGCAAAGCTTCAGATTCTTCATGGTTTTCTTCATCTTTTGAAGTATCTGTTAATTTCCGGTAGAAACAAGATTCACGGAGTACTACTTTATTAAGAAGCTTCTTTACCTGTTATGTAAGCAAGTAAACAAATTAAAAAGATGAAAATAAGGTTTTGATTCTCCTTGACATCTGTGTTCTAATTTTCACATATGATGAACATCAATAGCATTTCTCAGGTATCCACTACCATTCAATTAGAGCACTTATGTTTTTAACTGTCTTCTCTAGAAACCTAAATTTCAAATTATGACTTGAAAAAATTTTCTAAGAAAAAAAAGCAACACTGAAAGAAACGCTAAAAATACATTAAAGTTTATGTACGAACACACATATTACAGCATAGTTTGTGGTTCTAAAAAATGACAGCCATTCAGCAACTGGGCCCTAGTTAAGGCAATAAAGGCACACCTATACCATGGAATACTATGCAGTAATAAAAATAATAAAATGGGTCTCTATCTTCATGGCAGAATGCTGATGATACATTATTAAATGAAAAAAAGTCTCAGATATCACCAGAATGATTTCATGTGTTGTTTATAAAACTGGGACTATCCTATATAAACACATATGAGTTGCTTACAAAAGATCTAGAAGTTTATAAACTAGGCCAAAGGAGGAGAATTAGATAGGAGAGGACACTTTTAACTTCTTACACTTTATTTCAATATTGTTTAACTGTATTACTATGAGCCTGTATTTGCTTTTATATTTCAAAAAGTCAAAGATACTAAAAAGAGTTATTTAAAAATGCTTTTAATTTCAATATTTATAAGACAGATTACCTGAGCCCGAGAAAGATGTAGTCCAAGAGTATAAAATATTTCTTCCAAATCCTTTTCAAGAAGATATCCACAATGGCTTTGATCAAAATAAACAAATGCCATTAACAGATCTCTGTTAATCGTGATCATCTGAGTCTTTTCTTTTTCCTAAAGAAAATGTAATACATAATTTTAACCCCTGAAAAGTGACAAAATTAGACTGTGTCCATAATGTACCAAAAATATGAAAAGACCGTTGTCTCATCTTAGCCAAATTGAGCTGATCTAGTTACGTGTATGAAGAAATAAATAAAACATACTATCTGTTGTTGTGTCGTTGCCGTTTACTCGGTAAGTTGTGTGTGACTTTTTTGCGATCCCAAGGACTATAACCCACCAGTCTCCTCTGTCCATGGGATTTTCCAGGCAAGAATACTGGAATGGGCTGCCATTTCCTTCTCCAGGCAATCTTCCCAACCCAAGGATCAAACCCACATCTTCTGCATTGGCAGGCAGATTTTTTACCGCTGAGCCACCTAGAAAGTCCATTGATTATCTGACGTATCTTTTCTCATTTGAAAAGACCCTGATGCTGGGAAAGATTGAGGGCAGGAGCTGAAGGGGACAACAGAGGATGAGACGGTTAGATGGCATCACTGACTCAGTGAAAATGAGTTTGGGTAAACTCCGGGAGTTGGTGATGGACAGGGAGATCTGGTGTGCTGAAGTTCATGGGGTTGCAAAAGTCAGACACAACTGAGCAACTAAACTGAGTACCAAAATACAACTGACTGAATTCTGCTGAGTGGTACTATATAGATATATAAGGATCAATAAAGTTCATCACTGTGTTACGTTTAGTAGTATGTTTTATGTAAGAAATGGAAATTGTTGTTGTACATAAGAAACTAATAATGTATGTCAAACATACTTCAGTATTTAATACATACCTTATCTTTAGAGGGCCTCTCTTTGCAGTACCTATTAATATCTCTTTTGTCATCTCGTTTGTTTTCTTCCTCATTCGATCTATACAGTAAATAAAACAGGAGCAAAAGACTCATTTA
Organism: Aepyceros melampus; assembly: GCA_006408695.1. NCBI lineage: Eukaryota > Metazoa > Chordata > Mammalia > Artiodactyla > Bovidae > Aepyceros > Aepyceros melampus. Next base: position 192,338 of record SJXQ01008162.1, read on the forward strand.
GTAGATAAATTGCCAACTATCACACAGACTGAAAATACTTTTCTATTACTGATCAGTTTTCATAAGATACAACAGTGAAGAAATATATGAATAAAAATAGTTTGGATTTTATAAGAAACAATTATAAAATAGCCCTGAACAGGAAGAAACTTATAAGGAGACCAGAGGGAAGAAGAAAGTGGACTTTACTGATTTAAATACAAGGACTTAATTCAATAAGTATTTGGGGGATTTAGTTTCCAAAAATGTATGTATTTAATACAAAAAGATTGAAACTTAAAATTTTTTTAAAAAAGAGCAAGTATATTTTCTTAAAGGAGAAACAGCCAATATAGGAATTCTAACTGCAGATGCATTATTGCAGAATATTAAGTGTATGTGAGAATTGAAACGTTTTTTCATAATTAAGAAGACCTAACAATGTTAATATCCAGATTTGCATAATGAAAGATAGGAAATCAGATGAAAGTGAAAGCTCAGTTGTGTCCAACTCTTTGCGACGCCAGGGATGTAGCCCACCAGGCTCCTATGTCCGTAGAATTCTCCAGGCAAAAACACTGGAGAGGGTTCCAATTCCCTTCCTTCTTCCGGGGATCTTCCTCACACAGGGATCAAACCTGGTCTCCACACTGCAGGCAGATTCTTTACCATCTGAGCTACCATGGAAGCCCAGGAAATTGGATAAATTATTCTTAATAAAATAAACAGAAAACTGACAAAAAAGTAAACTCCTTTCTCTTACCTATCCATAGGCTACCCAGTTTTTGAAGACCTTGGCCACCACCCTCAGGTAAATACCATTACCACCGTGATATCCAGCTAATATTAAAGAATAAATCTGCTTATGGATTCAGTCCTTATACCTCCTAAAATGCCCAAGTTGAAGTCCTAAGCCCCTAATATTTCAGAACGTTGCCTTATTTGGAAAAATGGTCTATGCAGAGATAATCAAAATGAGATTATCAGAGAGGGCTCTAACCCATGACTGGTGTCCTTACAGAAAGGAGAAATCTGTATGCAGACAAATGCAGACAGAAGACAGTATGAGAATACGGGGAAAAGACAGCCATCTACAAGCTGATCAGAGATGCCTGGAATAGAGCCTTTCCTCACAGCCCTCGGAAGAAACCAACCCAGCCAACTCTTTCATCTTAGATTTAGCCTTCAAAATTAGAGGGTTTTTTGCAGATATTTAATGATCGACAATTTTAAAATAGAAATTTTAGTTCTAGAGGTTTCTGGATCTTTCAAATGGATCTCCATCAGAAAGCCCAGAGTAACAAAGGCTTTGTTGGTAAAATACAAGATATGGTAAACACAAGAAGTTGATTAGTCCTTGAGATATTACAGAGCATATATTCATAAATAATTCACACTATATTCCCTTCTTGAACATTCACAATATAAATAAGCAGCTAAGAAGCTCTGTAGTAAAACATGTAAACCTTTACTTTTAGCCCATGTTTCCCAAATTTATTTGACCCTAGAATATTTTACTAACCTTAATACCAGTTAACATTTAGGAACACATTGGGAAGGACTGTCTTAAGTGAGAAACTGTATGCAAACAGCTTCTAACAATGTAGAGAAATTTCTAACAATGTAGAGAAATCTTTGTAATAGAATATACATGTGAAAACACACATGAACCTTGACAGCATTATGCTAAGTGAAAAGAAGTCCATCACCAAAAAGAAGCCAAACACCACCACGTATTGCATGATTCTGTTTATACAAAATGCCGTCTAAGACCGCGTACGTATCAAAACCAGTGAGCTGCATGTTTGTAAGTGGGTAAAATGATTGATATATGAGTGAAGTCGCTCAGTCGTGTCCGACTCTTTGCAACCCCATAGATTGTAGCCTCTCAGGCTCCTCTGTCCATGGGATTTTCCAGGCAAGAGTACTGGAGTGGATTGCCATTTCCTCCTCCAGAGGATCTTCCCAACCCAGGAATCGAACCCAGGTCTCCCGCATTGCAGGCAGACGCTTTACCGTCTGGCCACCAGGCTTCCCCAAATTACATCTCAAGTTGTTATTAAAAAAAAAACAAACCGAAAACAGTGGGCTTCTCTGGTGGTCTAGTGGTTAAGAATCCGCCTTGCAATACAGGGACACCAGTTCAATCCCTGGTTCAGGGAAGATCCCACGTTCTGTGGAGCAATTAGGCCTGTGAGCCACAACTACTAACCTGACACACTGCAACTACTACAGCCTGCGTGCAGAGACCCTGTGCTCCCCAGCAAGAGCAGCCACCGCGTAAGACTGCGCACTGCTCACCACGAGACAAAGCCCACGTGTAGCAGCAAAAATACACCACAGCCGAAAAATAAATTAGAAATAAATGAATAAATCTTAAAGAAAAAATAAAGGGAAAGACAAATGTTCTAAAACAACTGGATTGTGGTGATGGTTTCACAATTCTATAGTTACTAGAAATTATTATATTGTTAAATTATTAAACTAAATTACATACATTAAAATGAGTGACTTTGTGACATATATTAGAACAGCAATAAACAATATTAAAAAAGAGAAAGACTAAGTGTTTTGAACCTAATTATTTCATATAAAGTACAGAGTGGTTCAATTGCTTGTTTTATTACCAGGGAAAAATTAATTTACTGCTAAGAGCTACAGTTTCCTCAATTATGAAATGGCTAAGTATTCTCTTTCATTTGTTCACATTTTACAGACATGACCCATTTTGAGTATTTTTCGAAACCATCTCTCCAGAAACCTAATTTTAAAACATTTTTTAAAATTCCAAGTAATCACTGCTCAAATCTTAGAACATGCTGCATATAAAAACTATTTGGTAATCTTTTCCACATCACTATCCCCTACCTACTTTTTCAATGACTGCACAGAATTTAACTGCATGTCTATGTCAAAATGCAAATAACTCCCTATTGTTTTACACAAAAGTTATTCTAGCAACTGTACTGAAGAGAGACTTTGGAGGAAGGGTATAGGGATGGAATTAAAATAACCCAGGCATGGGCTGCCTTAGGGCTACACTATGAAAAAAACAGAAGGGAAACTGACAATGTTAGTCACTCAGTCATGTACGACTCTTTGTGACCCCTGTGACTGTAGCCCGTTAGGCTCCTCGGTCCATGGAGGTTTCCAGGCAAGAATACTGGAGTGGGTAAGGTAGCCATTCCTTTCTCCAGGGGATCTTCCCAATTCAGGGATCAAACCTAGGCCTCCTGCACTGCAGATGGGATGCTTTACCATCTAATTCATCAGGGAAGTCTATAAAGTTGGTGACAAATGGTCTGATTCTGGGTATATTTTGAAGACAGAAGTGATATGACCTCCTGATAGAAAGGAAATGGACAAAAAAAAAACAAGGATGACTCCTAGATTTTAGCTCAAGGAACTATAAGGATGAGACAGCCGTCAAGAGTCAGAGGTCAGAGGAGTTGTATGTTTTCCTTATGGTGAAGAAGAAAAGCAGAAGTTCAGTATGTTAGATATGTTTATTTTGAAATATCAGGTAAGTGGAGATGACAAATAGGCAGTTGATATGGAAGAATAAGAGAAGCCTGATTTGAGATACAAATTTGAGAACTGTCAATACAAGTAGATAGTATTTAAAGTCAGGAGAATGGAAAAGCACACCACTAAGAGAGTAACACAGTAGAAAAGGAATAAAGAAAACAACTAAAGAGAGTCAGGACATTCTGACACAAAAGAAAATGAGAACAATGTTCAGTGATATAAGTAAAGCAGTCATTAAAACAATACTGGGACAATGGGGGAGAAGAGGGGAGGAAAAAATGGGATTGTAAAAAGGGTGAATCTTCATTGAGCAAAGCAGGTAATGAAGATAAAAGAAACAGTGATATATGTATATCATATCACTGCTACTAAGTTGAATGTCTTCTCTTAGGCAACTTGAAGAATTTCTACTTTCAAATGGATCAGAAACACATACAAATACAAAGATTAACATAAATAAGATAAAATATTAACTAATGAATCAACTGTTGGGTATAAGGTGTTCAACTTCTTTTGTGTTCCATTCTTTCAGCTTCTTTATGTTTGAATATTTTCACCAATTAGAAGAAAATTAAAATGATAGGGTAAAAAGAAAAAAATAGAAAGGCAAACCAAAAATACCTTAAGCAGTAATAATTCTCAGAGACAGGTATTACAAAGAAACTTACGATTTCCTCATCTAAGAAAAAAAAATTTGTTTTAAAGCCCCAAATCCACACTGAAACCAATATTCAGTGGTATTCCATATGTACTATAGAGCTGGCATACATGACTAGACATCTACTATAAAGCCTTTTGACTGAGTTTCATTACTAATGGTAAAAGTCTATTATTTAAAACTTGGGTAATAGATATGCAATTTTTTTTATTAGTCTTCAAACTCAATATGAATGTGAGATATACTCTTTTGCTTAGATGATAGCCTTCATAATTTAAAAAAATACTAGAGTTAGTTTTCTAAGGAAGATATAACCTTTTCATGACACACTTTAACACAGTTTTTAGGTAAAATGTTATTCAAGTTGAATAAGCCATTAATTATATGTGGAATGTATGACAGTCAAAACTAAACATTTCTTAAAACAATCCTCTCACCTAAAAATTAGTAAAATAGTAGTTAATATATTAACAGTACTTGGTATAATATACTTACACCAGAGAATATTTTACCTTTCCTATTCTAAAAATTACCATAATTATACATTTCAGTGATACGAAGTAATCAAACAAAAATTGTAGTTCTCATCCTAAGGGGAAACAAATGAATCATACCATCTTCTTCATCCTCCGCTTCTTCTGCTTCCATTGGATCATATTCATCTTGATTATTATCCTCTTCAGTTTCATCATCATCTTTAGAATCATCTTTTCTTTTATCTTCTTTCTACAATTTAAAATGGCTTAAAATTAAGCAAGATCTCAAAAAATTAAATTCACCAAATTTACTTGAAATATTATCACATTATAAATATCTTATAATAATGTACTTTTATTATTCACAACATACATAAATAAGCCATCATGCTATATACCTCAAAAATAGAATAAACTAACAAAACTGTTATACATGCTTATATAGGCTCAAAAGACTTAAATTTCCAATAATAAACTAAAACTTTTTAGTTTGACTTTTATATTTCACTATTCTGATGAAATTTATTGTTCTGTTACACTACAGAAGACTAATTAGAAAACTAACTCAAGTTGCTGGTCATAGAAATAATTACAGACCTTCCTTTCGTCCCTATCTTCTTTTTTATCTTTATCATCGCCTGATTTTCTCCGTTTGGGTTTTGGCTCATCAGTTTCATCATCTCTCTCTTCTTTTTTATCTTTTCTCTCATCTTTTTTGCTTTTCTTTTCCTTTTCTTTTTTATCCTCTTTCTCAGGAAGAGACAATAATGATTTGTATATTCTGACACCAAAATCTCTTTGAAGCATTTCATTGAAAAGCTCTGCAAATAATGAAACCTATAAAAAGACAAAACAATACCCAGCCAACTTAGTTAGGAACAGTGAACAAATCCAGCAAATTCAAACAAATCCAATAATTTATCATATGATGACTTGTCACATCCAACAACTAATGTGCACTAACAATAAATTATAATAATTACTGTCGACAATGCCAAGAAGCCTCAAAATCCTCAAAAACTCTTCTGAAGATATAAATACTGTGTCTAGTATACTTTTGACCAAATAGTATAAAAAAATAACTTCATGACTTTATCATGTGTATCAACAAGATGTACTCTGAGTTTTTATGAAATGCCTACTATGTATCAGGACTGTTCTTAGCCATGTGAATAGAGAAGTGAAAAAAGCAGATAAAAATCCTAACTCTCATAAAATAACTAATCTAGGGGGACAAAGTATGAAATAATAAAATCAGTATCAAATTATAATAAAAACAAGCAGGGTAAGAGCATAGAGAGTAATAAGAGTACAGCCAGAGATGGCCTTTCTGATCAAGTGACATTTGAAATATAATGTTAAATTCACATACAAAAATGACTTACATTCTAATAATAGATTAAAAGGAAATTAACTAAGGGGATATGTTAGATGGAGAAGAAAAAAATAAGCAACATTTTGCTAGCAGATGTCTGTTTCTCAAATCATTGTTTTCCACTGTATGGCATTAATTTGAGATCCTCTTACAGCAGCCATTAGGTATACAGTATATACATTTTAAGTAGAGATATCAAAGACTTTTTTTTTTCATTAATTTATTTTTTAAATGACTACTGCAGGAGAAGCACTATTAAGAGTTACATTTATTGCAACTAGTAATAAAAATAAAATCATATAGCATATGATGTTTAAGGACACTGATTTACTGGAATTTTCAATGTTTCAAAAACTGTAAACACTTTAATATTTGTAACATACTTTGCATCAAGATTATAAGAATGCACTTCATGTTTAATAAGCTCAGAAGCCCTCTGTATTTGTTTGCAAACATCACTTTTATCTTACCATCTGGTGGACAATGAATGACCTTCTGGGTCAAGTAGGTATGACTGATTTTTACAGTATAATTTATCAAATGAAACAATGTGAAATATGTTGATAAAATACAATAATTGTACACAACTATAATTTCATATAGGCTATTTACAAAAGTCATATTTTATACCGTTTTGTTTAAAGAATCAACCAATCACTAACATAGAAAGAGAAGTGCATTTCAACTATTTTGAAAAATGACTAATTATGTTGTAAAGCTGCTCTAGAGTAATGATACAAAGAAACAGATTTACGTTGAAGAGATAAACATTACCTCAAATGAATGTTCTTTATTATCCTCTAATCTGTAATCCAAAAGTACACTCAAAGACATGATGCTACAATCAAACTTGCCACTTTTTGCAGCCCAGTTTGGATGTACAACAATAGCCGGTTCATCAGGCAAAATATATCTTCTTTCCCGACGCTGGCGTTCCAGTTCCTCTTGACGTTTCCTTTCTTCTTCCTACATATTCGAAATTTTAAATAATGGCTAAACTTCCACGTACATTATGTATCGTACCAAAAGAAAAAGGGTGATTTTCTAACAATGATAATACCAACTTTAAGTGCTAAGAAGAGAGTGAAGTTCAAATTACTAAAGACAGCCACTTTTATGGCTCCTAATTCTCTATCTTTTTAATTTTCCAGGGTAAGCTGCTACCCTTTGAAGAGGGAAAAGACTCCACAAACCTCTATTACCATCATATAAATCAGGATATTCTGGGAAAATGTTGGCAATCCCCACATTTGAAAAAGAGACAGTATAATCTAGATACCAAAACCAAAATCCATGTATATTCACAACAAAATTAAATGACAAAGGTATTTCCACAAACCCCAATATACAAGTAGGAGAGGAAAAGTCACAAGATATAAAACATCTATGTGTTACTGACATCTGTGTAGAGGGGAAGCAGAAGGAAGAAATGAGGTTACCTGCTGAATCTAAGAATAGGAAAACCATAAAACAGGCAATGGAAAGCATAGCAGCTAAATTTAAAAATAGTAGCTGAAACTAGGAAAAGGTGAGTGAGTACAAGGGGTCAGTGTTAAGATCCAAGGTGTTCTAGGCCTACTTATGAACTTGCAAAGATGATTCATCAGGGCACCCTTTCAGCACAGGCCAAACTGAGGAGAAACTTCCGGGAGCAAAATCAACAGTGAACAGGGCAAGAATAATAGAGAGAATAGAGAAGTGGGAGTAAAAGGTCCAGATAAAAAGTGACAGATGGCAATAAAGATAGAAATCTCAGCAAGCCGGCCTATTTTTTGGCAGAACGAAAAAATAACAGAATATAGAGCTCTATGAAGTCAGAAAAGCTATCTGAAAAAAACCTCCTTCTAACAAACTTTAGAAAAACCACATTCACATAAAAATGAGCAACAGAAATGTACTTTGGTCAAATTCCATGCAAAGTTATTACTGGAAAAAAAACGGGGGGGGAGAGAGAATAAGGAGCAGAATCACGTCTCTGGCAGACAACGAAAGTGGACCAGAAGACATGGCCAAAAGACAGATAAAAAACCCTTAACTTACTATTTTAAAGTGTGCTAAAAGACATAAAGAAAATGTTACAACATATGAAAGAACAACATGAGTAAATATTTTAAAAGGGAAAATGAGGTGACAGAATTTAGGGAACAATCAGAAAAGACAGTTCCAGAAATTTAAGAATAAAGTAAAGGAATAAAAAAGCAAATGAACTCAACAGGTAATGCCTTATTTCCTCTAAAATCAGGAACAAGACAAGGGTGCCTGCTTTCACCACTACTATTCAACATAGTTTCGGAAGTCCTAGCCACAGCAATCAGAGAAGAAATAAAAGGAATCCACATTGGAAAGGAAGTAAAACTCTCACTGTTAGAAAATGACATGATCCTCTATATAGAAAACCCTAAAGATTCCGCCAGAAAATTACTAGAGCTAATCAATGAATATAGTAAAGTTGCAGGATATAAAATCAACACACAGAAATCCCTTGCATTCCTATACACTAACAATGAGAAAACAAAAAGAAATTAAGGAAACAATCCCATTTCAATGGAAAGAATAAAATACTTAGGAATAAACTTACCTAAGAAACAAAATGTAGAAAGACAGTAATGATGACCCTATATGCAAGACAGCAAAAGAAACACAGATATAAAGAACAGACTTTTAGACTGTGTGAGAGAAAGCGAGGGTGGGATGATTTGGGAGAATAGCACTGAAACCCATATATTACCACGTGTAAAACAGATGACCAGTGCAAGTGTGATGCATGAAGCAGGGCACTCAAAGTCGACGCTCTGGGACAACCCAGAGAGATGGGGTGGGGAGGGAGCTGTCAGGGGGGGTCAGGATGGGGGGACACATGTACACCCGTGGGTGATTCATGTCAATGCATGGCAAAAACCACCACAATATTATAAAGTAATTAGCCTCCAATTAAAATAAATTAATTAAAAAACCAAAAAAGATAATGCCTTAAAGAGAAAGGGAGGTAATATGGAAATGTTAAAGATCAAAGAGAAATGAAAAAGTGACCAATACTGAGGAAGCAAAAAGGTAAACACAAGACATCAGAATTCCTTAAAGAAAACAAGTGAACAGAACAAATAAAAAATTATTACTTGACACAACTTGTTTGTTCATACACTATTATTCACAATAGCCAAGAGACAAAAACAAGTATTTTTGCTACCATGAGCTCTGAGGTGTCTACTAGAGATGAGCTTTAGGTATAATAACAAAAGGATCAGTTGTAAGCATTAGGTATATAGTAGTAAAACCAAAATTAAGTGAGCATTAAGAGAGTACAGTATGTACGCTACATGCTAGGACAATGTATTTATAGGACATTTTTAAAATGAGGAGAAAGCAGGTATAGGAATAGGAAATTCAAAAATGCAAGACTTTAATACTGGTGGTGGGGCTACTAATATTATGTTTGTATTATGTATCTGTATATATATTCACAAGCACTGGCAAAAAAAAAATTTCACAATTTGAGCTTCAATAAGAAAAATCACAAGGAATTGAAACCCATTAAAAATGTTCAAATCCATGTATTCATAATGTTTAAAAACAAACAGGTAACCATCTGAAGATGCAGGGAACCAATTCACTATTGTAAAAACTAGATGACCAACAACAAAAAAAACAGTGCTTGATGGAGCAGCATATATACGACATTAGTGTGGCAGAGGAATCATGCAAATTCCTGAACCTTTTTTTTGCCACTGTGCCATATGGGATCAACAGTTCCCCAGCTAGGGATTGAACCCGTGCCCTGTGCAGTGGAAGCGCAGGATCTTAACCTTTGAACCACCAAAGAAATCCCAACATTCTATATTTTAAACATGAATTTACCAAAAGGCAAACCTGTACCACTGAGTAACCAAAAGAGCAGATGAGAGGAATATGTGAAAACAAAATAAGAATTATAATACCACCAATTTTAACCTCAATAAATCAATGGATTTAGGATTTGAGCACCACTGCCCACTAACATCAAAAAGTGAAAATCTGCTTTCTTCTGTTGCTGTTGTGAACAATTCAATTCTAAAGCAATTCCTACAAGCAAAGTAGGTGTCTACACAGGATTGAGGTTGATGAGAAAAGTTTAGAGCTACAATGGCCCAGAGTAGAAGAGCTACCCAGTTATCAGGCACTGATTCCAAATGAAGCGAGGGCATCCATACAGAGAAAGTATAGGACAGGAAATAAAACTAAAGTGGAATAAGGAAGATATACAGATTGGAGAGGGAGTGTGATGTATAACTGAGGAAGTAAGCAAATCCATTAAGTATAATAGAAAGTATGTTTCTCATTATTGGGGAAAGGAGTTAAGATACATGGAAAGAGAAAACCAGAATGAAGTTTGTGATGTTGGAGTATAACTGGGGTTATTAGCATAAGCTCTTCACTTTCAACGTACAAACCACAATAAATACGATGTACTATTCTTCACTACAAGGTAGCAAGGCTTCCTGGGGAAATGGGTGACTTCAGAAACAGGGCAGGGATAGTAATCAATGAGACTAAAACACTTTATATCATAATGCAAAATAAGCAAAGTCCTCAAAAGATGACAGACACAGGGCTATTTCAAAGAACACAGAAGTCAACTTGAAATGCCTCCTGCTGGACAACTGTGATATAATTCCACTATCAAATCTACCATTACATCCATAATCAAATTTCTCCAATTATCTCAAAAAATACTGTTAATGGCTTTCCCTCCTCCCACCCTGATCCAGGGTCCAGTCAAGTTTCACTCAATGCATTCAGTTGTCATTATTAACCTTCTTTAAACCATTTTTCCACTTTCATCACATGAACATTTATGAAAAGTACAGACAAGCTGCTTTGTAAAATTTCATACATTCTAAATCTGTTTTCTTACAATCAGATTAAGGTAAAACATTTTTGGTAGAAAGGCTTAATAAATAATGATGTGTACTTTCACAATACATTAGTACACACACAATGTTCGTTTATCCAATTACTGTTGGTGTAACACACTTCTGACAACCCCATGTTTCAAATTCAGAAAACACCCAGAAGTTATTCTTCTGGGCATATAAGACTGAGGCACAAACAAGAGTGAATAAACAGCCGCTGAGTCTTAAGAACTGTGATGCAATCAAGCAAACAGCTTTAAAGCAGCAAAATTCTCAGACAAGCACTTCACCAGACTCAATCTCTGAACTTAATAGCTCTATCACATTTTTTAATATCTAAGACATTATTATTCACTTTTAAGAGTAAGGACTGAAAACACCTGATTTATAGAAATCATTCAAATGTGAAGAATGAATAAACACTGATACACTGATGCCGTGGAATATTATTTAGCAACTAACAAGAACTACAGAAACAATAAAAATGGGTGAGTCTCTAATGCATTATGTTAAATTAAAGAGGTCAGACTCAAAAGGTTATATAATTCCATTTACATGATATACTTGAAAAGGCAAAGCTATACGAAAACAGATCAGTGGCTTCCAGGGGCTGACCAGGTAGGAGAAGAAAATGCTTACAAAGAGGTAGGTATTAATATAAGTTATTTTTAGGGGATCACAGACCTTTTTTATATATATGATGACTGTGGTGGTGGTTAAATGGACATATGTATGTGTCAAAACTTGCACAACTGTTCACTAAAAGGATCGATTTTACTACTATGTAAATGATATCTTAATAGAAGTATATACACATACAATATTCAAAGAACCCTATAAACCAATATTAAGTGTAATAGTATTGAAATGATTTAGTATATACCTCTTTATCATCTTCAGATTTCCTATCATCCTCCTCTTCCTCTTCCTTCTCAGATTTCTCTAATTCCTTTTGTTCTTCTTTTTGCTCTTCTACTTTAAGCTGTTTTGTCAGTCGGGCTATTAACTGGGATTTTAAGCCTTTGGAACTAAGAGCTCGACTTTCTAATTCTTTTCGGAGATCATTTACCTAAACATACACAGCATAAATACACAGAAAATGGAAACAGGATCATGAAATAAGCAATTATACAATTATCTTCTGTATGAGTTTTTTAAAAGTTTTGGTGAAAGGGACCTTTGTACAGCTCATAAAATATTTGTAAAAATGCAAACTGACAGAATTATGTTTTTTAAGTAATTTGCAACATGTTTTAAGATGCTTTCAAAGAAGTTAATGCTCTTGGACCCAGAAATTCTAGTCTCTGGGAATTTACCCAAGAAAGTAATTTATACACAAGAAAAAAAACTTTTTATACGTTCTTTGTCACAATCCCTCCATTCAAAAGTGTGAAGAAATTAAATATCCAACAAAAGAGTAATATTAATACGTAAGGAAAAAAACAGTACATCATTTGAATGGAACAGTATAAAACATTTAAAAATAAATTACATGGGAAACACTATTATTAATTGAAAAGGATGAGATGGCAACTTTTTTATACAACATGATTAGAACCAGGCAAACACTTTATACCCAGAAAAAATAACAGAGGATAATATATCTAATTGTTAAGAAAGGTTGCTGTGTTTGAGTGACAGGCTTGAGTCATTTTTTCTTTAATATTTTATGTATACACTAATTTTTAAAATAAGCATGCGTAATATTTATAGTCAAAGAAATACAAATGTTTTAAACTAAGAAACAATAGAGAAGCCATCAGTTAGACAAAAATTTCTTAGGCTTAATCTAATTTTCCGAATGTACAGGATTCTATGTTAAACGTGATGTTGAGGAAAACTGATGTTGAGGAGTAGTGCAAGAGTGTCAAAATTATGACATATATTCTCTACTTACTAAAAATCAATGTTGGCTTAAAAACTATAGTTTCATAAGAAAAACTCTAATTTTGCTGAGGGCAGAAGTTAACCAAAAGGTCAGCTTTTGTATGTTAATAAACAGAAAGCTGCAAAAGCAAGCAAGCCTCTGATCTACACAGAATTATGTGACTCTCTAGATCTACATTAACAGTATAGACCCAGAGATGCAAAACTGTCAAAAGATAACAGGTCCAAAGACCTTGGGAAGCAAGGAAAAATTAGTTAAGTATTAATCAAACATTTTCAAAACAGGGTCTTATATTACCTTCCCTCCTAGTTCAGATGTATTATGAATCCACGTTTTACTTTTAAATTCATTTAAAAACTGGATAATCTTTTTCTATGTTTCATTCCTTCTCCTGGAATTTAAGTAAATTAAGTGCAGAAATTCCAACTCTTGGTCAGCTTCCAAATCAGAAACAATATTGTTCACACCATACACATATGCATATTATATTCACCAGATATTGGCTGAACTATTTAATTTTTGAACACACAAACACAGAATTTTATATATAACCAGCAGACTTCATTTTTAATGCCTTATATCTGAAAAACTATTGTCTACAATATCCTCTATTCCTGTTCATGGATTTCTAATTAAATATCATTACTTTCAAAGTTACCTTCATTGTCTTTGGGTCAAGTTTAGACCAATGGGTAGGAGTGGAAATTTCTTTAGCTTCACCATCATCCTTCTCTTCTTCATCCTGATATACAAAGTTAAGAACAGAATTACTATTCTGAAACCTTAAAATAAAGGTTAATTTATTTTTAAAAGTCTGTTGCTGATCTGTGCAAGGTCACAAATGTTTCAGATTGTCTTCTCCTAAAGTTATTATTTAGGCAAGTCCACGTACATACATTCTACCACTTTTAACTGATCACAAAGACACTCATCAGCCAATCAAAGCCAGATCTGTGAAACACAAAAGGGTGATAAATTACAACACAAAGGATATCAGGGATGCACAAACACTGCCGGTTCTCCACTAACCACACAGTGTGTGATCTTGCCCCAATTTTCAAACCACCCAAAGTTAAGACTGATTTAGTCAGACCTTTCAAATGTACCAAAGATGCCGCCACATAGCCTGAAATTTCAAATCACTCAGACTTGTGGTTGTCCAATTTCAAATATCCATGACTAGAAATGATGACCGTGAAAGAGAAAATTTTTTAAATTTTAGAAAATGGCAAAATGTTTAAAATGGCTTAATACTGAATCTTGCTCAACAACTGGTCCCAGATTCCAGCAACTAGACCTATGATAAAAACAGAATTCTGTGCAACTTAAGCACAACTTATTTTCCTTTGAGGTCTCAGCACTCTTAAAGTTAGCATAATAGACAAATTTTTTTTAAGAGAAAAGAACATACAACTATACTGCTGAAAGCTGGATTACCAGTCGCTGTTACCAGTTATGTTCCTCCATGTGTGTTGTTATGTAGTGTGTGGTGTGCATTTGTGCCTGTGTTCCTGTGCCTGTGAGAAGCGGAAATAGAAAAAGGGATTAGCGTTCAGTGCCTGTTCTCCATCAGCCTCCTTGCGTTCACCCTGAAGCTTCTCGACCAGCTGCTGCTTGTATCCTCGGGAGAGGGTTTCCCACTCTGAGCGGGTGGGAAGGCAATGCCAAACATCCGGGAAAAATAAAACCACTGTCTCCACATGAGCTGGAACTGTACGCCCCTTGTGGGTCTCCTCAGGGCGATGGTAGCGAATCTCTGCAAAACGGTACCTGTTGCAAGGGAAGAAGCATGTTGGAAAAAAAATTCTAAAATACATTTTAAAGACCCTAGTTCACTTGTAGCACATCAAGTAAAGAAATTTTGCTGCAAGAACTTGAGGTTGGTCTAAAGAAAAAAAAATTATAGAAGCCATAGTTCCTCTTTTGGTACATTTGTACAATATTTTATGGTTAAAAGAAGAATATGTTCCCCAAGGCATTGTCAAGTTTGATTACAGAGCTACCCATATTTTAGAGAATACCTGAAGAAGCTGGATAGCTGTTCAGATTTCATGTGCTAAAAAAAGAATGTTCTCAATTAAATCACAAGAAATACACTAAAATACACAAGACAAATAAGCCTCAAGAGAAAATATGGCTGAACAAAAATAATCAGCAACTACATCATTTTATAACAAAAGAATTATAATGAAATGAAGTTCTCTCTTGACGATCTTCTCCAGCTATGCATGAAATGAAAAATATTTTCAACATACATCCAACTTCCAAAGTACAGTGTAACAAAACATTAATATTTTCAGTTTATTTTGATTAGTTCTTAATCCTTTTCCCCCAAACATTTTTGGCACCAAATAAACTTTTGCTACAAATGAGCACTTTCCTTTGAGATTATCTGCATGATCAAGATTGCTAAAATACGGGGGGTGGGGGTGGGAGAAGGCTGATGGACAAGAACATCTACATAAACTATTAGAAAAACATTTCTAATCAAGAACGAATTAGTACTTACCATTGTGTGCATACACTTAGATCAATGCCTGTCAGAGCCTTACAACAACGAATAGCAGTCTTAATCAACACAAAGGGGTCTTTTTCTGGGTCTGGTCCATCCAACGAAGGAGACCAATGGCCTCCAATGGCCATGGCTTCATCCTTGCCTTTCATGCCCACTAAAAACTAATTTAAAACAAAGAATCATTTACATGTATTATGTAACCTGTCAAATTACAAATTAAATACTTGAAAAGGAAAGGAACAAACCTTTCCAATACCATTTTTACTACCTCTGGTATCTGTCAGTCAAGGAAGAGTTCAGTTCATCGTGTTCCACACTGCATTTCAGCAATGGAATAGGATTTACACATCATAACTCATCCTTCTAAAATACTTCCTCAGATAAAAAGTTCTTTTAAAGAAAACAGGCTACAATTCACACTTTAAGGGCATCCAGGTACACTAAATCCACTAAGATTTTATTATGCTTCTTCAAATATATAGCATCAAAACAACAGCTGAACTAGTGACATATAATTAAGATACAGCCATAATCTGCAATGAGAAAAACACCTACATCACTGACTGCTGTAACTATATTAAAATAAGTTATAAAACAAATCAACAAAATTTAAAGGGTAGTATTTTTAAATTTTATATATGGACAGAACTAAGCAAAGTAAATATACACCTAAAGTTAAAATAAATCTTTCAGTTTACCTTAACGAGTCTAGCAGGATGCTGAAATCCATCTCGAAGTTCTTGTGGGTCTTCAGCAAGAGCACATGACTTATGATACAAATCTTCCATACTAGGGCTAGCCATCAGCATTACCTATTATAGTCAAATAATTCAATCCTGTCAAAAGTCTAAAGTAATGTAAAAAAATGAGAAGCACTACTAATTATCCTTCCATAACATCTAAAGTTTTTTTTTTTTTAATGGAAAATGCTACAGCAGAAATGGTATTAGATACCTTATAATTATATAGTTTTAACTTTGGAAGGAAAGGCATTTTGATCTTGTTTATCAAATAGCAGAAAACTACTGACCATAAGCAATATACGCAATGTTATCCCGAAGACTAAAATATGGTGCATTTACCCAACAAAACAATTTATCTGGATCTATCAGAAGTCATATAACATTTCAAAAAGCTTAATAAAATGAACTTGATCTTCACGTTTTATAAGGTTCGAAATGTTGACGCAATATCACAGTTTTACAGCTCAAGAATTAAGGCAAAAAAGAGGTTAAATTACTTTAACAACCAAACAGAATCACACAGACAAGAAATCACAAGCTTTAAGGTCTTAAAACATCATAAATACTTTCTGAAGATTAACTTCACATACACTCTTAATACGAAAAACTGCTCAGAAATTTTAGCTGTGTATCACAGAATACAAACCTTTGCACTGTATAAATGATCAGCATCTGGTGGATCAAGAATGGCCATATTTTTTTCTAAGGACTCTACTTCTCTGTGCATTACATAGAAATTGCAGTAATTTCCCAGCTGAAATGGTCTTGACAAAGGGAAAGCATCCACCCATGTAAACTGAGCATCAAAAAAGTCACTAGGTATATATAAATTCTGATAACGGCGCCTTAGTTCCATCATGTCACAACTAGGACTGAAAAACAGACATAAGTAGTGAATAAAGTGCCTTAACACCAAAGATTATGCAAAGATTCACTCAATTCTAAAGCTATTATATATAATTTGACACAGTTAAAAGCCAGCTGAAAATGAATAGTCAACTATTAACGAGCTTTACATTTACATAGAAGCATATGAAAATGTCATTTTCAAATACATTTACAGTTTTGAATAAATAGCACCTATGTGTTACTTTATTATTTGTGTACAGCTCAAAATTCACTTAGAGAAGACCCTTTGAAATAACTTCAAACCAAGTTCCAGAGAAGATCTGAACAAAATCAATTCTGCTTCAGTTGAAGCTGTATTTTTAAGAAAATTATGGTTCATACAGAATGAATACAAAGAAGGGATAAGAATAGTACCAATGAGTATGACAGCTCTCCATCAGGCTTATACAGTATAGAAAAAAATAAAACCTTTATTTGTTCACATCTCTATACCTATTTAATGATCAAGATCCATACCTGATTATGTAAAGAAACGATAAGTTTCTTGTCTTTTAAATGTGACATACTGAATTTATTTTTAAAGGATGATTTCCTTTTTTCTAAGAAACACAACACTTAAAGGAGAGACACTCAAAAGTAAATCAATCTAGTAAAAAGGCTGAGAGATATGTTAAAAACATAATGAAAAGTGGAAAATACCAAAAGTGTGTAAGATAAAAAGATTAACTACACTGTCCTTTTAAAAAACAAAAAGTACAAAATATGAGCTGTATGTATCCACAGGGATGTTTTTTCATTTGAAACCTAAAATATAGAATTATAGTTGTTGACATATTTGGATAAAATTTTGCTGTCAAAATATAAAAAATGTGGTTATTTGAGTATTGTTATTGTTTTTTAAAAGAAGTATTACAAACAAAAAATGTAATAGTTTTAGTTTTCCATCACTAGAATTTCTGAAGTCATGTTTTATCCCACAGGAATAGAATCTATAAATGAATGAAACATCACAACTTCTTGGCATATATCCCCTATTATAATCACATTACTACAAGAAAATATTGATTTCCACAACTACCGATGAGAAGAAATATGGAAACTTTAAAATAACTTTTATTGGTAATGTGTTCCTCTGATATCTGGGAATTTACTTCAAAGTGATGGAGTGATACTGTGAAGATTTAACTTGGAAGGAAAAAGACAGCTGCTCAAATTACATCCTAAGTATCAGTTCCTCCCAGAATAGCAATTGAGACTAATGAGTTTAAAAGCAGAGCTGCTCTAGTTAATACCTGGAGATGTGGTTTCAAATGAATTCCTCTGAAATATGCAGACAGATATTTTTTAAATATACAAGTAAACAGGAGTACCAAGAAAACTAATAAAAATTAAGAATCGTTAGTGATTTTACCACATGCAAGAGTAAATGAACAACTACCTAACAACTAAGCAAGTCATCAAGCAAGATTTGGGGGGTCATGGAGTAGCTTAAACACTACACTGGTTTACTCAAATATAAAACTGAATAAGTAGACATTTTAATTTTTGTAGGTCAGTATTATGAATACTTTGTTGAATGGAGCAATACCCTATTCAAGACACTGAACTACATAGTTATTTATTCCTATGTCAAACAGTTTTAAACACTTTCACTGATTCATTTTTCTTATTTTACTGTAAATTTGCTTTTACCACCTGTTAATTTATCTTATACACAACTACCAGTTCCAAGGCCTTTAGAGGATTCTTCCTTTCCTTTAGAGTAATTAGTCATTTATCAATTTGCCTCTTTATGAATTACAATTTTGCACCTATTACCTAGTTGGCCATGACATCCCAACCATCACTATCGACAACTGCCATACAATGGATTAAGTGCTTTACTTATATTAAATCAACACAACCTCACAATTAGTTCTGATAGTTAATATAATTTCCATTTCACAAGTGAAGGTCAAAAATTCTTGCTAACTTTCCAGTTACTTCTGATTTCAAAAGCTAAAATATATAATATGTATACACACATTCTGTGTATATGTTATATGTCTGTTAAGTACACACATAGAACTATGTTTCTATTATACTGTACAGCCACAGAGAACTTGAACTATCTGGTCACTACTGTATCATTACTTCATCATACACAATGAACTATGCATGATCTTAATAAAGTCATCAATAAACTAGAATCTTAAATAATTATACTTTTAAGGAACAACTTCATTACAGAGGGGCTACCTTTTTCAATAGCTAGTATTTCTGTAATGAGTGTATGAAAATAATGCAATCTTGCAAAGAACATAAATGCTAATTCAAATTGCCTTTCTGCTCTTATGTAACTAAGAACTAAATGTTATGAAATCAAAATTGTAAAAAAAAAAAAAAAATTCTCTAAATTTAACACATTCCTCCAAATTATAAAAAGTACAAAATTAGTAATTTAAGAAAACAATGGGGAAAAAAAGAACTTACCAGCTAAAGAAAACTTTGAAAACTGAACTGTGTAACGTGGGACAACACGTCGGACTCTCCGAGGTGACCTTTCTCTCTCTCTCCGAGGAGATCTCTCTCGGGAACGTTTTCTCTGAGGAGATCTTTCTCTGGATCTACGTCTTTCTCTTTCTCTTTCACGACTTAAAGCAAATTTTTCTAAAGTTACTTTTTCTAGCATTATCAAAGAGTTCTTTAATGAAGTAAATTTAATATGTATAAGCATATATATAAGCAACATTTCACGTTGTACATTTTTAAATAACTTCCTGAACACTGTGGTAAAATACACACAATATAATAATCTATTTTAATCACTTTGAGTTTTACAGTTCAGTGGCATTAAGTGCATTCATTCACACTGTACAGCCATCACCACTATCCAAAGTACACTTCTAAAAACACACCTTCGGTCATCTTTTCTGTTGGGCACTTGATCCCCTCTGTCATTTCTCCCTGAAAATCTGGATGGCGGATCTAACCTTCGTGCTGGTTGTGGCTGTGAAACTATACGGACAGGAGGCTGCAATAAACCAGCTTTTAAAAAATACAGAAAAATATATATTAACTTATTTAAATGAAGTTTAAAATCATCACTCAGTTAAATTTTATATAGAAAACTTTGGCTTTTAGGTTTTGTGACCCATAAATGGTATATGCCAGGGGTGATTTGCATATTTGTATATTTTTTAAACTATCATTTAAAAGTGTAAAAACCATTTTTAGCTCAAACCAGGCCACAGACCAAATCCTAGGGCTAAAATGTGCCAATCTCTGACCTACACATATTAAACCAAAGACACTAAAAAACAACAAACCCTTGTTGTTGGCTACACAAGACGTTCTAGCTGCACCAGAGTATCATCCAGACATTTTCCACACAGAGAAAAACCTTTGTAAAAAGAGATCTACGACCATCACTTTGACCAAGTAATCTACCACCTATAATACTGGAAGAATCTGACAACATGTGCCTCCTAGTATGATGCAGTACGAATTAGAAACCACACCTAAAATGTGCCAAAAGCCTTTAGACTTTACTTTTACTTTATAGTTTATATATGCAGAAAAAGGAATAAGGTAAAAATACCACAAGGAATCCACACAATCCAGAATATAACATTATAAAAGGATTTACAAGTCAACTAGACTAACATTTTAAAGTCAATGCTATAAAGGAAGAAAGAAAAAATGGAAAACTATTCTGGAATAAAAAAACGAAAGAAACACTGTTGCTGCTACTGTTTAGTTACTCTTTTGCAACCCCACGATTATAGCCTGCCAGGCTCCTTTATCCCTGGGATTTTCCAAGCAAGAATACCAGAGTGGGTTGCCATTTCCTTCTATAGGGAATCTTCCCGATTCAGGGATTGAACAGGCTGTCTCCTGCACTGCAGAAGGATTCTTTAATTACTGAGCCACCTGGGAAGCCCAAAGCAACATAACCAGATACAACACATGAAACTTAACTGCCTTTTCATTCAGGAAACAAAATACCTTTTTAAAAGGTATCTGGGAGACAACTGAAGGTGTCTAAACATAAATATTTAAATGCTTGTTCTTAGAAGTGACAATAGATTGTGGTAATAACAGGAAGATTCTCCTTAAGGAAAGGCACACTTAGGTTAATGGGTGAAATGTAAAATGCCTACACCATCAACATTCACTGCAATGTTTTCAGAAAACAAAAACTAGAAACAGTGCCTTTACCAAAGAAACACATAGACTGTACAATATTCATACAATGGAACATTATGCAATGATGAAAACAAAGAAATCAGAGCCCATGAAACAAGTATGAAAAACTTTAAAATATAATCAACAAAAGTCTTATAAAAAAGATTATATAGACAGAATCACATGTAAAATTCAACAACAGGCAAGGCTGAAGTATATTATGAGCATATATGAGTGAGTGAAGTCGCTCAGTCGTGTCCGACTCTTTGCGACCCCGTGGACTGTAGCCCACCAGGCTCCTCCCTCCATGGAATTCTCCAGGCAAGAGTACTGGAGTGGGTTGCCATTTCCTCTCCAGGGGATCTTCCCAACCCAGGGATCGAACCCGGGTCTCCTGCATTCCAGGCAGGCGCTTTAACCTCTGAGCCACCAGGGAAGCCCTATGAGCATATATACTTAAGAGTAAAACTGTTAAAAAAGAAAAGGAGTTAACTAATAATGTACTTTTTTACCTAAGTAATGATTACATGGGTGTTTATTTAATAATATTTAACTGCAATCAGTTTTATAAACGTTATGTTTGTGCCAATTTACGATAAAACAGAAAATGCCACAATTACATTAAAAAAATACCAATTAAGTAGACTTCTGCAAAAGTTAAGACTATCGCTATACAAGCAGAAATTCTCTACAAAAGATATTTAACTTTCTTTTTAGGTATTCTGCTAGTCCCTGCTTTTTTTGGTAACTAATAGCATACTTACATTATTTTAATAACTGAACAGCTATGTTTTAGTCTGTAATACCTTTCTGCTGTGGCTGCTGTAATAAAGGCTGTGGCTGAGTCTGCAACAGTGGTGTAATAGAAGCCGCTGAAATCTGTGCCTGCAGCAGTGACTGGGGCTGGGGCTGAGCCTGAACACCAAATGTTGTCTGTGGTGCAATTGGCTGAAGTACGGCAGGAGGAGTCTTCAGTAAAGGCTGAGTTTGGGATTGATTCTTAACAAAAAGAAATAACATTTTAAAAAACAAAGGAAAATCTTTGTAAATTAGAAGACTCAATCACCGAGTTTTTATAATACCTAATACTATTTTATATACCTGATTTGGTAGTGTTTGAATTCTTTGTGCATTCCATTTAAAAGGCATATTGGGATTATATGTAGCTTCAACCAATACTCTGTCACCCACTTGGGGGGTTTTCCCTTTGACAGCACTGAAAAAAAAATTAAGTTAAATACAAACACTATTAGAAGAAATTCTTCCAAAAAAGATTTATATGTTAATACTAAACACTGTAAAGTACACCAGAAATAGGAAGCCTGAAAATCTCTTTTAAAAAGTAGATACACCTCTGAGACTTAAGCAGAAAAAATAGAAAACAGGAGACCCACTTAAACAGAAAAATCTTACATAGTAATTAAACTTAATATTTCAAAGTACTTCTAAGGAAGTTAATTAGAAATACATTTGAAATATCAAAGGAAATACATATTTCCTGCAACCACCACTACATGAACAAAATACTATTTCAAAGCTATTAGTTTATCAATCATTTAATCCTATTCTTTTTTTCAACTAAGTGAAGTGAAAGTGAAGTCACTCAGTCATGTCTGACTCTGCGACCTCATTGACTGCAGCCCACAAGGCTCCTCCATCCAATGGGATTTTCCAGGCAAGAATGTTGGAGTGGGTTGCCATTTTCTTCTCCAGGGGATCTTCCCAACACAGGGATGAACCTGGGTCTCCTGCATTGCAGGCAGACGCTTTACTATCTGAGCCACCAGGGAAGCTAAAACATTTTACATATATATTATCATTAGATATGTCAAACAGAAGATTAAATTTTTAAAAGTATATGACTATTTTAATCTTAAACCTTACTGTAAGTCTGTTCATTAATAGCTAGAAATGTAAACTCACCCCTATAAAACTTTTATAAAGAAATCACAATGACTAGAGTGTTCAATAATCAAAAGATATCTTTCATCACATTCTCCATCAAAAAACGTCACAGGTACAGGTTGAATTATTACAGCAGAAAATTATAGCTAAACCACAATTCCATGCCACAGTTAAGCAGGTGTCTTATCAAAATACTTAATGCTAAATACAAGCAGCCATCTGCCAACAACTAATTAAGTTTACCTAAGCTGAAAGAATACATCTTCATCCACAAATCCAAATGTATCGTGTAGTTTTGTGACTGCCCCTGTAAAAACACGCTGTTTCTGAGGTTGTGTTTGTTGCTGACTGGACCTTGGTGTTGGATATGACACAGTTATCTGAGCTGCAGGTTGAGGAGTTGACAAGCTAAGGCTTGTAGGCAGTCCAACAGCTGGCTATAAAACAAAATCAACATCAAATTAAGGTAAGGATTACAAGTAGTCTAGAAAAAAAACTGACTACTTAAAACTAACTCAAAATTCTAAAAACAATTTAATACATAGGTACACCTTGAAGACGCAACTCAAGTCGGAAAACAAAATTTTTTAATCAATTTCATGATTAAGTTCCCTCAAATGAATGCTTTTACAGAGAAGTTTCAGGGGAAAAAAGCCACCATAGTGTAATGAGTTTTTAGAAACACTGCATATTCTAGCCCCCTCTTAGAAATTCAAAATCCATAATAGCACAACAAAGACTCAGGAAAGGCCTAGACAAGTGAAATGAGGTAGAGAGAGAAATACAATTATGTATGATCTCACTTTTATACACGGAATCTAGAAAAACCGAAGAACTCAGAAAATAGATTGGTAGCTGCCAGAGGCGAGTCTGCTGGGGCAAACAACTGGTAGTGATCAGTAAGTACAACCTTCCAGTTAAACATAAGTTCTGGAGATGTACAGAATCATAACTATGGTTAACAATACGGTATCATACATTTGAAACTTGTTAAGAGTAGATTTTGAAAGTTCTCATCACAAGAAAAAGAAAAATTCACTTATGTGAGGTGATACATGTTAACTCATTGCAAAGATCATCTCACTATACATATATATGGTATTAAATCATGCTGTACACCTTACACTAATACAATGTCATACGTCAATTAGAACTCAATAAAACTTGAGGGAAAAGGTAACAGTTTCATTGGTCTTTTCTGGCATAATCAAGCACGAATAACCACATATTATTAAAATTTCTGTATATAAACAGAAATAAAATCATTAAAAAGAAAGGAATAATCATGATTCGACTCAAATTCCAAAATTGGTTTTACATTTTCCCAATAAAGCAAGTCTCAAAGTTCTACAATTGAAAAAATAAAAGGTGAGTCCAGTTCTATAATTAGTAAAGGAACTCAACATCTCTTAAAACTACAGCCACAAAATTCTCATGACGTTTCTTTAACATCCTAAGACTTTTTTTTTCTTTCAAAACTATGCCGTGCAGTTTGTGGGATTGTATAGTTCCTAAACAAGGATCAAAACCTGAGCTCTCAACAGTAAAAGCAGAGAATCCTAACCACTGGACAATGGGAATTCCTGGTTTTTGCACTTTTAAAGAATTATATACAAGGAAAAAAAAAACATGGGTACACTTTGGGAAATGCTATTCTAAGAAAAGGCTTCACTGGTGGCTCAAACAGTAAAAAATCTGCCTGCAATGCTGGAGATCTGGGTTCAATCCCTGGGTTGGGAAGATTTCCCGGAGAAGGGTATGGCAATCTACTCCAGTATTCTTGCCTAGAGAATCCCCACGGACAGAGGAGACTGGTGGGCTACAGTCCCCGGGGTCACAAAAAGTCGGACACAAGTGAACAAAGAAGCACAACATTCTAAGAGGCTAACTTTTATACCTTTTCTATTTAGTCTGGAAATCCTACTATTGAAGACTGAAAATAGGACATACGAGTTAATCAATTTTAGTCGTGTTTTTCCTTTTTTTGACAGCACTGCAGGGCATGTGAGATCTTAGTTTCCAGACCAGGGATCAAACTCGTAACCTCTGAAGTAGAAGCTTAGCTTAACCATTGGACCACCAGGGAAGTCTTATGATTTTTATACAATTTACTAGCCAAAGATGGTTTTTAAATTTTTTATTTCTTTCAAAACTGTGCCATGCAGTTTGCAGGACTGTAGTTTCTCAAACACAGATCAAAACCTGAGCTCTCAACAGTGAAAGCATGGAGGCCTAATCACTGGACAAAGGGAATTCCTGGTTTTTGCACTTTTAAAGAATAATATAAAAGGAAAAACAATAGGCAACACAGACTGTAAGTGGTCCACAAAGCCTAAAGTAGCATTATGTATCAAAAGTTCACAAAATTTTTAATGCTGCTGAAAAATTAAGTTGATAATGCATTACAATAACTTTCCTATAATAAAGTCAAATGAAAAGATATAACATATACAAAAAAATCCCTAAAAATTTAAGCTGCAAAGAAAATGTATAAGCCAAAAAATCAGTATTTAATTCAAAATAAGGCCTCATATTATTTAAACTAGATCACAGTAGGATCAGCAAAGAGCATAAAAGAAAAAGCAAAACAATGTTTTATTCAACATTATATTGCTAAACTATTCTGTGAATCCAACAAATATTCATTTTTAAATGCTGAAAGAAAACCCAGAATAAGAATAAAACTTTAGTCTACTCTGCATTCAGATATTCAAAAGAAATAAAGTAATGCCAAACTAACCTGTGTTAAAAGGGTCTGCTGAGGTTGCTGTAACTAAAAATAAAACAAAAAACCAAACAAAAACAGGAAAGAAAAAGATAAGGATCAATTGGAATTGCTATTTTACGGATGCTTTACAAAAGGAAAAAATTTCTATTAAATGATACCTTTATTTCTAACTAAGAAACAGATAAAAAAAGTAACAGAAGTCATCAGGGTAAGGTTTCCTATAAGTATTTGTAACAACTGCAGAAGACCTTAAATATAACTAACTCATTCAATAAGGATCAAGACATTATTTTTGATATATCATAGGAATAATACCCAGAAAAAAACCTACAAGTCCCTAGTGGGGAAAACCTCCTATTCTGCCCAACACTGATTACCATGCTACAGAAATGATTCAATATCATCAGTGTGCTATCTATATCAAAAATATTAATATGTCTAGTTAATATATATATAAAACTCCATAAAATGAGAAGCACTTCTTCACAGTCAGATTTGCCAAAGATAAAGGACCACATATTCTTACATAGAGTTTTCATGGCAATAACAAAGTGTAACATTAAGAGAAAGCAAAAGGAATTGGTGGGAAGGGAGAAATTTAAAATTTTTCTTCTGTGAAAAAGAAGTACCTTTATGAAGTCTCAGCACTGTGTTTTTTATTCACCATCAGGAAGGTCTCCAAAGAAAACACTTATCCTTGGTGCTCCTGTCATCTTTCAACATAATCTTAATAAGCTGCCCAGCCTGGAGTTGCCTTATCATGCTCTAGTGGCCCAGCGGTACTCAAGAGTACACAGCTAGAAGAGCAAGCATCTCCAGATGAGGCTTATAACTTGAGGAAAGGTCTTTTTTCCTACTGGATAGGTAAGCAGTCTGAGGGGGCATGGGCATCACTTCTGAGTTACGGATATCCCGAGCAGGGTAAGATTTGGGCTTAAGTAAGATTTCTCTTGGGACATCATTAACATTTATTAGCTTCTAACTAGTGTTTTAAGCCCAATGGTAGAATCTGAAGATCTCAGTTCTTCTGTTCATGACTTTTTATTCACTGTGACTAATAAACTTCCCAATAAATCCTTACTAGACTTAAAAAGCTAGGATAAAACAATCTATATGACATTTTAACTCAAAACAGTATAAACGTTAAATCTATCAAATTTCTACTTCTGAAAGTTAAGAATGGATGAGTAACGGCAGTTTTTAGGGCAAAAACATTTGAGTACTGCCATTTTGATGTGGTTCAAAACAACACTTAAGCTTTGATAATGTATTTCCTAACAGTACTAAAGTCTAAAGGTAGACTTTCTACTTAGCTTGATATGTTTCTCCTTGGGTTCTGTTTTTCTTACCATCACAGATAGAATAACCATTGAAGATGATGATTAGAGTATGAGCTTGGGGAAAAGGAGCCAAAGAAACTTATTTTAGTCCAAGTAAGGAGCTTTCAAACTATTCAACTGTGCCCTGGGAATAGGGGAACTAAAACGGGAGGCTTCCTCCCATTTTCAACACTATTTTTATATTTTACATACTGGATTTCAACATACAATTTGATTAGGGGGGAAAATAAAGCAGGGCCCCATTGCTTTAAATAAATAAAGGCTGAAAGTGAATGGTCTGTCTAGGGTTTAGGCTTCAAATGGGAAAAAGGAGCTTTTTATTTTGACATGTAGTCTAGTATGGGACAGAAGGCCTGACGGTATCAAACAGGAGTATTGGGCCAAAGATTCATTTAGAGTGATTCTTTCCAGATTATCTTCTACATGTTTTCATAAAAACATGTGACAAAGACTGGCTGCTGGTTTAGGATTTGAATTTTCAGGACCTCTCTCCCATCTTCCTCTCCCTTGGGACATTTCTTTATACCTACCACATTTCTTCCACTCCAGAAGAATTCAAATCACACATTAAGGTTACTGAGGGGAACTAAAATCTGTACAAGTTTAGCTGGAAAAATGACTTTTTAAAAATCAGTTTTTAACATGGAAAATATAAACTAACCTGTTGCTGCACACTATACAAGGCCTGCTGAGGTTGTGAATATTGCTGGAAAAAAGATTTTTTAAAGAAAAAAATGGATATTAGTTTTAATCATTCTCAAAAAGCAATATACACACATATACATTCAAATACATAATAAGCATTACACTAAAAAGGAATTTTCTAAACAGCTACACTTAGTCTAAAATAAAATAGTGATTATCTATACTTTCGGATTCATCAAGAATGAAATTTTATTCAAATAACTAAGATATAAGGACTTTAGAATTTTGACTCTGCAGCTACACTTCTGTTACGTCCTGGGCATAAATAATTCTTACCATCAGAAAAAAATAAGCATAACGCAACTCCACAATTACTCATTCCTTAAAATGTACAGGCACCTGCCCTTGGCTACTCAGATTTGAAAGTTTTCTATGTCACATTTTAAAAGCTAAACATTCACCTGTTGCAATGCAGCTGCTGCAGCTGCGGCTTGTTGCTGCAATGCTGCAGTTTGAGTTAACTGATAGTTTGCTGGGGTTTGTGTAGTAAGGCCTGCTGCTGCCAAGGCAGTTTGCTGTGTATAAATGGTAGGAGATGCTCCAAGGAGAGATGGCTGCTGAACACCCAATGCAGCTAAAATGAGATTAAAAGGAGGGGGAAGGAAAAAAAAAATCAAGATTATTTGAATCCTTTCCAGGAATTTTCAATGAGTGCTTAGTTATGCATTACAGTCTGCCACTGCTTAGTGAAGGAAAAAATTTCAGTAATGCCTCACCTCAGATTCCAATGGCTTTAAGTATTTGTTCAAGTCATGATAAATACAAGAAAACCTTAATCTATAAAATTAAACTACAGAATGAACCCAACCAACCTCAGCTAGACCAAGAGCTAAAGTACCCTCAAGAAATATTTTCAGAAAGAGCAAAAAACATATTATCTTATTTTACTCATCTAGAATGTATTGTTTTACCCTCAAGCAGATTAGAATCATACATTAAGGACAGTGTTGCTGGAAGTGATCCCCACCCTTAAAACATGTTTTCATGTATTTCTTGTACTTCAACTCTGTATTAAAAAACTGTAAAACTAGCAAACAGACGATAGGAACAGTTTAAATACAAAGCTAAACTGCAGTCTAGCACTGCCCTTCCCAAAACTGTATCTCCTAGAATCACGACTAGCTCCCCAGGACATTAAGTCTGGAAAAAAGGGGTCCAAGGTTTTAAAAGTTAATGCCAACAGCAAATTAAGTATGTATTTTTACTGCAAGAATCCTCAGAACATTTAATACGCCACTAAGTACTGTGAAACTCAAAAGAGGTCACCATAAAACAGTATTTGCTCATGTAACACTTCCTTTTCCAAAGCATCTTGCTTGTATCTTAGAGTAACCTAAAAAAAATGCTGCTCAACAGCTATTAGTTAATAACCATACAGAAAAAACAATACTGTGTCTTACAGGACCAGAACAAAGACCGTTTATGAATTAACCAAAGCACCTAGTCTAGAATATACCAGAGAATCTTTAGAAGTGTGAAGTTCATCATCAATCTTGTTTAAGAGTCCAGATTAATTCTACTTAAAAACAAAGCAAACCAAAAAAAAAATAATAAAGCAAACCAACAACAAAGTGAAGCAAAAACAAGCAAATACCAGAAATCATGTTTGGAATTCATATAAATTACACATTACTCCCTGATAAAACATGATTTTTAAAAATTAAAAAAGAATGAAGGGGGAAAAAAAAAGATTCTAAGGTGTGGGAAAAAAACCTACTGGATGTCCTGAATACACAATCCTAAACCCTTACAACATTAATATTTTACTCTCTTTCTTTTTAAGATAAGTTGGATGCCATAGATGGGTAAAAAGGAGAAACCAAGACTAACAAAATTAAAGAAAAGTGGGGCTGTCTTAACATCAATGCAAATTCAAAATGAGGTTAACTGCACCGAGAATGGAAAATAACGTACAAAACTACAGCACAGGATCCAACCAGTAGATCCTGCTAACTTCTGGATCTGTACACAAAATTACAGATAAGAAAGTTTAAAGTTTTCATCAGTTTTTCAAAAAGGTAAGAAACCCCAACAAGTTTAAGAACCACTTTTCTAGGATAACAAAAGCAAAATTCTCATGTAAACACAAGACAGGTAAAGAACATAGGAAAAATTAAAAATTCAATTCTATGTTCTGCATTTGACAAAAGTAACCTCTTGTGATTCAAATCATGCCTGCATCTCCTTCCCCTATGTGAGCTCTGACCTCTGATCTGCTGTTTCACTCTGCTAGTACCAATTTCCAGAACACTGGAAAGTATCAATAGCTGTCACAGTAAAAGGGCTCACAGTCAGTATCTCACAAACAACTCTTTTTCCTACAGCTTTTCTAGGTGTTCTAGACTCTGACAACATATTAAGTAGCCCAGCATTAAGTAGGTGGGACGACAGCTGATATCCGTAATCTCTTTTCCACTGTTGACAGTCAATGTGATGAATTAGAAACTACAATGCAGACTGACAGGTACCGAAAGGCTCAAATGCTAAGAGAAATTTATGGGAAGGAAATTTACACTCTAGTAGTTGCTGCACACTACTAGCTAGTTAATTCAAACTTTGTGAAATCATTGTGCGTAGGTTGTGGCTTTTATATGTCTATATAATATAGCTCTTTTTAAAATCATTTGAGAGTTTAAGCTCAATAAAGTACATTTCATTAAAATTCATTAATGCTCCTCTTTTTTGTAGCTAGATCTAAGCAGCTATCGTTGAATATTTGTATACAGCATTCTCTACTCTTCTGAACTTAATAAAATCAATATTCTGCATAATTCTATAGCTTGCAAAGAACAAAGGCATGAATCTTTGACTTAGAACAAAGGCATGAATCTTTGACTTAATCTTTCTCTCTCCATAAGTGGCCTAACACTTACAGTTGGAGATTTTTTCCAATTATCCACATTGGAACAGTCTATTCATTTATCTGTACCTGATTCAACATGACTGTTGAAGGTCTCATGACACATCTGAAACAGATACACTTATAACCATGTAACAATACTTGCAGAGACCTATGAAATAAGCCCTAAATGACTGAAAGTTCAGTGCAGTTCAGTTGCTCAGTCGGGTCTGACTCTTTGCGACCCCATGAATTGCAGCACGCCAGGCCTCTCTGTCGATCACCATCTCCCAGAGTTCACTCAGACTCATGTCCTTTGAGTCAGTGATGCCATCCAGCCATCTCATCCTCGGTCGTCCCCTTCTCCTCCTGCCCCCAATCCCTCCCGGCATCAGAGTCTTTTCCAATGAGTCAACTCCTCTCATGAGGTGGCCAAAGTACTGGAGTTTCAGCTTTAGCATCATTCCTTCCCAAGAAATCCCAGGGCTGATCTCCTTCAGAATGGACTGGATGGATCTCCTTGCAGTCCAAGGGACTCTCAAGAGTCTTCTCCAACACCACAGTTCAAAAGCATCAATTCTTCAGCGCTCAGCCTTCTTCACAGTCCAACTCTCACATTCATACATGACCACAGGAAAAACCACAGCCTTGACTAGACAGACCTTAGTCGGCAAAGTCTGCTTTTGAATATGCTATCTAGGTTGGTCATAACTTTTCTTCCAAGGAGTAAGCGTCTTTTAATTTCATGGCTGCAGTCACCATCTGCAGTGATTTTGGAGCCCCCAAAAATAAAGTCTGACAATGTGTCCACTGTTTCCCAATCTATTTCCCATGAAGTGATGGGACTGCAGGTTACCAGAGGTTAATAACAAGGACAAATGTAAAATATATTATTTTTTTCCATGTAAAATCAGTTTCATATGACTGAAGTATTCATTTTATGACATACCAGTAGTTATCATATATTGAATACCAGGGAACATACCATTACACGTAAGAGAAACCTGTCCTGTTTGCTGTCCCTTTATCTTATCAAACTCACAAATTTAAATATTTCATTATCTTTATACCTATCTTTACTAAGATGAGTCACTGTTCTGAAACAGTAAAGTTCAAAACTTCATATATGAATATACACATATACACATAACGGAATCACTTTGCTATACATCTGAAACAAACACAACACTGTATATTAACTACATGTCAATTAAAAAAATAATTTAGAAGTAACCTTAGGCAAAAACCCCCCCAAAACCCTTAATAAATTGCATTAAAGAAACAAAAAAACTTCAAACTGATCCAAGAAACTTCATTTTCTTTCACCTTCTGCAAAATTATTTAAGGCACTGGTCAAGCAATGCTTTATCCTTTGAAATTACTATATATATCAATATATGTTCAAAAGCGATCTTACACCTTATGGAGAGAAAAAGAAATGTGGGAGAAGACATGGAAGATTCTCCTTATAACTTGTGGATTTACTAAAACAATATAAACCCAAATTTTAAATCAAGTGAACAAGTCTGCTAAATATCATCTTCAACTCAACATCCTTCCTAAGAAGTGATCCTCACAGAAATCAAAAACCTTTTTGATGCCTCCATGCACAGATACTCATTGGTTGATGTACTGCTGTTGCTTTTGAGACTCTATTCTAAGCACATAACTGGAAATATTCATTAACTTTTTTCCCCTTCATTATCTTTTAAGAATTAAAAGGCATTAATAATAAGAAATTAAGACAGTGAAAGGTACAAACTTCCAGTTAAACTGAGGCATAAAATAGTATTTTAAATATATTCTAAATGTTGTAATCTTCTATACTAATCACATTTTCAATAAACAGCCACCAGCCATACATGTCTATTTCAATTTAAATTAGGGAAAATTAAACAAAATGAGAAATTCAGTCTCTTAGTAACATTAACCACATTTCAACGAGCAAGGGCTCAACAGCTACATGTGGTTAGTGGTCACCATATTACATAACGAAGACATAAAATATATCCATCATCACAGAACAACCCTCTCAGGAAGTTAAAGACACTATCTGTAATGTCACATGACTTCTTCCTCCTTGAATGACTCTGAAATTTAGTTTTCAACTCCATTTATTTCAATGAGTTTTCTATTACCCAAACTTAGTACTCAAACTTTCAAAGTCACTTCCAAAACATTTTCAGCTGTAGTAGACCAAAATTATTTCCCAGATCATAAAACAAATAGTTCAAGGAAAGTCACTAATGCATAAACATGAGTTGCCCACTCAATGTAGGATAGAAGGATGGAGTACTCACTGATGTGTAGCTTATAGTATGTTAATAAAAATACTCACTGGATGAGAGCACAAGTCATGCTCAGAGACGAAGGGAAAAAAAACATACTAATGAGCCTAAGATTTTATGTACTTTTTTTTTTACTCTTAGAACAATGTTTTAGAGACAATTTCCTATTACATAGCATTAGCAGTGTTTAAAAAGGGGTAGCCCACATCAGCAGCAATCTTCCCTTTTTTTCAGGGGGTTGGGGGAAGGCATGTTGGCTTGTAGAATCTTAGTTCCCCAGCCAGGGACCAAACTGGGGAGTGAAATCACTGAGTTCTAACCACTGGACAGCCAGGGAATTCCTGCAATCTTCGATTTCTACCAAATGAGTTGGATATATCCAACTCTATCAAGAGATAATTAATATAAGTATACATAGCACATCAGCCATTATTTGTTTGAAAAAGACCATTAATCTTGCATTTTAACAATGTGAGCTCCTGACTCAAGAAATGGGGATTTTAAGACAACCAATGGGCCAGATTAAAAAGGAAGAAAAAATGAGGTCATAGTTATAAAAACATCGTGTTTATTAACAGATGAATGGATAAAGATATGTGGTACATATATATACACAACAGAATATTACTTAGCCATTAAAAAAACCCAAAATCTTGCCATTTCAGCAATATGGACGGACTTGAAAGGTATTATGCCAAGTGAAAAAAAGGCAGAAGAAAAAATGCTGTATATCACAATATATGTGGAACCTAAAAAATAAAACAAACTAGTGAATGTAACAAAAAAGCAGAGTCACAGATACAGAGACTAGATCTAGTTCTGAGGAGAGGGAGGGAGGGGCTAGACAGGGTAGGAGATACAACTACTCCACTACAGGAGTGGAGATACAACTACTGGGTGTGAGATAACACACACTACAGCACAAGAAATAAAGTCAGCATTTTGAAGTAATTTTAAATGGAGTGTGATCTTACTAAAATTTGTATAGAGGGGACTTCCTGGGGGTCCAGTGGTTAAGACTCATGATTCCAGTGCATGGGTTCAATTCCAGGTTGGGGAACAAACATCCCACAAGCTGTGTGGCACAGCATAAATAAATAGTTTATATTAAAAAAAGTTTAAATGCAGTCACATTTAAAACAACAAGCTTCATTTGTTAGAGCATCACATAATCGCCATGACTTTAACTTTCATTCCTTTGTCTACAGCCTTAGAATGTCATCACCTTACAAATGGTCAAAGAAATGGGTAGAAAATATGTCGGCTAAATCCACCCAAACATCTTAATACTGTTGCAATTATATACACACACATATGCAAATACTTTGAGTCAAATATACTGAAGATACTCCTGAAGTGAAGTTGCTCAGTCGTGTCCAACTCTTTGTGACCCCATGGACTGTAGCCTACCAGGCTCCTCAGTCCATGGAATTTTCCAGGCAAGAGTACTGGAGTGGGGTGCCATTTCCTTCTCCAGGGGATCTTCTCAACCCAGGGATTGAACTCAGGTCTCCTGCACTGCAGGCAGACGCTTTACCGTATGAGCCACCAGGGAAGCTCAAGATACTCCTGTATCACTATAATTTATCTAAGGGATATTTAAAGATTCAATCAGTGACTTATCAGCTATCCCTCTCAAAGTCCCTTTACACAAGAGAAATTGTTTAACTTTCAAACCTAAAAGCTCTGGTCCCAGTTATAACTGTCACTGAATATATAACACAGCACTTCATCTAGGAAATGGAAAAATAGGGTAAATTTTAAAGACAAAGGGAAATATTAAAAAGCAAGGATTTCAGTATAGGAAATTTATAAACGAGGTGGAAATACAGACCTAAATACCATCTCAAGAGTTTGAGCTGTATTCTAAAGTTCTTGAAGACATTTTTGAGGATGAATCCATCTAGTCAACGTTATGGTTTTTCCAGTGGTCATGTATGGATGTGAGAGCTAGACTATAAAGAAAGCTGAGCACTGAAGAATTGATGCTTTTGAACTGTGGTGTTGGAGAAGACTCTTGAGAGTACCTGGGACTGCAAGGAGATCCAACCAGTCCATCCTAAAGGACATCAGTCCTGGGTGTTAATTGGAGGGACTAATGTTGAAGCTGAAACTCCAATACTTTGGCCACCTGATGCAAAGAGCTGATTCCCTTGAAAAGACCCTGATGCTGGGAAAGATTGAGGGCAAGAGGAGAAGGGGACAACACAGGATGACATGGTTGGATCTCATCACCCACTCAATAGACATGGGTTTGGGTGGACTCTGGGAGTTGCTGATGGACAGGGAGGCCTGGCATGCTGTGGTTCATGAGGTCAGAAAGAGTTGGACGCGACTGAACTGAAAAGAACAGAATAATGGAAGAAGCAATGAACCACAATTTTGAAGTCCTAACAATAGATTCTTCTGTGACTTTCTCTTGATAAACTTCATCACTTTTCTGGGCCTCAAATTCTTTATCTGTTAGAGAAACATGCTGAAACAGAATCTAGTTCAGGGTCCATTCAGCTTTGGAAAATTCTGTAATTTAGATAGAAATCATGCTTTAGGAAAAATTATCACATCTGACAGATACATTGGAGGTGGGGGGAAATCATATCTAGTAAAAGAGAAAAGCAAATTAAAGCAGTTAGAACTTAATGAACAATAATAAATATAGAGTATGACCAAATGACAGATGGGGAAAAATGCATCCTGACTTAAGTGAATGTTATGTTAAATCATGTGGTTAGTCACTCAGTCGTCTCTGACTCTTTGAGACCCTATGAAGAGGGGCCCTCCAGACTCTTCTGTCCATGAGATTCTCCAGGCAAGAATACTGGAGCGGAGAGCCATTTCCTTCTTCAGGGGATCTTCCAACACAGGGATCGAACCTGCATCTCTTATGTCTGCTATATTGGCAGGCAGGTTCTTTATCAAACTAGTGCCACCTGGGAAGCCCACATTACATTTCAGGGTATACAGTTTTGGGAAGGGTATGGAAGAGCCTGGAAGTTAGGTGAGAGACTTTGGCATAGCTTATGTAAGCAAGAGAAAGCTGTTATGGATGCAGTCATCCAAACGTGAAGTACAGAGGGCCTAAAAGTAAAAGAGAGGAATACAATTGAGGCATTTTCAAAGGAGAAGAAAGTCAAAGTTTGATACATGTTTGAATATGGGGAGTAAAGGAAAAGAAAATTAAAGATGACAAACTCGAAATTATTAACTCCTTAACTGAACAGCTTCCCAGGTGGCTCAAGAATTTGCCTAAAATGCAGGAGACCGGGGTTCAATCCTAGGGTTAGGAAGGCCTGTGGGAGAAGGGAATGGCAGCCCACCCCAGTATTCTTGCCTAGAGAATCTCATGGACAGAGGAGTGGGCTACAGTATACGGGGCTGCAAACAGTCATACACGACTGAGCGAACAGCACAGACACAATTGAGAAACAGCATTAAAATTAATCAGAAATAATTCAAATACTGATCTTTAACTTTATGACAGATTCCAGCAATTAGGTGCTAGTGGACATACTTTTACTGAAGTTTTTAATCTTACATATGTCATCTGTGTGAATGCACTGAAATGTTCAAATCACTGTTAGCTGATTCCAGAGTTAAGTACAAATGCAAGACAATCTTGCTAGAAAACGGAATAGCAAAGCCATTAACTGAACATAAGCTTAAGTCATATACTAAAAGGAAATAGTGATTTTTACATTGCTTTTAGGAGAAAATGAGTCAGATACACAGGCACAAAGATCAAAATATTTTCATTTGAATTGAATTTTCAGGTAACATTTTTCTGTTGTGTGATCACCATTTGATTAACATTGACCTCTGATACTAATATATCTGGCATATTTCAACACATGCATTTTTTTTTTTTTTTTACTAGAATAAACAGGCACCTACACTACTATCCTGATAAGTTCTTCGGATGCCCTCTGCTGAAATTTTATCAAATTGCATTTGAAGCTTACAGGAGAAAATGTAAAGCCTTATATATACTAGGCTGAAATCCTCCATTGAAATGAGGTATAAATAAAACAAGCCATAATTGCCTTATAGTTGAAAAATATTCAACTTTGACAGAAATTAGCTTGGCTCTGAGAATCAATTCTAATAAGATAATGATTAGTCACAGAGGCTTGAAAATGAAGGCTAGAAAATATCAAGCTTTCAGGAAACAGCTCAAAATATGAAAGTGAAAGTCACTCAGTCGTGTCCAATTCTTTGCGACCTCATGGACTGTCCATGGAATCCTCCAGGCCAGAATGCTGGAGTGAGTAGCCTTTCCCTTCTCCAGGGGATCTTCCCAACCCAGAGAGCGAACCCAGGTCTCCCGCATTGCAGGTGGATTCTTTACAACTGAGCCACAATGGAAGGCCAAGAACGCTGGAGCAGGTAGCCTATCTCTTCTCCAGGGGATCTTCCTGACTCAGGAATCGAACTGGGGTCTCCTGCATTGCAGACAGATTCTTTACCAACTATAGAACATAAAAATTCCAATAGTTTAATAAAAACACTCACTCAAGAACCTACTCTAGGATTTTTGTAAGAAAATTAAACATAGATGCTAACAAGATACCTGCCTAGTTACTGAAGTCATGAGGCAGCAGTAAAATATCAGACTTTGAAAAACTATGATTAATGACAGGTCTCAGAATAATCCATAATTTCTTAGAGCACCAACTGGTTAACAAATCCCATTATTTACATTTGGAATCTCTATTGCCAAATATGGAAAAGGAGATCTATAATTACTACTGACTTTTGACAAGTTTTAAAACCTTTATAGTGTCTCCTTTGCTCAGTTTCAAAATAAAAACAAAAGCACAGCACACGTATTTAAGTAATTACAATACAGATGTTAAGAACTATAGATAACAGGAATTCACCGGAACAGCTATTCTACAGAAAAATACAGATAAGAAATTAAAGCAAACTGTACAAAGAAAATCAGGTAAACATGTTCTTTACCAAAATACCAGTACACATCACTTATTTCTGGACACATAGTATTTGCTAATAATTTCTGTTTTATCAAAATTAAGTCATTATCAGGTTCCCCACTATTTAACACATAATTGGATACCAATTATAACTATTATTTCATATTATGTTCAGTTGCTCATTTAATCCCTCAAATCAAATCAACTGTTGCTCCTTTAATATTTCAAATCAAAAGTAACTAAAATAAAAACCCTATGTATTCATTTCCTTAAAGAGAAAGGTCACCTACATAGCAAGATAATCATGTCAATCCAATTTAGAACATCAGAGTTAGAAGATCACAGTGTCTCTGCAACTGACCTCAAATAACAAATATTTAAGTAAAATGCAGCAAAAACTAGTATCAAGTATATCATAAATAAAATATATTCAAAAACAGAATAATCTGCAACTTTTCTGGGTACTCAGAGAAACTCTAAATTTCATTTTGTAAACTGAAGATTCAAACCGTATGTCAAGAAATGGCAAAAAAAAAAAAAAAAAAAGTAAAAGTCTTCCCAAGAGCAATAGGAAGAAATGCTGAAATAAACGCTTTTAATGACATATTTTATTACCTTATTTTGAAAATGACATTTCGTAGGCTTTATTTTGAATACGTAAATATTTGCTCCTTTCCTTTACATCTATTTATTCTTTTCCTTTGCTTCATAAATTCTTTAGAGTTGGTTTTTTCACTTAAAATTCAAATACCTGAAAACCAGTCTTATAATTCTTCATAAAGTATAAATACACAATTTTAAATATAACTTATGAATACTGACACCTTAACATGCCAAATGAGGTAAACTAGGATGAATGAGTGGCTGCTAACCTCCAACATAACTAAACCAATTTAACGTTTAAAAGACTACCGTCCAAACGGCTGCGTAAAGCAGGTATTTCGCTAGCTGGTGTATGAATTTTTAAAAGAAGCTTCACAGATAATCTGAAAGATACATCATTTGCGAAGTTATAGTCACAATATTATGCATAGGTTAAGGCACACAGTTAAAACATATCCCAAATCCGGCATCTATAGCACATGTGTTCAGAGGAAGCCTGACCTGGCTGAGATACTGCAGTGGCTGTAAACTGAGTAGCCCATGGCGGATTCTTCTGTCCTCCAAACTGAGCCATGACAAAAGGGGAGCGGGGGACCTTCGCTTGTCTGTCCTCTACAGCAGCGATCTATTAAGAAAGGATCCACAGTTTATAAAGTTCAAACTACAACCATCACAAAGGCTTTATTTTAAAGAAATGTTTAATCTGTCAAGGACATCTTGTAGACCAACTATAAATAACAAGGGGCACGTGAATGTCCGATATGCAGCAAAAACATTTACATCAAATTAGTTCGCGAAAGTAGCCAATTTCAATACATGACATTAGACGTCGACTTACATGAAACGCACTTCCGTCATCGACTACAAACTGTCACATTTAAACAGAAGACCGGTTTCTACCCAATTCTTAACAATAAAAAACACCCTGCTTGTTTCTTTGGGCATGAGCCGGAGGCTAAAAGTGGAAAAACCAATAACGGAAACTGGGACGAGACCTCGAAGAAAGGTAGTCAAGAGCATCATTTAAATAACGAACATCTCCTTACTTTCCAGACCAGGGAAGAAACTGGGGGCTCTTTTCCTCTCCCCTCCCTCGAGGAGAAAGACAGTTGAAACAACGGAT
Source organism: Aepyceros melampus (assembly GCA_006408695.1). Classification (NCBI taxonomy): domain Eukaryota; kingdom Metazoa; phylum Chordata; class Mammalia; order Artiodactyla; family Bovidae; genus Aepyceros; species Aepyceros melampus. Next base: position 231,867 of record SJXQ01008162.1, read on the forward strand.
GCCCCTTAAAGAACCATCGCGAAGACCCCTCCCCCCCAGATCCAGCCAGAAGCAGCGAAGCTCTCGGCCCGCGCGCTCCCTCCCCCCCACACCTCGGAGGGGCCAGGGCTCTGCCATCCATCTTCCTCCAGCCCCAGCTCCTCGCGGGCCGCAGACCAGGGGAGAGGGAATCCTCCGTCCCGGGGACCAGGCGAAATGCAAAGACGGGGAATACCGAGAGCTCCGGAACCCGTAAGCCCCCAGCGGTGCAGAGAAGCCTCGATTCCCCAAAACCCGTGCCGCCGGGAAGGCTCCGACGCCCCCGACCCGAACCCAGGAGGCGAAAGCCTCACCGGCTGGAGAGCGAGCGACGGCGGCCCGCAGCCCCTCGAGCCTGCCAGGCGGGGGCCGAGGTCGAGGGTTGCCGGGGGCACCCGAGGGGCCGCCGGAAAAAACAAAACCCGAGGCGGTGGGGGAGGGGCCGGCCGCCGGGCCTGCTCCGAGCCGCACAAAAGGGACTGGCCCTCCCGTCCCGGGCCCACGCGAGCCCCACCGTCGGCGGCCCGCGGACGCCGCGCTACCCAGACGGCCGCTCCCGGCGCTTCGGCGGATCCGACAGGACGCTAGAACCCCGGCTCGGCCGCCCGCCGCTCCAGCCGCGAGGACCAGACCTTCACCTGAATCCGGTCCCAGCTAACACCGAAGCCATTTCAAACCCGTCAGGCTTCGGCGCATGCGTCAGCCTCCCCCTCTTCCTCCGCGCCTCCGCCCGCCCCCCAGTCTCTCTGGGGAACGGCGCGCGCGGCCTTACGTTCCACGTGCGCGCTCCCGAGGGCGCCGTCAATGCGCTCACCGCTTCACGACGCAGCCGGAATCGGAGCTTGCCTAAGACGGGTTACCTTGCCCCTGGATAACAGTGAGCCAACTGTCTGTATCTCTGCGCAAGCTCAAAGGAAGAGGCTTCGCCGAGTGTGGGAAGGAGAGGACCGGAAGTCATGTGACCCATGAGCTCGCCGCCATTTTGGGGGGTTTCCCTTTTTTTTTTGTAGTTCAGGTACGTGGGAGAATGACCGTATCCAGTGACATCTTCCTAACTTTTTGAAAAAATTGAGATGAAATTCACTTATCATATAATCTCATCGTTTAAGTATTTTATTGTACAATTCAGAGGCTTTGAGCATTTACATAAAGCTGTGCAACCGCCATGCCTCCAAACCTTGAAGAGAACTACCCGTTACTCAGTTCCTCCTTAATCCCGGCTCCCTCCAGCCCCAGGCAGCTACTCACCAGCTTTCTTTCTGTGGATTAGCTCGTCCTCGACATTTCCTGTACTAGAATCGTACTGGGCCTTGCCTGGTGCTTCAGTGGCTAGCATTCCAAGCTGCCCACGCTGGGGTCCCGGGTTCGATCCCAGGTGAGAGAAATAGAGCTTACACGCCAGAAGGAAGACCCATTACAATCAAATCAACTTAAAAAATTATACAGGATTTTTGTGTGATTACTGTATGGTGTGCAAGGTTCCTCTGGTAGCGTGCCTTAGTACTTCATTTTATAGCTAAAACGATTATATGAATAATATATTTTGTTTATCCATTTGTCACTTGATCTTTGGAGTTGCCTCCACTTTGGGGCTACTATGAATACTGCCGCTGTGAACATTCATATACGAGTGTTTGTTTAAATTCCTGTTTTCAATTCTCTTAGATTATACCTAGTAACGCGATTCTGGTTTATCTCGTAAATTCTATGCTTAACTTGTTGAATTCCGAACTTGTTTTCACAGTGACTACACGAGTTTACATTCCCACGATTAACAACATTAAGTATCCATTCTATGAATATGAAATATCTTTCGAATTATTTAGGTCTTCTTTCAGCATGTATTGCAGATATCACAGTTCAATTTCTCACACTTTTTCTGCCTTTTTTAACTGCACTCTGCAGCTCGATGGAGCTTAGTCCCCCAACCAGAGATCAACCAGCGGTGGAGGCATAAGAGTCCTAACCTCTGGACCAACAGGAAATTCCCTTGCATCTCCTTGAGTAAATAAAAGTTATTCACCAACTATTTCATTGTTCTTCACACTTGGTAAATGACCAAGTAAGGAATGTGGTTTCATACTAAGTACAGGGGGAAGTCACTGGGATGTTTTAAGCTGGGGAATGTCATGACCCAAGATTTGTGTTTTGTTATCTGTTTTCTGGCCGCACTGTGCAGCTTATGGGATCTGTTCCCCCACCAGGGAATCAAGCCCATAAACTCTGATGTGGAAGTATGGAACCCTAAAACTGGACTGTCAAGCAATTACCCACAAGATCTGTTATTAAAAGATAACGGTTTTAAAGGATTATCAGGTTGTTGTCTAAAAGAGCATCAATTAAGATAAAGGAGGGCATTCTCTGACAGTCCAGTGGTTAGGAATTAGTTCTTTCACTGCCCAGGTTTCAATCCCTGGTCACTGGTCAGGGAACTAAGATGAAATATATAGAAACTGTTTCACTAAAGAAATAGTGAAGGAAGCGTCTATTTGGCCTAGAGAAGACTCAAAAAACCTGACGGTCTTGTAGGGTACCTGTCGAGTTAGGATATTAGCTGAGCTATTTATTCTTCCATCCCCTAGAGTGTTGTTCAGGTCTGTTTGTAAGTTCAGTTCAGCATCTCTAATGTCTCTCTTTTAACCAGTCAGGAAGGAGGTAATAAATGTAGTCTCTAGCTCCCTGGAGAGGAGGTGGGGAAGGGGAGATGGGGGCCAGTGCAGTAGTTTCTATCACTAGAAGAAGGACTACTGGGATGCTACAGAGAGATAGGTTTCAAATTAGATGAATTTAAAGTAACTTATTTTTCTATAATATTTGCTGGAATATCACTAAAAACGATTTTCATTTTTTTCCATTTCGGATGGTAGAGAATCTGCCTGCAATGAGGGAGACCCGGCTTCCTTCCCTGGATCAGGAAGATCGCCTGGAGAAGAGAATGGCTACCTACTCCAGTATTCTTGCTTGGAGAATTCCAAGGATAGAGGAGTGGCAGGCTAGGGTCCATTGGTTGCAGACAGTCAGACATGACTGAGCTACTAACTTTTTAGGATGTCAAATTTAAAATAATGTTAGCATTCTGTGTTCAGGATTAAGTTTCATTAAAATAATGATAAATCCAAGGGAGGGCATGAGTCAATATAGAACAAGGTTGATTAACAGCTTTGCTAATTACTAGGGGTGTGAGCTTAACCACTTTAAGTTCCTGAATTGATCTGTAAAGTGAGGTTAGTAAGAGCCCTTACTTAATAGCATCACTGTGGGGATTAAACAGTTTAAAACGCAAGGGTTCTGCTGTAGCCATCCTGATTTGGTTTTGAACCCAATGCATATATTTGTCATCTCCAAGTAAATCGTATAGTCCTGTGTAGTTAAAAATATGTGACTTTTATTGGATAGTAAATAAAAAATATGATTTTGAAGAGGAAAGAAAAATTAGACCACCAGGTGCAAAATAGAAGTATAAAATTTATTTAAAACCACCCACAAAGTTCTGTGTAATCAGGAATGATACAATTTGCAATAGTTTTTTTTTTTTAAAAACTCATGACAAAGATTTAAAATATAATTTCAATTACAGTATTCATTTAGCCTTATTCAGTTAGAACAACTAAAAAAGAAAATTTATACTCTAAATAAATGAGACACACAGGAAAATATAATAGACAATTTTCACAACTATCTTTACATGTATTTTTCAAAACTAGTACATTTCAAAGCATTTTGCTACATAAACATGAAATCATGTACAACTGCTGTGCACCAAAATTTAGCTTAATTAGGTCTTTCAAGTAACATGCAATTCCAACTCACAAGTCTTCAAGTACTGCTAGTAAGTGTTCCCTTGTTTGCAGAGCCACTACCTATTGATCCTGAATTGAAATCATAATTAAGATTATCTTTCCCTTCTACATGTTGAAGTGCTTTTATAAAACTGTTCCCCCCATGTGTTAAGAACCAAAAATGGATATTTGTGGGGTTTTAAAATCTTTACTAAGCTATTTCATTGTATGGAATATTTAATACAGTAGGACGGCAATAGGTAAAATCTTCCAAAGAAAAAAATCAAAGATACAAAATAAATAGTAAATACACCCCAAAGAGAGGAAAAAGTCAGCTGGAGACATAAATATTATTTTGTAAAATTGATAATTCTCTATTGGGAATTTAGTACTACTCTACTTCACCATGGTGAAGAATCTGAATATTTTGTTCCCACTAATAAGCATAATCGGTCTCCTTCAAACAGATATTGATACGCCTGTGAATCTATTTGGTAGGTCACCACATAGCATAAGAGAAAATGAAGAAACCGGTAATCAATACTTTTCTTTCTGCTGAGCAGATTTTTGAGCTTCTTTTAGGGAACACTTCATGATTTCTTAGTAACCGAAAGATGACTATCCGCCCAGACATCACAATACAAAAGCTGCCCTTTATTTTTACTACAAAATCATTCTGGAAAAATATTTCTCTTAAAGCACCTATCACAATGTTAGCTCATAAAAGTTAAAAAAAAAAAAAAGACTGTATATCTTTTTTTTTAAAGAGCTCTTTTTGTAAAGTCTTACAACATCAGGGATTTATTTAGCAATATCACAGAGAAGCATTAGGGTAGGCAGTTATTGAACTGAATCACCAAAAATGTTATTTGACTATTTTTAGAACAGTCAGGACTATGTTTTTTGTTAGTAGCCCATAATATATTGATGAAGTAGCCCAACTTTCATCTTTATAAAGAGCTTACTAAAAACTAGTACATCTTATTATTTTTCTTAACTCTCTGAACAAAGGTATATTTAACCTTTGACACAGATATGACTGAAAAGTTGAACAAGATACAAATCCAAAAGTGGGAGACAGAGCTATCTCAGAGATGTCAACAATTTTACATGTTTACCATGAGTGCCTGGGAACTAAAATAATCAGTTTACCCAGCACATTCCCTTCAACCATTTCAAATTACAAAACTGTTAAATTTTGATCATGAGTTGTTGACCTTGTTTCCCTTTGTTTCAGTAGTATGGGGACATTGTTTAAACAAAAACAACACCAAAATTTTTTTTACAGGGGTAAACATAAAGCTTCATTAATCTAAGCCCTAATATAGAAGTCCTATGAATCTGACCGGACCTTCCAATATATGCATAAGAAAATGGCTGGCTAAAATAAATAGTGGAAACAAAGTACTTCTGAAGCATATTTTCTGCACAATAAGTAGACTTTGTATTATTCTTAGAGTAGATCTGACAAAATATCCACTCAGTAACACTCTCTAAGTCATAGTGTATGGCAAAGAAATCTGTTCAGGAGTCTGCAATTATTACCTTAGTCTCAAATGAATTGACCTGCTTTGTGATTTGAAGAAAGTCATTTGCTTTCTTGCCAATCTGCAGTTTTATCACCAATAAGAAGGGAACATTGTTCTCTGTCCAACCAGCAGCATTATGGAGAAAAAAAGTGGCAGATAAGAGTTTGATAGCCTAAAACATTATAAAGTACAAGTATTAATTCTTATTTCCATATTTTCTTTCAAAAGTGTTCCTCATTTTGAGTTGCTATTTTTTTGGAAAGAAACTGGTATGGAGTGAGGAGTAGAAACATTATAACGTGGTTTTGAGCTGGTAGGTGAACCCTATCAGCTGCTTATAGGAACACAATTCTTCCTTTCTGCCCCTTAACTTCCTCCACCTGTGCTCAGAAGAAAGCACTTCTGATGATTTACTTAATTCTTCGGATTACTTTCAGTCCATTTAAAAAAAAAAACTTTTCTCATCCAGGTCCTATTATTGCCAACAACCAAATTCCAAAGGAATAAATCTACCTTAGAAAACAGAAACCATCTACAAAATTGAGGTGGGAGATTAGGAAGAAAACAGGCAAAAAAAAAAAAAAGAAAATACTATCTAGTCTATAGATCACACCCACTAATTCAAAGTCACTGGTCAGAAAATTGATAATTAGTATGATGTGTTACACAGAAATAGAAAAGTCGGAGTGCTAGATATATAACTTCTCAAACAACTTTTTGTAAAACATTCAAACACTAACAAATGAATTGAGGGTCAAACATCACTGGGATAGGTAAAGAGCACTTGATGCTAATCTTGGGTTCCTAAAAACTGAATTTGCCTCTAACCAAAAGGGCTAACAGCTGTTAATTCTTTTTGGTATTATCCCCAAAAGGATTGATGAAGTGATTTTAAAAGACAGGAAAAGACAACTGATCAAGCTCACTGCTATTCTTAAAATGAATCATGTGTATCTGTGTAAGGGACATACATGGGGGAGTGAAGATAGAACAGAGAGGGTGGAAGCAACAGAGTCTTAAAGAAAATCAGAGGAAAGGATTAAAAACTGTAAAAAGAATGAAAGTACACTTAGTGACAATGTAGCTTTAGTAAATGAGAAAAGAAAAATAATACCAGAGTTTCTGCTCAAAGATGTAAGTTATACCTAGCCAGATGGAGAAGAAACCAAATTACTTTCCAATATTATTTCTCCAAAAATGAAAATGTTTCTGAGAGTTGAGGTTTTTTTGTTCTTTTTTGGTGTTCTTTTTTGTGTGTGTGGTGATTGAGAAAATGCTTTTCATAACAGCTACTAGGACTTTTTTTTTTTTTTTCAGGAAAACTAGGTTTATACTCTTAACCAAGGGTTTCTAAAGTTGCACTCAAACATAAAGGGGTTAAATTTGCTTATATATAACATTTACCTTAGACTAAGATTTAAGGGACATCTATGGCTGAGCAAACTAGAAGAAAATTTATGACCCAAGGAAAATCATGAACATCACAGTAGGGATGGGAAAGGAGTACAACCAACAGAGAAATGATTAATGTTAGACTTTTACAGCTAGAGATATTAAACAGTGCATACTAGCAAAAGAGAAACACAAGGTGAGGCCCTAACAGAAGGGAAAATAAGCAGTGACAAATACACCTGGATTACATGAAGGAACAAAACACATGCCCTTTGAAGTCACAATGGTATTTAATTCGATACTGAGAAGAAACAGGCATTGAAGGGAAGTTGTCCAGATACTGGAATGCAGAAAATTAGTTTGTCAAGTTCACTGTGGACAAGAGTGATGTACTGCATTAAAACCAGCTCCACCATCTCCAAAATTAACATAAGAACTCACACTCTTATTTTATACACTAGAGAAAAGCAAAGATTCCAATGATTCTCAATATATTCCAAGAAAATATACAAATTCTACTTCTGATAAAGAACATACTGATTCTTTCCAAACTGTATTTCAGAGCCATGGATGGCATCTTTTTTTTTTTTTTTTTCCACTTGCCAAGTTGAAAATTATGTTTTATTCAGTGAAATTTCTAAGGACTTCAAGCCCAGGAGGCAGTCTCTCAGATAGTTCGGAGCAACAGCTCCTGGCATCATTTTGTAAACCATTAGAAGAAACTCAACATGGAGCCTAATTTGGTTGAAATAAATCCAGACTTCTGCAGAAATCAGGGCACTGAATTCTATTTTGGTTAAGTGTGCCATATCACTGACATCGAAGTTACACAAGTTCAGTACATTTAGGAGCTGTGCACAAAACAGTATTCTAACACACATAGACAGTCCCATCAAAGTAACTAGTCTAGGACTCTGTTGTGAGGCCAACTATGCCAGAATGTGAATAGACTGTACAACCATGGCTAGGGAATATATACAATGGAAATATACTTCCCCCAATTATTCCAGCCATTCAGTCTTTTATAACTCCCTTTATATGCCAAACACTTGTTCCAGGGGGAAATAAAAACCTGTACTCTATCAGTACTTGATTTTCATTTATTGAAATAGCAAATAGGACAATTGCCACATTTTGTGAGATGAATTAACAGGACAGCTTCATAGGTAAAAGTCAGCTAGATTTCCCACAAAAGGCCCACAAAATTCTACAGGCAGGGAAATCTTGATTCAATTTCACTTCTTACCCTGAATTGCTCAGAAAAAGAACCCCAAAGCCATTTTATTTTGACTTGTACCAAAAATAAGATTACTTTACAGTGATAAAGTCCCCTGTGGGTGGTCAGATCAAGTTTTCCTACAGTCCTCCTAACCAAAAAGTGGCCTTCATTTGACTGTTTAAAGTTTATTTCCAAATGTAATTGAACACCAACCCTGACATCTGTCTGGGCCCCAGTGACTGGACTGTATGACTTCTAAGGTATCTTCCAGGGCTGTGAGAGACCACTATATTACCTTATTTCACAATTCTCGTCATAAATTTCTACAAAAGATCAAAATTCCCAGTTGTTCTAAATCTAGACAAAAAGGATTTCCATGCATCAGGAAGTTGTGAAATAGAAGGTAGCTATATATTAAAGGTCACATACAGCTACTGTTTTACTGGGCACATTCAAAGGAAATGCTGTGCCCATTATTGGTGGAAGTTGTCATGCAATGTCATAAGTTCATCTGACATAAAAGATTAATTTAAGAATACTAAACTTAAATAGATTGGGGTTATTTTCATACATGCTGTCGTGAAATAAATGATAATCAGTAGGAATCCACTGAAGTAACATTAGAAAGTAGGTTACTTCATATGAATTCGGTACCTCATTTACACAGCGGTATGCATTCAATTAACTATGTATTGGGGTTATGTCTTAAGTAAATTGCTTATGAATCTCATCTAGTTGAAATTCTATATTTAACAAATGAAATTATTTCATCCACATGCAAATTGCATAATAAGGATGTGGAAGGGTATTTAAGATGCAAACATTTTGCAAAACTTTACCTATAGTTATACATTTTCAGCTAGCCTCAATTTTCAATAAGAATATGTTTCAATCAGGTTTATTATATGATGTATTTGGTACTTTGAGGATGAATTGGAAAGATGAAGATGAGGCTGACAGGCACAAGAGAAAACTGTTTTCATCAATGGCCTGAGAGCCATTAAAGGGCAGCATGACATTTTGTAGGATTCTACATCAAGTAGGAGTTATTCTCTCATTATAATTGGTAACTTTGTAACTATGATGAACAGGTTGGGCTAACTTAAGGGCCAAGTATAAATGAATTCAATTATCATACCATGAACAAAGGCAGAAGATTAAACATAAGGCTATAAAAGAGGTAAAACAAGGTTTTACAGTAAAAAATAACAGAAGTGTAGAAATAATGTTAGATGACCAGTTTTCTGAGTGAAAATGTCATTTAAACAAATTTATTTCCTTGCTTCATGATAAAGAGCATTCTAAAAACAGTAAAGCCAGCATACAATCACAATGCTGCAGGACATATAATAAGCATGAGCTTTGAAAAAAAAAAAAAATCACAGGGCACACAATGGGATGGTACACTGTGAAACTGGGGAAATGAGTTCAACAAGGCAGGAATCCTATGTGGTTCCCACCAACGGGTGATCAGTTGAGGCAAGCCATTCATGGTGCTACTTACAATGAGAGAATGGAAATATATTAGTTGAGACAGGGTATTTTCAGTATTCGTTTTGGTAAATTGCAACTAACTTCACAGATCTGAATGTTCCCCTAAGTCAACAATGGTGTCAAGTTTAGATTGTTAAGGAATTTATTCAAACTTAGTGACAAACTGATTTGAATAGCTGCAGATGTATTGCAGTGGATTGTTTTGAAGGAAATTTGCTGTTTTTGAAAAAAAAAAAAACAGTACCTTTGGGATTTTAATTCTTCAAGTTTACTATGTCAGGGTGGTGACTTAAAGAAAAACAAAAACTAATAGTTAAATTTAGCAGACATTCAATGAGAACCGAATAGAGGATGGATGGATGGATAAAGGTTCTTAAGACTTTATCCATTAAATCTGTTGAAATAATTTCTGGTGGGAGCTAAGGCCTAAAGTCTAAAACAAAAATATCACAAGGGTGTATTCCTGATAGTCTAATACTAGTAATATCTTATTGAAGCAGCGGAAACAATAAACAATCACTTATTTATATACTTATATGTATAAGAAACCTTAGGCTCACAAAAATATACATGTTTTAAAACAGAAATCTAAGGCACACAAAATACTAAAACAAGTCAATGATTTACTCTATTTTACATATTCAAGAAGCAGAAATCTACTTGACAAGATGATGGTCCATCAATGGACATTGTGTTATTTACAATCCCTTCATATTCCTTTAGTCGAAATTAGTCAAAAGCTTGAAACTGATACTTTGCACCATATATTATTTTAATATAAGTTACAATGAGTTTTCCTTTAGATAGCTTGTTGGAACTGTTTGCTTTTGCACCAGAAATGTGAGTGTTAGCGGTTGTGAGCTTCCTATGGCATTTCCAAGGGAGAAGCACCAGTAGGTTTTCCATACTCCCAAGGAATCTGACACTTTGAATGTTATAGCACCTCTGCATTTTAACAGAATCAAGTATTTCATTGAAATTTCTTCTTGTTCTAAACATTTTGATTGGGAAATCACTTTTGCTTTGCTATAAATTGAGTCAATAAAGCAATGGGAAAAATAATGGGAGAGCTAAATAACTGGAATGACTATTTTCCTGTTACCTAGAATAAGATGAGTTAACATTTCCCCAAAATAATAAACTTAGATAAACTACTTTGGATTAGCTGTTAACGGACAAACCGTGTTTAGGATACCAGCCCTACTGTTTATTTGTGTGTGTGTGTGTGTGTGTGTGTGAGGGGGGCAGTGTGTGATGATGATAGGAAATTTACTATCAAAAAATTTTCTACAGGAATTTTATTTGTCTTCTGAACCAGAATGACTTTCAGAATGAATAAGGGGTAGATAAGGTTCTTGCCATTTAATTTTTTAATTTTATCACCTTGAAACTTTAGAAGCATTTGACTCTTCAGAATCATCTTATGTCTCACCTCCTTTTGGAAACATCTTTTACGGATTATATTACAAAAGCTGGGGTAAAAGTAAATCAGGGAAGAGACCACTCTTATTTAGTTCCAAAGAAAAGTTAATCAATGTTGGTGATGTGCTTCTTAACTCCAATTTTACAGAGAATTAACAATTTTTGCATGATCTAACTATTTTATATAAGTAGCTAACCTTTGAATGAGAAAGGACACATTTAAAAAACACAAACCATATACATGATTAGGATACGCATTGCAGTCAACAAGATGGAACTCTACACAGCAAGAATAAACGACTTCTCTTGTATGCAAGTATGCACAAAGAATAGACAATAGGATTCTTATACTATTTCAAGTTACTTTTAAAAATAGAAAGTGCTTTTAAAATATATATTTACAATTTATGAACAGCCTCCAACCATTACTAACAATAGCGAATTATTTTATACAGGAGAAATATTTTAAGAGAAAACACTTCATTGGTTTATTTCAAAGGAATATGCCGATTTCCTAGCAATGATTGGAAGATGTTGGAACAATGGCACCATGAAATAATAAATCAGCTTATTTTTGTGTCGATGTGGTTAAGCACCAGGAGCTGTGTAGAGTTAACACTGTGTGTCTTAATTTTACATCATAGCACATGAACCTGTTAAAATCCTCTAAAAATGCTCGTTTCATAGTAAACAATTTAAAGCACCAAACTGAGTGATTCTATCAAGGTTAACACCTAACCAAAACATTTCTTTATGTATTTAAAACTATAAAACTTTAATTTTTGCTTAAAATGTGCACCTTCTACCAATTGTCAAAATATAGTCACAGTTAAGAAATACCCACCCCCCATTTTTTTTTTTTAACCTCAGCCTTCAAATGGGTGAGATGAAGCTATAGTAAACGACAACATGACTTTCTTTTAAGAGCACCTTGAAAAAATACACTGCACTCGCAAAGGCATTAAGGAGGGGAGACAAGCCTTCAGACCCAGTGGTTATAGGGCCCCGCAACATGTGTGAGCGCATAAGGGGCCACAGTGACAACGTTGTCGTGGGTTAATGTTAACGCTTTGTGAGAAGGAATCTGGCTAAATTCATTGACTTCTGGGGACAGTGCGATACCCTCGTTAGCTGCCTGGTCTTTCTGCTCGGAGCCTTTAGCTTTCTTATTCTTAGCTTCTTTCGCCTCAAACTTAATCTTGTTTAGTTCGAAACCGTGCTGGGGCTTATTCAGGTTTTTGTGCTGGTAAAAGACGAGAGAGAGGCGCGTCGGGTGATTGCGGTTGGGGTGCTGGACGGGAGTCGTGGCGTGAAGCTCGCGCCGGGCGCACTCAATCAGAACCGAGCCGTGCGAAGGCGCTATAGCCACGCCGCCAACATTGGCATCCAGGAAGATGTGCTCACTGTCCGACCAATACTCAACAATGTGGGGCAGTTTCTCCTCCGCAGGCGACAAGGGGTCGTCGGACAGGGGCTCGTCTGATGGAGGCTCATCCGCTTCAGAAGGCTGCTCATCTTCTTCCACCAGAGAGGAAGCAAGCTCATGAGGAGAAGTGATGAATGGAGGCTGCTGGTTTGGCTGATTGGAAGTTAGCTGCTCAGATGGGCCGATGGGAGGCTCAGGATAACCCAGGGAATTTGTCATGGGAGTAGACAAGGTGGGAAGAGGAACCATTTCACCAGGCTGTGCCATGTCCCGCATTCCCCAGCAGCCACATTAGCACCGCTGTGTCTTGCAGAAGGCATTATGCAGTGGGGATTGCTACCTCTTTCTGAAAACCCGTCCGAAAGTGATGCATCATTCTTAAAAGGAGCGGTTGTGACCAAAGCAGTCTTAGAGGACCAGGAGAAGGCTGGAGCTAGGTTTGCCTCTTTCACTGGGTGAGGAATGAACGGGGTTGGTGAGTAGCTTTTAGTGTTGTCCGAACCTTTGAAGATAAGATGGGGTTCAGTTTCACTTTTTATTTCAGGTTGCACAGTCTCTGTTTTATTTCCTAAACAGAGAAAAGGACACCAAACGTAAAGACAAACATAAACTAATTTGGTAGCTGTTGTCTTTTAAAGATAAATACAAAGATGAATAGACTAAAACCAGATGATGGCAATGATGGCCAGTTTTGTTCTATTTAAAGTCTGACATATGCACACATTAAAGATTATAGGTGGTTTGGGTATGCTTTTTCATTCAATACATTTTTACTTAGAATTGATTACTTTGGAAATAATCATTTAAAAAGTTCACAAATTTAGTAGGATGTCCTTTGTCTAAAATGGTACGATACTAGAAATGACCCTAATGGGCTATGAAGTAAATATTAAAACCATACATCAGAATGCAGTGCAGATGATAATATGGGGACAGCAGCATTTCACTACCCAAAGAACTGTTTAGATACATTTTGGATACTGCATGATAAAATTTTTGAAAAAGTTAAAGTAAGTAACAATTGATAAAGATTTCTGGATAGCAAAAGCATCATAACTGGCAAAGTTTATTATTAGGCAAAAGGAAATAACATAAATAAGCTATTTGTAACCTCAAAACAAGTGTATTTAAGCTGCATTTCTTTCTCACAAAGTAGGTAGCAATTTATTATTATTATGATATTGGCCAAAATGTGGGCCATCCATTCTGACATATCCATGCAAATCTCATATCAAATGGAAACATTTTTCTTGAGGACATTCTCCCTTTCAGAAGTTCTAGCAAAATGCTTGAAGGTGGGGCTTCCCTGGTGGCTCAGTGAGTGGTAAAGAACCTGCCTGTTCCTATCCATGGGTTGGGAAGATCCCTTGGAGAAAGAAACGGAAACCCACTCCAGTATTCTGGCCTGGGAAATCCCATGGACAGAGGAGCCTGGTGGGCTATAGTTCATGGGGTCGCAAAAGGGAAAAAAAAAAATGTTTGAAAGGTGAAAGCAATAGATCTTAAGAATCACAAAATAGCAAAAGTAAAGTGGTGTTGTTTTAAAACAATAAAAAAAGAAGAAGAAAAAGAACAAGAAGTCATAGGGCAAGTATTGTGCATTTGGCTACTAACAGAGTATACATTTTAAAAGAATAACATGTAAAGATGCAATTGGGAAATGACAGAAAGAAGAAAATGTTATGGTTGTCATAAACAAGCAGCATGTAACCAGATTTGTGAATCTTAAAATAAACCTAAGTATCTGTAAAGTGGAGCTACAAGCATAAAGGAATGATAATTCTTCCTCGCCTCTTCCCTAACTCTGTTGAATCTTTCCCAGTGTTATATATAGTCTGCACTATCAGATCTCTCATCTTAAAAAAAAAAAAAAAACTTTTCTTAAAAATACAAAAATCGAAGAAGTTAAAGAATACCTTGTAGCTCCAACTTTGAATATGAGTTTAAATTCATAGTATTATTTTTTTAGGCTCCCTAGAGGAATGGCTGACTTTAGATATGGGGCAGGATTATATAAGAGGAGCTTGGAACATCTTGTCAGCACAGAAAATTAAGGAAGTTATCAAAGACAATCAGGGTCATGACGAAAGAATCATCTTCTCTGAATTACACACTTATTCAACTTCTTTCCTAACACCTCAACTTGAATGTCTGACAGGTATCTTGAACTTTTACCATGTCCAAAAGTCAGCTTCAGATTTCATCAGGGTAAACCTTTACACTATTTTGGTCCACACTCCAGATTTAAATCTATCAGAAATTCCACTGACTCTACCTCAAAACATCTAGAATCAGACATTTCTCATGTCCTCCTCTTAGCCACTCTGATCCAAGCCTCATTGTCTCTTTCTTAAGTTGTTAGGATAGCTTGTTTAGCAACACCTTAATATTTCTCTGCCCCGTCTGACTGTAGCTACAATCCAATAACTGGAATGTTATTTTTGAGTCAGATCATAGCCCCTCTCTATGATGAAATATCCAGAAACCTTCCTCTCCCTCACAATACAGGCCAAAGTTTTACAGCAATCTACAATGTGAACTGCTCAGATGTTACTCTTACCTCTCTGATCTCATATCCTGCTATTCTACCTATTTCACACCCTGCTCCAATCATACACGTGCTCAGTCGTGTCTGACTCTTTGCAACCTCATGGACTGTATCCTGCCAGGCTCCTCTGCCCATGGAATTTTGCAAGAAAGAATACTGGAGCAGGTTGCCATCTCCTATTCCAGGAGATCTTCCTGCCCCAGGGACTGAACCACATCTGTTGAGTCTCCTGCATTGGCAGATGGATTTCTTACCACTGAAGTACATGGGAAGCCCTCTGTAGTCCAATCATACTGGCTTTTTTGCTTATATCAAGTATTCAAGGCGAATTCCTCTCTCCTAAACTTTGCATTTGCCACTTCTGCTACCTGGAATGCTATTTCTCCAAATAAAAACACTGCTGATTCTCATATTCTTTGGGACTTTACACAAATTCTTCAGTTAATCCTTTTATGACAACCCTGTTCAAATGGAATTCTTTCAGAGCACTATCTCCCCTCTTATTCACTGCTGCAGTACCTAGAACAGTCCAAAGTAGTGCTCAGTAATATTTATTGAATGAACTACTTAAAGTGATGCTGAAGCTGACGAAGTAAGACTTCAAGGAAGTGATGTCATTTTATCTGTGTTGAGACAGCGTATTTGTTCACAATAGCTGCGAACAATAAGAACATGCTTTGGTTTTATACTTTTTTTTTAAAGTATAAATAGAGGGGAAAAAAATACCAAGAAATACTGATAGGTCACTTTCTGGTTGACTTATAATCCTGGCAAGGATATGGAATATACGTGTCTTCCTTTGAATGCTAAATGAACCATATAAAAATAATTAGCTAATTGGATTGACTGGTATCTGATCTAAAGTTTTCTTTTCATAATGCCTCATTCTCAAAAGAGTAGCAAAGATGAAGCTGCAAAGGCCAAGTGCAAATGCAACTGCCAATGAAAGATCGCACAGAAAATTATGAGTCCATAAATCTTACCTAAAAGGGGCAGTGATGAAGCCTTACTATTGTTTGTCATTGAATTATTCTTCCGCTTGATTCGAGGAATAAATTTCTTTTCCACAGCCCTTATCTTATGCGCCAGAACCTCTGACATCATTGCTGCTCTCTTCTTCCCAGAACGAGGAACGGGTTGAGTAAATCGCATTCTTTTTCTCTGGCGGGGTGCAAGAACCATGATGGCCCCAGATTTGATCTTGGCTTCCATTCCTTCCCTTGATCCAAACTCATCTGTGTCTGAAAGTTTATAAAGAGGAAGCACATGCAGCTGCTCATCTTGAGGAATAACACCAAATGAGCGGTTATCTTCTCGTGTTAAAGTGCAGACCTGATAGGAAGAAAACATGAAATGGGAACCAGAGATCCTGCACATTCATCATAGTTATTCCAAGCTTCTTAGTTACTCCTACCTATTTATTGTTGCCATTGTGAAAGGGAACTATTTTCAATTGGTTACTGTGATAGGTTCATTCACTTTGGAAAAATATTTCATATATCACGTTACTCAATGCTGTTCAATATGAGTAACTTATCAATTGTTTTTAAGCAGACCAATGTAATTTTGAGTTGATTTTCTAAGTACATATTATCCATGTTTATGAATTTTATAATATTTTCTATATTAAGGCTTCTTTGTTATATTCCATCTTGTTCCACACTTAATAGTTACTGAATTGTTCACTATCATCATATTAAATAGCAACAAATAAAAGATATTACTTCAGGCTACAAATCACACTATTTCTTACTATTTGAATAATGTCACATTCCTTGGTTAGAGGTGCCTAAAAAATTTTCTAATTTGCTTGATTTCCTCTATGATTTTTTTCACTTCTGCTTGTAAGTGAAATTTATCTACATATATTTTACCCTGCCCTGTTTGTCAAGTGAGTTTTTTTTTTTTTCTCTTCTTCATTAGAAAAATTGACAGATATTAATGAAGCAAAAGAAGCCCAGGAGATTTCATTTTCTAGCAGGACTTATATACCCCAATCCTTTTAAAAATTAGCTGAAATATTTTCTCTGGTTAAATAATTGTTCTGCTCCATTTTGATTTTAGTTAGGAGTATAGTAACAGTAAGTCTGTCTTTTTCTTGGATGTAATATAGGATTTTTTAATAAAATTTGGTCTTGGACTTCCTCAGTGGTGCAGTGGATAAGAAGCGACCTGCCAATATAGAGGAGACCATCTTCGATCCCTGGAATCAGGAAGATTCCAGACACCAAGCGGAAACTAAGCCCATGTGCTTAGAGCCTGTGCTCCACAACAAGAAAAGCCACTGCGATGGAAGCCCACACACTGCAATCAGGAATAGCCCATCACCATAACTAGAGAAAGCCAGTGCAAAGCAACGAGGACCAGCACAGCCAAAAGTTAACAAATTTAAAAAATAAAAATTGTGTCTTGAATATAGCCAATCTCAGGCTTCGCTCTACTTTCTAAGTTATTTTTGAGGTGGGAGGGAAGTTCAACAGGAAAAGAACATATGTTTACTTATGGCTGATTTGTGCTGCTATATGGCAGAAACCAACACAATAATGTAAAACAATTATCCTCCAATTGAAAATAACATTTTTTCTAAGTTATTTCTATTCATTGTAGAGAAATGAAAGTACAGGGAAATGTAGGAAATTCCTGACTCTGACACATAAAATTATATTTATCATAAATTAATATTTTAATGGTGATTAATTTTCAAATGTCATTAAAGATCCATCAAAAATATATCCAATGATCTCATTATTTTTCGTTAAAACATTTCTTCCATAACTAAGATTCTCTTTCTAAGACAGTAAAGTGTTCTAAGACTGGAAACTGCAAGATTTGATTCTCCTTGATGGATACAGATAATAAAGTATGTTAAAGGTTTTTAAAGTCACATGCCTTTCTAAACATCTACAGCCACATTTACCATCAAGGCCTGAAACACTGAACTCTTTTCAGTGTAATTTGTTAATAATTTAAAAATAAAAATCTTTAAAATTAGAATATTTCATTTATAAATGTTTACTTCAATTTATTTGGTCGTGGGGAGACTAAGAAGGGGACAAAGACAGGAGCATAATTACAAAGACCAGGGAAACAAGGAGGAGGAAGAGTTGGCAGAAAACTTTCAGTTCATGTTTTTAGAGATGGGAAAATCTAGCATCATGCCAAGCTCTAGGCAATAAGAGGAGTGCAAAGAACAAGCACTGAATAATACATGAGAGAGAAGGGGAACCAAAACTTAGTTTGATTCTCAACCTAATCCAATCTGATCACTAATAATTATCTCTAATGAAGGAACGCATGGAAAATGTACTAGCCAAGCAAGATGTTGAATTACTCCTCAGCTAAGATTCATCTGGATGGATTTGCAAAATTTCAACATTTGAAAATAACATTAGTCTCAGAAACCAGAGTCAACATCATGAAAACTCATGATAGACAAAAAAAAGTTATTTTTGCTCGTTAATCTGTTGCTGATAGACTGCACAGACCAAAGAAGGAAGGAAGACTGCATTTTGATGGATCAGACGGTACACTTTCTACCAAAGTGGAACAATCATAGCTCTGTCTTCAAAGAGGCCAAAATGGTATATAGTTCAGAAATAGAGGCAATCACTATCTGTTTTACTGAGTAAAAAGATATCTATTCGAAGCAAACTCATTTCCCTTATAAAAGGACTGCCGCGTGATCTTTCCTGAGGTCTTCTCCTTACTTTACATATATATATATATTTTTTTTTTACTTTACATATATTTTGATTGATTTCATGCTATAAGCATGTGATTGTTTTCCATGGCTATAAACATAACAAGCACATATATGTGCAAATATTTCTTTTAAATATTCCTACAAACTAGTATAAGAACCAACATTAAAATTTTGGCACACATTTCTCTCACAAAACAGGGGAATTCCTTGGTGGTCCAGTGGTTAAAACTCCACGTTTCCGCGACAAGGGAGATGGGGTCCTATCCATGGTCAGTGAACTAAGATTCTGCAGCCCGTGATGTGGGGCGAAAAACAAACAAAAACCCATGAAGTACAGATGGCAAAAAAAAGAAACATTAACTCGCTTAACTTCCTACCTACCAGTTTGATAGCAGAGAATGGTAGCCTTGAATAACCATGTATTCCGCAACCCACTCCAGTACTATTGCCTGGAAAATCCCATGGACAGAGGAGCCTGGTAGGCTATAGTCCATGGGGACACAAAGAGTTGGACACGAATGAGTGACTTCACGTCTTCCTCCATCCCAACAAACCTCCCACAATATGTAATTTGAGACATTCAAAAAAATATTTCAGGCTGGTTCTGTAACTTTTGGGGAGCACTATTGATATCAGGACCTCAGCTTGAGAATATGTCGATGGAGCCTTTAGAATTGAAAGCTACCCAGGTACATACCACTGTGCTCCCATTATTCATGTTGTGAATGTCCCTGTGGGGATGGGCACAGAAGTCTAGGCAAGCAGTGACCCCAGAGAAAGGACGACCTTCTTTCTTCCCAAGCCGACATTCTTGGGCAATATGTTCAAGCGCCACCTGAAGAGTAATGAATTACCCACAGTTTTAAGAGACAAAAAGAATCACCTTAAATAAAGATAAAAATCACTTTATGACAAGTTTATAACTCAGTTACACTTGTTATTTCAGAGATTTAGATTATCATAGTGATTGTGTAGTTTAGTAATATTAAGGGTAAAGAATTTGAGGCTACATGAATTAAAATGACAATCACTGAAGGCAACAGGAGGACGCTAATACTTGGCGGTGGATAAATAAGAAGAGTAGCCTGAAATATTTCATTAGGACAAAAGACTAATATAGTGCTTTGATCATGCATCCAGTGTTCAAGGTTTGTAAAACCAGTATAGAAAGTCATTTGTAACCAATTAAAATGAAAGGCTGGAGAAGCACCCTGGTAGCCCAGTGGCTAAGACTCCAGGCTCCCAGTGCAGGGAGGCCAGGTTTGATCCCTGGTCAGGGAATTATATCCTACATGCTGCAACTAAGACCAAAGATCCCACGTGCTGTAATCAGGACCCAGCATAGCTAAATAAATAACGACGCAAATAAATAAATGAAATGAAAAATAAAATGGAATTGGGCAGAGACCTTGTTATTCATGACAATACAAATAAATATTTTAATTTTTATCATATATTTAAAAAATGTGCACCCCTGATTACGTTTTTCATTTTTGTTTGCTTTTTTGCCTACTTGCTCTGTTTGCAGGATCTTATTTTCCTGACCAGAGATAAAACCTTTGCCCTCAGCAGTGAGAGTGAGGAATCCTAACCACTGGACCACCAAGGAATTCCCTGGTTACAGTATTCTACACTTATTTCTACTTTGTCTGCTATATGATTTACCATTATTTTCTCCCAATATATGGTCATCCTTTTCTTTTCTTTAAAAAATGTGTTTTCCCACCTCAGTTTTATTGAGATATTACTGACAAACATAACATATGTAAGATTAAGGTGTACAATGTGATCACTAGATACATGTATGTTACAAAATGATTACCACAATAAGGTTAGTTAAACATAATTAAAATTTTTTGGTGTGTAGAGGTAACATTTAAGACACAATTAAAACTTTTAAGTATAATACAATATTATTAAATATAGCCAACAAGCTGTGCACCAGGTCTTACTTATCTTATTACTGGGAGTTTGTACCCCTCGGCTAACATCTCCTGATCTCCCCCACTTCCCAATTGAATTAAATCTCATTGTGGATATTTAATTCAATTGCCATGAAAAGAAAATGAAAGTGAAGTTGCTCAGTCCTTTCCTACTCTTTGCAACCCCAAGGACCATATAGCCTACCAAATTCCTCCCGGCCATGGGATTTTCCAGGCAAGAGTACTGGAGTGGGTTGCCATTTCCTTCTCCAGGGATCTTGTCAACCTATAGATCAAACCCAGATTTCTTTTTTTGCAGGTAGACACTTTACCATCTGAGCCATCAGGGAAGTCCTCAGTTGCCATAATACTGTTTTTAAAAAACACTAGATAATTTTTAAAACTGTCAATAAAACATCTACATTGAGGGAAAATTTGAAAATCAATTTCTGTTAACAAGGTCATTGTTTAGATGTAAATTTCAACCATGTTTAAAAGCTCTATATAAGGTCCCAAAACATACCTGGTTTTGATAAGCAGCTGGAGCATACTGCTTATAAATTGGAGCTAATTCTGTAGCCAAACTCTGTAAATTATCTTCAAGGTTTTTTTCCTATAGGAAAAAACAGTCCACAAAAGTTGTTTCAAAATTACATGAGTGATGAATTTATAGAACATATGAAAATGAATTATACCTCATTGCTGATATGTTCGTTGTTGGTGCACAGTTCATACTTACCCTGATAAGCTACCATAGAAAATGACATGATTGCTACCATAAAATCTAAATTATTAGTCATTGTTATACTTAGATTTAGTCTTTTGAAATTAGAAATCTATGTTATCAGCTAATGAGAAATCTAACTGGTGTTAGAGGTAAGTTACAAAGCTGCTCATGTCAAAACAAGAACCGCATTTTATATTTATTCAATAGTAGAGGGCACTTGAAGTAAATCAAGACAACTTTCCTGGTGGCAAGTGGAGAAGTGGAAGAATTCTCACAGTGAAACAAGGTTCTATAACAGAGATGGGAGAGCAACACATATAAGGCACATACTGTGTATCAGATCCCTGTGCTAAGAGCTTCAAATATAATGAGTAGGCAATAGCATGTCTGAGTCCAGTGTTTTCTTTTCTACACACTGATGTCTACAAACTGAGGAGATCTGATAGAATTGTGCAGAAACCTTAACACTTTATCAAGATTCTGGGGTCTAATGATAGTAGAAATATGTAAGACTTTTTTCGAAGGAAAATTGTCACAACAAGAATAGTAAAAATGCCACTGATGACAGATGAAGTATGGAGGAGAGAAAGGAGCCTTTAGTAACAGTAACACTAGCTGGAAAAACATTGTGATAGTTTTTTAGAGATGATTGTATCCTAAATCAAATCAGAAATGATGAAGAACTGACAGCCATGAAGGGCTTCAGAAGTTTGAAGGTGTCTGTCTCATCTGTGATCTGGTAGATGAGGAAGGTAAACCTTCTTGTGGATCAGTTCACCTCTGGTGCAGCAAACTATTATAAAAACCAAAGCCACATAGCAATGTAGACATGGGAAGTTAATTCTTGAGTGCTTTATAACAAGACTCAGTCTTGGCAACTGCAGAGCACCAGTGATAATCCTTTTAGTTTCCTACTCATTTCAGTTGGTGTGTTCATTGAAAAGGAAATTCATATACATAGGGTCTATATCTAAATTGCTTTCTTCTATTCATCTGTCTATTTACATATCTGTTACTTAATGTACCTTAATAAATATAGTCAGGGAGGTCAGACCTCTGACAAAGAAAAAAAATCCTTCCTGGCTATATTGACACATAATTTGAGGAAAACTTCAGAATTACTATTTAAATGGCTAGTTAAAAAGACTTTATTATATTTTATTGTACTTGAGATGTTGGGTAGGGTAAATTGTGTTTTATTGCTAGAAGAATGTTATGAATCATTCAGTGTCACTAGTCAGATTGGGCAATTTTTTTTATATTATGAAGTAACTTTTCTTGTATACAAATGAAATAAAGCAGGTAAATAGAAAAAATTAAAACTTAAATAGATGATTATTGTTGAATGCAGGTTCTTTATCCATATCATGAAAATCCTTACTTTATAACTGTTTCATTAGAGAAAGTGGGTGTATTGGAGATCTCTTATTAGACCTTTACATAGTGGGGCTCACGCCCTACATCCCTCTGCCCGTCTCACCCTATACCTTAGCTCTAGGGTCATCACCTCCACATCAATGCCTACAACAACCACCTGGATCACATACTAACCCTGAGGTTCTTACTAATGACCAGACAGCCTCATTTGGATTCTCTTAAGAATCTGCAAGCCAGTGTATCCAAACTGAATCGATAATCTGTCTTCTATAAACCTAGCCTTGTTTCACCACACCCTTTGTCAAGGAATAGCACCTAGTTTTAACAACCTATCCAGAACTACTACTTATCATGTCTTCTCTCACAACCATATTCTAAGTCACTACTGTCCTTCTTTGGACTATTCTAATAGCTAGCCTATCTTGCTAAACGAACTCTTGGCCAACTCCAGTCCACAGAGCAGCCACAGACATCTCATTAAAAAAAAAAAAGATATCATTATATTACTCTCTGCTTTAACATTCTTCAATGATCTCCCCATATTCTTAAAGGCCACTATATGGACCTCACTTTCCCTAGCCTGCTGAGCTTCTCACTGGTCTTTTCTCAGTTCCTGAAAAGAGGAATGCTTCTTCCTGTATTATAAACACTACATAAACATTACTCATTGTTAATAATAACCATAAGCAAAAACTGATCATCCATTTATTATATGAGTATTATAGAACATAGCAGCTTCATCAGATAATTATTTATAAAAAATTAACTTTTTAACGTTTATTTTAAGGAAGAATTCACATCTCATTATCCAATATTCTGATCTTTGAACATGTTACCTTCTCATTATCAGGTATTTTATATGTCCTTTTAGTATAGTTTTCTCCCTAAAGGTCTGATAAACTTGTTAGATTTCTTCTAAGGTATTTTATCTGCAAAAGACAGTGCTCTTTAGAGTGATTTCCCTCTTTTATTACAGTAGATGGGAACTCTAGAGAAAACAAATAATTTTGATTTTTCTTTAAAGGGATTATTTACTTATTTTGAGCTTTCCTGAAAGATCTTACATTCCTTGTATTATAGATACAATTAGAGTAATTCCTGCTGGTTTATTTTGTGTTTCCTATTTATCTTATATCCCAATTAGATATTATCTTATATCTCAGTTAGACTTTTTAAACTAACCTTGCTGACTGATGAATGGGTTTTTTTCCACAACTAGTTCAAAGGTTATAAACTTATTTGTAGTCATCTAAAAATTTTTAAATATACACTTCTCAAATACGTTTTTCTGACAATAATTAGAGCAGTATTCTCCAAGCTGTGGGTCATGACTCTTTAGTGGGCTAAGAATTCAGTTTGGTAGGTCAAAACTAGAATTTAAAGAAATGAAATTATATTAAAAAAATGTTTTTGCCTCATCATAGTGATCCTTAGCAATAACTATGAGATATTCACTTTTAATATTTATCTATTATTTTTGTTATATGTAATAAGGCTAAATGTTATTTTGTGATAGTTTTATCTATTCATTTGAAGATATATTTTTCCAAATAGTTACTTGCAGTATAAAATGTTTTTATACTCTTGGTCACAACACAAAGCTTGAAAAACACTGATCTTGGAGTTAATCACTATCTAAATTCTCCCCACTCCAAACAAATCATAAAACATTGCCACACTTAATTTATATAGGTGCC
>SJXQ01008162.1:256354-597513 GCA_006408695.1 Aepyceros melampus
AGTATTGAATTATACTTATAGGTTGTTATTTCAATTAAAAAATGTAAGTACTCAACTTATTTAATTTAAACTTAACAATAAGGTTGACTAATTTCTTTGCTCACCATGGCCTCGTGTTCCGGACAGATTGGTTCCGGTTTCATATATCTTCTTTCTGGATTACGTCCTTTAGTAATTCTTTCATAGTAGTGCTGTGGGTAGTAAACTTACTGAGTCTTTGAAATGTTGGCAAATAGCTTTATTCATTGTTCCTACTTTGGCTGGGTATAAAATTCTAGGTTTTTTTTTAACAGTGATTCTCTTTAGGGTGAGGGAAGGAGGGAGTCAGGGACAATCGGAATTTGGGTTGATAATTAAAGATTTTACCTACATTATTTAGAATTTTAAACTATTTTCTTATATATATATATAGACACATATAGTTACTATTTTGTCACTATGTTCTAATATTAATTTTTTACAATAAAAAAAAATTTTTTAATATACTTATATATTAATAAGTGTAATTTATAAGTAAAAAGGACACTTACATGTAAGGGAGAACTTGGATCAATTCTAAATCTTCTAGGACTTGGGCTTCTACCAAATTTGCAGCCATTGAAATACATACTCCACGAACAGCCAAAAGAGAAGGAAGCTCCACAAGTCTCTGGATCAATTCCTTGACATGTACAGGTACGACTGTAAAATGATAGATTGCAAGGGAATAAACTGATAAAGTAGGATAATACCTCAAACAGAACATTTCAGGTTCATCTATATGTAGAAGCAAGGATTGATAATGAAATTATTTTAATATACCTATTTCATTACTTTTTTTATCTAAGGTAGTGTTAACAACACAAAGCTAATAATACTTGAATGTAACTAAAGCTTCAATTAAAATGTTTGCTCAAGATTGTAAATCCAATAAAAGGCAAGAAACCATACAGATCTGAAATATACATAACCTTGTTTGATTTGGAGATATCCAAGGTAAGGAAATAAACCATAGATCAGTTTCCTATCAGAATCTGAAAATTTAGCACCTCACTGGACTTAAAAATACAAGCAATTAAACAATACATTTTTGAAAAATGATAAATAAAAGAATACAGAGATTTGAAATCAAAACTATATTTAATTGTGAAAGTCACGGAAATGCCGAATATGAAGGAAGAATAGTTCAATTATTCTAATTTTCACTAAGATAAAACATATACTTTAAAGGGAGCAAAAGATTACAATTACTTGAAAAGAAAAATAAATAACTAAAGCTTCAATTAAAATGTTTGCTCAAGATTGTAAATCCAATAAAAGGCAAGAAACCATACAGATCTGAAATATACATAACCTTGTTTGATTTGGAGATATCCAAGGTAAGGAAATAAACCATAGATCAGTTTCCTATCAGAATCTGAAAATTATAGCACCTCACTGGACTTAAAAATACAAGCAATTAAACAATACATTTTTGAAAAATGATAAATAAAAGAATATAGAGATTTGAAATCAAAACTATATTTAATTGTGAAAGTCAGGGAAATGCCGAATATGAAGGAAGAATAGTTCAATTATTCTAATTTTCACAAAGATAAAACATATACTTTAAAGGGAGCAAAAGATTACAATTACTTGAAAAGAAAAATAAGATGCAAAGAATATCAAAGAAGAGAAACTTTAAATTGCAGAATTTCAAAGAAGTCAAAAAAGTAGAAAAATGTACTGTTTAGTCACTCCATCATGCCCAAATCTCTGCGACCCCACAGACTGCAGGCCACCAGGCTCCCCTGTCCATTGGGATTCTCCAGGCAAGAATACTGGAGTGGGTTGCCATGCTTTTTTCCAGGGATCTTCCCAACCCAGGGATCAAACCCAGGTCTCTCGCACTGCAGGTGGCTTCTTGACATCTGAACCACCAGGAAAAGAAGAATACTGGCTTCCCTGGAGATCTTCTCCAGGGGATCTTCCCGAACTAAGAATGTAGTTTAACTATTAACTATGAGACCTAAAATTGTCTCCTAAACAGTCAACATTACCGATAATGAGACAAAAAGACTTTAAAATATCTCTTAATATTATGAATTGAGTGTAGTATTCTTGGCAATAATTCCTGAATTGAATTGAATCAGGAAGATAATAAAAAATTGAGCAACAGTTTGCAAAATTACCTTGTCCCTTTCAAAAACACAGTGCTATAAAACACTGAAAAAAGATAGATAAAAGCACCAAGGAACCCAAAAGACAAAATAACTTATTCCATCAAATCCTGGGTGAGAGAAAATTAGTATGCAGTACATTATAGGAAAGTAGATTATATTTGAATTAGAGAATAGCATTTTATCCAAGTGAAATAGCCTGGTTTTGATAATTGTACTGGTACTTGGTACCTGGTTTTGATAATAACACTGTACCTCATTTTCTGAGGTAGTATTGGAAGTAAAAGTTTGCAACTACTTTGCAAATTATCCAGAAGAAAGTATAGAAAAAAGCAGTAATGATAACGACATGTAAGCTTATGTGTATTGTGTGATTATTTGCGAATTAGAAATAATGATTCCACAAATAGGTAAGGTAAGGGGTATATAAGAATTCATTGAAGTATTCTTCCATCATTTCTGTAAATATAATTTTTAAAAAAAAATAGGCTAGAACTACATTGAGTGAAATAGCATAAAACTTATTTATGAATCATTGGGAAAAGTAAGCTTATATGTACACAATTTACGTTTCTTTATATTAGAGGTATTATTATTATTATTATGAAGCCACATAATAAAATAGATATATTTAAATTATGTATACATATTTATTGGTATTAGAAAAATAATAAAAAGCATAATGAAATGATTTTAAGCATAAAAAAAGTACTCTGGAAGATATACAAAC
Source organism: Aepyceros melampus (assembly GCA_006408695.1). Classification (NCBI taxonomy): domain Eukaryota; kingdom Metazoa; phylum Chordata; class Mammalia; order Artiodactyla; family Bovidae; genus Aepyceros; species Aepyceros melampus. Next base: position 259,223 of record SJXQ01008162.1, read on the forward strand.
AATCCTGTGAGGGGGTTAGATAGGGGATATTTTATAATTTGTATAACGATGTTTCTTTTTTTAAAAAAAGAGAACTTTTTGAGGAAAACCATACAAAACACTGTTGAAGAACACAAACACTTGAACAAATGAAAAATCTTTTGATGGGATTGTAAGATTCAACATCAGAATGTCAGTTTATTCTAATTTAATGTAATCCCATTAAAAATGCCATTAGATTTATCTTAAAACTAGACAAATTGATTATGAAGTTCATTGAAAGCAGGGGGGCCTGGAGTGCTGCAGTCCATGGTGTTACAAAGAGTCAGACACAACTGAGCGACTGAACTGAACTGAACATACAAAACTAAGTCAATTTGCTGTACAGTTGAAATTAACATATATCGTGAATCAACCATACTTCAATGAAATTAAAAAACTAAAAAACAAATGGCAGATACTCTTACCATATGAAAAAATATTCAGTCATAATATGAAAAATGCAAATCAAAAGAAATTGAAGACATTTATCGCAGAAGGCAATGGCAACCCACTCCAGTACTTTTGCCTGGAGAATCCCATGGACGGAGGAGCCTGGTAGGCCGTAGTCCATGGAGTCGTGAAGAGTCGGACACAACTGAGCGACTTCACTTTCACTTTTCACTTTCATGCATTGGAGAAGGAAATGGCAACCCCGCCAGTGCTCTTGCCTGGAGAAACCCAGGGACGGGGGAGCCTGGTGGGCTGCCGTCTATGGGGCTGGACAGAGTCGGACACGACTGACGCAACTTAGCAGCAGCAGCATCCCCTATTAAATGGACAAAATTCAAGTTTGACTACAATGAAAGCTATAGAAAAACAGATATTCCCTTACATTGCTAGAGAAAATGGAAAATTCCTATGGAGGAGCTGATCCTTTATAGAAAAATCTCTCTCTTTCAGACTCCAGGGCTGAGAAGGATCAGGTATCAAAATGGAAACAAGGAAAGAATTAAGGAGAATATCCTAAAATGGCCTTAACTCACTCTGGAAAAAAGTCTCCCTTTTAAGCAATGTTCATTCTTTTCAGTTGCATAATACCTAAAATTCTGTCCTCACCTATAATATATATATGTCTATTACTTGGTAGTCAATTTAGCAAGATATAAAACTGATGTTAAAACAATGCAGAACAGATTTGATTACTTTTCATTGAGCGTGCATCTTCGGTCTGTGGGATGACCGTTGTATGACTTGAGACTCTCGGTAAGCTGTGCGTACAGTTTGTCAGCCATCGGGAGAGGAATGCCGTCCCACACCATGATCAGCACCACCATCACAGCTGTTGGGCAGTGGTGGCCTGTGCGCTGTCGAACCAGACAAAGAACTTTCTCTTCGTCGCTGCTTCTTCTTAAAACCTGCCAAAACAGCATGTATACATTTATGGAAAACAGGAAACCTAATGTCAAACGCAGTGGACATTGCTTTTAAAGTTCTTCATCACTACATTCTAGCTTTCTAAACTTACTATTTCTTAAAGAATTGATGCCTATAAGGCCTTTAGTTGTTAGACTAGCTGCCTCCATACAACTCATCACAGGGTATCCAAGGTTACTTGACTAACAAACAACAGGCTGAACAGAAATCTGTGGAAACAGTTTGTGTTTTATTTCACTGTTGACACAGTATTGCAAAACAGACAACAGAGAATCCCATGGAAAAGAGCCTAATTAACTCGCTGCTCTTCCATAATTGCCACAAGTGCACAAATCTAACTAAATGGAAATAGCCTCGTACTCACAACATTAAAAATAAACTCTGAGCACTGATATTTAGCATCTGATAAAAATTATGGATATTTGCCTTGGGCAAATGGTTTTGTCATATAAAAAACAATTCATATGTACATAAAGCAATATTCCTGCAAGTTTCCCCCATGCTCCCACAGATAGTTATCATACCCATCTTAAGATTAAGATGTTACAGCTGACAGAGAATACAAATTATAAGTAATTTTGAATATTTAACCATTTATCTTACTGCATCATACACATGGGTAGCTAAAAACAGATTCCTAAGTATTTAAAACACTGTCCAGTGGTCTTAGTGTTTACTTTTGTTAATTAGACTTAATTACTATGCTTAAAACTCCTTCCATATATCACAAATTACAAACAGACTAATTAGATCAATCAGTATGTAATCAGTAAATGATGAAACTGCCCACCCCTGTGACGACAATGGAGCACCCAATAGCATAATTAATATTCCATTTTTGTTGCTATAATATTACAAAAACTTGAGATGAAACTTCTTAAGATGTTAGTTACCCAATATCACTTTCTTCTGTCACTCCAGATGGTTAACAATCATTGCTACCAAGGCATCCCTTGAGTAGAGTTGGCTTTAGGACCTTCCCCCTAAACACAATTATTTACATTAAAATTTTTTTCTATGTTTTTATGTCCTTTTACAGCCAAAAAATACATTTGCTTCCAAATAAGCTCAAATGCAAAATGATATTGTATCAAACAAAGTCACACCAGATAACCCTCATGCTATCAAACCAACAAAGTCATAGTGATAGAGTCTTTGTGTAAGAAATGCTAAAATGCTATTTATTCATTGTATTTGTGCCTTTTCTAGATCTTCCATAGCTCTTTCAGTGAATGCAAAAAAATTAAGCATAATGAGTCTCTAAAAGTTTCAATAAGCTGCTTAAGTATCACTATGTTATGGATATTTATGTTCACTCAAAATCATATGGTGAATGCTCAACCTAAACAATGGTATTAATAGAGCCTTTGGGAGATGGAGATGATTAGGTCATGAGGAGGAAGCCCTCACTAATGGCATCAGTGTTCTTATAAGAGACCCCTTTGTCTCTTTAGCTCCTTCTACCATTTGAGGACACAAGGAGAAAAAGGACCCACCAATCATGCTGGCACCCTGATCCTCAACTTAAAAACCACAGAAGTGTGAGAAATGAATTTGCTCTTTATAAGCCATCCAATCTGGTATTTTCTCTAGTAGTCTAATCAGAGTAATACAAATATTAAACTTGTATGAAACGTTTGAAAATTATAGAAGTATTATCAAAAGAAATTAAAGAAGACCTAAATAAATGGATATACTATTTTCATGGAGTAGTAATTATTATAATGATGTTAATTTCCCCAATGTTTGTTGCTAGATTTGATACAATTCCAATCAAAGCCCTACTAGAATTAGTTTTGTTTGGGCATGGAAATGGACAAAGGTTTTGCAAAGTTTATATGGAAATGCAAAGGACCAAGAAGTGGAAAAAAAGAAACAAAGACAGAAAAAATGATTAATCAAGTATCAAGACTGATTGCAGAGATATGATAATTAAGACAGTTTAGTATTGGTGCAATGACAGATAAGGAGATCAATGGAATAAAACAGAATGCAGGAGTCATATATATGTGGTCACTTGACTATGACAAATGACACCGCAGTCCAATGCAAAAAGGAATCTTTTCCACAAATTATAGTGGACAGACATCCATATGGGGGGAAAAATGAATCTTGATGACTGATTCACACCAGTAACAAATTATACTGTAGATCTAGCTATAAAAGATAAAACATTAAGTTTTTAGAAGAAAATACCTTCATGACCTTGGAGTAGATATAATATTTTAAAACAGATCACCAAATTTAATAATTCTAAAGGAAAATGTTAAGAAATTGGAATATATTAAGAACTCTTGTTCATCATAAATATTAACTAATAAAAGATTAAGAAAGCATAAAAGCAACAATACAATGGGAGACATATCTGCATATTTTGGGTAAGACTATTCTTACCCAAAATATATAAAGAACTTCCTCAAATGAGTAATAAAAGCAAATGAGAAAACTGGCCAAGAAAGTTAAAAAAACAAACACACACAAGACAACATCCAAACAGATGATGAGCATATGAAAATATGCTCAATATTATTAGTCATCTAGCAAAATAAAAAAATTCGAAAGCACTACATATGTGAATGGGGTTTTAAAATGGTTTAACTGCCATGCAAAACAGTATGAGGTTCCTCAAAAAATTAAAAATAGAACCAGCAATCATATGATCCAGCAATTCCACTTCTGAATATATATCAGAAACAAATGAAAATAAAGTCTGAAACAAATCTTTGCATTCCCATGTCCATTTCATCATTATTCACAAGAGCCCTGAGGTAAAAGGGACCCAAATGGTCATCAATAGATGAAAGGATAAACAAAATATTGTATATGCACACAAAGGAATAGACACAAAAAGGAAGGAAATCCTGTCACACACTGCAAATGAATGAACCTTAAGGACATAATTCAAAATGAAATAAAACAGTCATGAAATACCAAACATTTTATGAGTTATCTAAAGTAGTCAAATTCATAGAAACATAAACTAGAGTGGTGTTGGGGCAAGGGTGATAGAAAAATAGAGAATTGTTTAATGGAGATAGAATTTCTTATTTGCAAGAAAATGTTTGGGAAATCTGTTTCAAAACAATGTAAATATATAATACTAGTGAACTGTACACTCAAAAATGGATACGATGGTAAATCTTTTATTATTGCTACTTTACCACAATTTTGTTTTTTTTAAAAAGGAAGGAAAGAAATGTAAAAGAAACTGTCGTGTTGAGAAAGATATAGAGCAACTTGTACATTATACATGAGAATGCAAAAACAGATAACCATTTTGGAAAACTGTATTGATCCAAGCTGCACATATGCGACGCCCCCACCACCATCTCCTAGCAATTCTACTTCTAGGTATAAAACAAACAGAATATATTTTTGTATTTCCCAAAGACAGCACCACTATTCATGACTACCTCAAACTGATAACAACCCAAACACTAATCAACAGGGAACAGCTCAAAGACATGAGAATTATCTACATTTACAAAAAACAATGCTTAGTCTCACAATTATGATGCTATGAGATAGTCGAGGTATGCAGAAGACTACATACTGCAAGACTGCATTTGCATAGGGTTCAAATTAGACGGGATTAATCAATAACTGTAGAGGGCAGGAGAGTGATTCAGAGGGGCAAGTAATATTCACTGCTGGTTACATAAGTGTGTGCACTTTAGAAAACTTGTGATCAAAGAATTTCTGAAGTCTTCTGCATGTATGTTATACTAAAATAGTGTACTTTAATCTAAATTGCAAACAAAAACCCAAAACTGCTTAGTCATTTACTGGCTCATGACACTGTAGCAAGTTTCTTAACTTTTTTATAGTAGCACAAACCTAGGATCTAATAACTATTAGCTACTAAGATTTTTTTGCCTTTTTAATGCATACTTGGCTCCTGAGAACAGAACTCAACTCACGGAAGACTCTCATTAAATATTTGTTGAACGAATGGTTAAAAACCACAAAAACCCAATGTGGTTGGATTTTATAAAAATTTCAAAAACAAATTATGCTATTAATAAGACAGAATCTCTCATTTCAGAAACAGTCCAACAAAGAGTCCAAATTTTAAAACATTTGGTAAAAATCACATTTTTTGGTAACTGGAATAAAATATTAATTGGTAAGTGGTAGAAGCCAGGGTCTCACAACATATTCACTTTACTTTTTATTTTATTTATTTACTGTGGCCAGGCACCATATGGGATTAGTTCCCTGTCTAGGGATGGAATCCTGTGCCACCTGCATTGGAAGCATGGAATCTTAATGACTGGACCTCCAAGGGAGTCCTCAGAATCACTTTAGATGGTAAATGATGTGTCTAAAATCTGAATAATGTAATGTTCATGCCTACTGTCCTGTTACTTTTCAATAGTCTTATATTACTGACATGCAAGTGTTATATCCTATGAAACATCATACATTCTTTTAATACTTGTGTTAAAAACATATCCCATACTGAATACTGCAGTGGTAGCCATTTCCTACTCCAGGGGATCTTCCTGACCCAGGGATCGAACCAGTGTCTCTTGAGTCTCCTGTATTGGTAGGCGGATTCTTTACCACTGCACCACTTGGAAAGCCCTCATGGATATTACCCTTCCCAAAAAACTGAAAAAATAGTTTGCCACCAGAAATAATCTAGTATTGGATTGGGGGGAAAAAAAATCATTCAGGTTTATCTGTAAGATCACATGGAAAAACCTGAAAGAACTTTTTGGCCAAGCCAATACAATGGCAATTCTAAGATTTTTGGAAAACCAGTCTACAAAATAAAGGTGTTATTTAACAATTCTGTCTCTTGCAGTCATGTCAAAAGGACCCTGTTATTATAAAACTCCCTTCATTAAATTAATATACATAATTGATTAAATTTCTGAGATAACTTCTGGTTCAGTTGTTAAGATGTAGATAGCTCAAAGGTCAACAGCTCATTAAAGTCCTTCCTGTACCCACCAAAAGTTGCTCTTGGATTCCTCCCTCTCTGCTCCCCCTAAAAGCCATTCTCAAGCAGGCGAGGGATAGGGGATTGACTAGCACATAGATGATGCCACGAACAAGATCATGGAGTCGTGAACAAGATCACCGAAGAGGGTATATTATAGACAGACTGACCTGAGTTGATGAAAAGATGGGGGAAAACTGTTTTTCCCCTAGAAACCAGGTGAAACTTCCCAGAAGAGGGAGTAGAACCAATAGTTTGAACTGCTTCAGAAAGGTTTTGAGGGTCTAGACTTTCTTTGGCAGTTAAAGTGTCAGTAGTAATCATTGGGATAGTACTGAGTATCTCCAGAAGTGGAGATAGAAGATCAGTCTGATGATCATTAGGTAAAGATTTCCTAGCTATTTCTATGATGGAGTCCCCTTAATCTGGATTATCAACTGTTCTGCTTCAACAGTCTATGTATCACAGCTCTGAAATGTACATTCTAAACCATTTCTGTTAACTTGGTCTGGATGAAATAACCTATTTTAATTCTCAGTTCAGTTCAGTTTCTCAGTCGTGTCCGACTCTGCAACCCCATGAACTGCAGCACACCAGGCCTCCCTGTCCATCACCAACTCCTGGAGTTTACGAAAACTCACGTTCATCAAGTCGGTGATGCCATCCAGCCATCTCATCCTCTGTCGTCCGTCCCCTTCTCCTCCTGCCCCCAATCCCTCCCAGCATCAGAGTCTTTTCCAATGAGTCAACTCTTCACATGAGGTGGCCAAAAGGACTGGAGTTTCAGCTTTAGCATCATTCCTTCCAAAGAACACCCAGGACTGATCTCCTTTAGAATGGACTGGTTGGATCTCCTTGCAATCCAAGGGACTTGCAAGAGTCTTCTCCAACATCACAGTTCAAAAGCATCAATTCTTTGGCGCTCAGGTTTCTTCACAGTCCAACTCTCACATCCATACATGACTACAGGAAAAACCATAGCCTTTAACTAGACAGACCTTTGTTGGCAAAGTAATGTTTCTTCTTTTGAATATGCTATCTAGGTTGGTCATAACTTTCCTTGCAAGGAGTAAGCGTCTTTTAATTTCATGGCTGCAATCACCATCTGCAGTGATGTTGGAGCCCCCAAAAATAAAGTATGACACTGTTTCCACATCTATTTTCCACGAAGTGATGGGACCAGATGCCATAGTCTAAATAACCTCTGACCGTCTAGATTTTAAGGCCACTCTGGAGAGGGAAGACTGCTCTGAGAAACAAAGTTACTGTTGTAATTTATGAGGAAGAAGCTGTAGGTAACAATTTATTTATATTCTTAAGACATAGGAAAAAAAATATGGAAAGAATCTGAAAAATGGAGGGCAGTTTCACCATAGCAGTCAAGCTTGACTTCTAGCCATAGTACATTTACATGGGTAATGGAATTACTTTAGTATTTTATTCCCCTGACTCCAAAATCCAGAGAATTAAACACTCTTGCTTTACCAAACAATAAAATAATCATGTTGATGAATAGTATGCTTGCATTTAATTATCTTCCAATATAATAATTAGTTTACCTTACCGTATAGACTAATAATTATATAACTGTTCTTTTGGAAACACAGCATTGTGTTTGTTGGGTCAGAATTACTACATTTACTGGCACCTACAGATATCTGAACAAAGGCTAATCAAACTATTGTTTCTGAAAAGTAGAATTGAAGGTGATTTTTAAAACATACTTTAAAAACAAGTATTATTATAATTGGGAGACGATTATTTTTTATAGATTTGAGTCCTCCCAGGGACAGAGGAGCCTGGTGGGCTGCTATCTATGGGTCGCACACGGTCGGACATGACTGAAGCGACTTAGCAGCACCAGCAGGAAACTCAAGAGAAGCAAAACTTTATCGAATTTTTAAAGAGAATAACACAGGTGGCTACCTATAAATTTTGAAGACTCAAAGGTTTAACATATACCAGCAATAATCAAATAGAAATTTGGTTTACAGCTTAAACATTCAATTAAATATAGCTGTGAGGAGTATCTTAAGGGAAATGCATGTAAGTAAATCTTAATTAAGTTGTTCCTAGATGGAAGGTCAGACATTAAAAGATTTTATTTTAGTCACCAATCTATTCCTCATTATACATATACTTAGTTTCTAAAAGTTCATATGAAAGAATAAATGAACATTAAGTCATGAAAAAGACTTTTACATATCAAAGATAAACGTCCTTTTACATTTAAAACTTTTCTACAAAGCAGAAAACATAGTACCAGCCTAGGAATGGTCTTCCCTAATGGATCAATGACCGACAACAGAAAACTGGGGCACATTTCCTGGTTGGTGGTCCAGTGGTTAGAACTCCGTTTCCACTGCAGAGGACACAAGATCAATCCCTGGTCTTGGAACTAAGATTCTGCATGCAGTGAGGTACAGCCAAATTGAAAAAAAAACAAAACAACTTTTTAAACCAAATACTAAATCAATATATAAAATTATAAGAATACGGGAGACACTTTTTTATAGTATTAGGGTGAAAAAAGTTTCCACGGCAAGATGAAAAATCTTTAAGGCACGTATTAAGTGACTTAAGTTTGACCTGCTAAGCATTTCAAACTCCTATAAAATAGGTCTTCCCTGGCGGCTCAGACAGTAAAGAATCTGCCTGAAATGCAGGAGACTTGGATTTGATCCCTGGATTGAGAAGATTCCCCTGGAGAAGGGAATGGCTACCACTCCAGCATTCTTGCCTGAGAACTCCATGGACCGAGCAGCCAGGCAGGCTGCAGTCCAAAAGAATAGGACAAAACTGAGCGGCTAACATTTTCACTTTCATACTAAGATAACAGTCAGATCACTAAAAGAAAATCTAGTATGAGATAATGGCAAATATATGATAAAGTGTTAGTTACAAAAATAAAAAAAAGAACATCAACAAAAAAAGCCTAAGAAGAGTGAATTCATAGAAGAAATTAAAATGGCTAATAAATACATGAAGAAACCTAATTTTACTAGTTAAAATACAAATTTAATCAAGGTAGTTATTTTAAATTGCTAGTTAACAATGACAAAATAGATTTTCACCAGTAGATTAATATATTTTTTCTATTTAAATCTTTCAAACAATAAGAGATTTATTCTTTATCATGAATTAAGAATTTGGTGATGGTGAAACCAACACAACCTGGTATAACAATTATCCTCCAATTAAAAAATTTTTTAATTGGGAAAAATTTATCCATTTTCAGCAATTTTTTTCTTACATTAAACTAGTTCTTTGATACCTTTAAAAAAATCATTTCTAATAGTGCATTCAAATCACTCCTCAAGAATTGAGCTATATATTCAATTTTAGTATGCAGAGAAGCAAAATCTCATGAGTAGTTTCTGCTAAAACAAACAAACCTATGTTCAGTTAATCAAACATTCTTGAAATTTAGGAAGTTGGAGAATTATTAATATATTGACTTCACTCTTCTGCTTAACATGCTTCAGCAGGTACCCAATTTTTAACATCTTATCTCTTCACTTGGGTGTACCAAAATTGCTAAAAATCATTATCTCTAAAGGAGAAAACTAAGATGTGTTTGAAAATTTTAAATTGTTTTAATATTTAATTTAATATGGAGTCTTAATTTTCTGCATGGATACTAATTTACATTGAATTTAATTTTACTTTTATTTTATTGTTCTTTTTAAATTAAAAAAAATTTTTTTAATGGAGGATAATTGCCTTACACAATATTGTGTTAGCTTCCAGCAAACAACAACGTAAATCAGCGTTAAGAATACATATGTCCTCCTATTTTTATTTTACAATTTTAAAAAAGGAAATTAAACAGTCCTTGTAATAATAACCTTAGCAGTAAAGCTGCGAATGTAACTAGGTTCCTGCATAAGCTCCAACAAAAATCCATGCTCCGCAGAATAGACTATAGTTAAAGCTAGGAACAACATTTCTGTCGAGTGTGGATTACATTACCCAAGAGAGGTCACTTTTTGAGTTTATCCGTAACCATGAGAGAAAATTACAGTTAAATTTTCAATACAAAATGATGAAGGCCATCTCTACCTCTCAAAACCCCAAATCATCCACTGATTAAGACCATTTAAATCTTTCTTCGCTTCCTTCCTTTCACTGCTCACCTGAAACTACCACATTGTAAACTGGCTATGTGCTGTGCTTAGTCGCTCAGCTGTGTTCTACTCTTTGTGATCCTGGACTGCAGCCCACCAGGCTCCTCTGTCCATGGCATTCTCCAGATGAGAATATTGCAGTGGGTTGCAATTCCCTTCTCCCAGGAATCTTCCTGACCCAGGAATAGAAACCGGGTCTCTTGCATTGCAGTCAGAGTCTGAGCTACCAGGGAAGCCCCAGTAAAAAATAAGACGTAAAAAAAAAATAATAATTTCAATATGTCCTATGTGTTATGGCTAATGAACTTCAACCCCATTTTTGGAGGAGTGGTGGTGATTGAATGCATGAGGCATGTTCTGGGGTTGGTGTGCTGATTTATTTCTTAACCTGGATGATTTGATTTTGTAAAACTTCAGTGGGCTGACACTTACGACTTGTGTAGTTTTCTTTGTGTATTTTATAGTTCAATAAAAACTTTCCTTAAAAAAAGAATTCTATAAGCAAGTCAATTAGTTCAATTCAATCACTCAGTTGTGTCTCACTCTTTGCAACCTCACGGAGTGTAGCAAGCCAGCCTTCCCTGTCTGTCACCAATTCCCAGAGCTTGCTCAAACTCATGTCGATCGAGTCGGTGATACCATCCAATCAACTCATCCTCTGTCATCCCCTTCTCCTCCCACCTTTAATCTTTCCCAGCATCAGGGTCTTTTCAAATGAGTCAATTCTTTGCATCAGGTGGCTGAAGTATTGGAGTTTCAGATTCAGGATCAATTCTTCCAATGAATATTCAAGACTGATTTCCTTTAGGATGGACTGGTTGGATCTCCTTGCAGTCCAAGGGACTCTCAAGAGTCTTTTCCAAAACCACAGTTCAAAAGCATCAGTTCTTCGGCGCTCAGCTTTCTTTACAGTCCAACTTTCACATCCATATACGACTACTGGAAAAACCATAGCTTTGACTAGATGGACTTTGTTGCCAAAGTAATGTCTCTGTTTTTTAATATACTGTCTAGGTTGGTCATAGCTTTTCTTCCAAGGAGCAACCATCTTTTAATTTCATGGCTGCAGTCACCATCTGCAGTGATTTTGGAGCCCCCCAAAATAAACTCAGTCACTGTTTTCATTGTTTCTGCATCTATTTTCCATGAAGTGACAGGACCAGATGACATGATCTTAGTTTTCTGAATGTTGAGTTTTAAGCCAACTTTTTCACTCTCCTCTTTCACTTTCATCAAGAAGCTCTTTACTTCTTTGCTTTCTGCCATAAGGAAGGTGTCATCTGCATATCTGAGGTTACTGATATTTCTCTCTGCTTCACTCAGCCAGGCATATCGACTGATGTACTCTGCATATAAATTAAATAAGTAGGGTGACAATATACAGCCTTGACATACTCCTTTCCTGATTTTGAACCAGTCCGTTGTTTCAGGTCTGGTTCTAACTGTGCTTCTTGACCTGCATACAGATTTCTCAGGAGGCAGGTCAGGTGGTCTGGTATTCCCATCTCTTTAAGAATTTCCCACAATATGTTGTGATCCACATGGTCAAAGGCTTTGGCGTAGTAAATAAAGCAGAAGTAGATGTTTTTCTGGAACTCTCTTGCTTTTTCTTTGATCCAGTGAATGTTGGCAATTTGATCTTACAATGGTACCCCACTCCAGTACTCTTGCCTGGAAAATCCCATGGGCAGAGGAGCCTGGTGGGCTGCAGTCCATGGGATCGCGAAGAGTTGGACACAACTGAGCGACTTCACTTTCACTTTTCACTTTCATGCACTGGAGAAGGAAATGGCAACCCACTCCAGTGTTCTTGCCTGGAGAATCCCAGGGACGGGGGAGCCTGGTCGGCTGCTGTCTGTGGGGTCCCACAGAGTTAGACACGACTGAAGCGACTTAGTAGTAGTAGTATAAGCAAGTAAGCAAAAATAAAAGTAGTTCTAATCGTACATAGGTAAACAGTAGTGAAGAAAAATGTTTTATAACAAAAAAAAAGAACAGTGAAAAGGCAAGTCAGTACTAATCCCTCTGGTTTTTGCCCAATTTTAATCACTGAAGTATTAAATAGTTTTTTCACATTAGCAAGATTTTCCAGACAAGAAGTCAGCCCATGACTGCCCATTTATTATTCTGACATGGTAATACACATAGAATGCCTGATCTGGGCACAGACATAAGCAGCACCATGGTGCAGCTTGAAAATAATCAAGGCAGGTAAGAGTCAAAATCTTGGAAAAAAGGAATTTGCAAAAAGGGAAGTCTTTGAAGATATGGGTATAAATCAAGGCAAGATGGTTTAAAAACCTTTAGATACATCATCTTCATTTACAAAACACCCTAAAAACTCTGGTCACTTCACACCCAAGTAAGCATATTCAATTGTACACATTGTCACACCTGCTCTACTGACTAATAACAATCCTAGGTAGGGCAACCCATGACTTGGGCCTGGTGTGAATTTCTCAGCATTGAGTCATCTGTAGTAAACGGAGTTAACAGAGCTTACTGTATTAAAAAAGTTATATCGCCCTTTCCATCAAAATTTACTGAATAACAAGATATAATTACTCCCTGCCAAGCCACAAAAGGACAGAAGGAAGAGTTAGAAATGTCTGTCAAAAATTAACAATTATGGGAAAGTGTTAAAGACTACCTGGTAAAGAAGAAAGATTTTGAAGAAAAGATTAAAACTGTTTTAAGAACAAAGGCAAAACATAGTGAGACTGGCTTAGAAAGTTCTGATCCCAGTTAGAACATGTTGTTAGGCTTCCTGTGTGTGACCTAACACTAACAACTCCCTTCAAGAAAAGAAGGCAAGGGGTACTCTTTCTACCCCCTTCTGATGCCTATGTCAGGAGCTTTCTCTATCTCCTTTATACTTTAATAAAACTTAAAAAAAAAAAAAGAAAAGAAGGCAAGTGCAGTCTGAAGAAAGGAGGATAGAATTCAACCAGTAGGGACTTCCCTCGTGGTTCAGTGGCTAAAACTCCACGCTCCCAATGCAGGGGGCCTCGGTTGGACCCCTGGTTGGGGAATTAGATCCCACATGCTGCAACTGAGACCAGTGAAGCCAAATAAAAAATAACCAAATAAATATCTAAAAAAGAATTCAACCACTATTACCACACATAGGTCTGCACACACACAAGAAAATATACATCAAATCACAAAATATTTGATTTAGGTTAATGTTTAATATCAAATATAGGACAAATGTAAACTATGCAAGATGAAAAGTAAGTTTAAAGCAATACTATATATATATAAATTCTGCAATGCACCCTAAAAATTTTATCAGTCGTATTGAAGCCTCTTGAGAGTCCCTTGGACTGCAAGGAGATCCAACCAGCCCATCCTAAAGGAGATCAGTCCTGGGTATTCATTGGAAGGACTGATGCTGAAGCTGAAGCTCCAATACTTTGGCCACCTGATGCGAAGAGCCGACTCATTTGAAAAGACCCTGAAGTTGGGAAAGATTGAGGGCAGAAGGAGAGGGGATGACAGAAGATAAGACGGTTGGATGGCATTAACAACCCAATGGACATGGGTTTGGGTGGACTCCGCGAGTTGGTGATGGACAGGGAGGACTGGCGTGCTGCAGTTCATGGAGTCGCAGAGTCAGACACGACTAAGCGACTGAACTGAACTGAACTGAATTACTATTATGCTAGAGAAGGGATGAAAGAAAGAAAGAATCATCCAAAATCCTACCACTTAACCCAGCCACCTTGCTCTTTTGGAATACTTAGTCAAGGGAAAGCCAGCTGCCATGAGTATACATTCATGCCTGGCTGGTGGTAGTGGTTTGACTGCTCTGTCTTGTCTGACTCTTGAGATCCCATAGGCTGTAGACTACCAGGATCCTCTGTCCATGGGATTTCCCAGGCAAAAATACTGGAGTTGGAGTGGGTTGCCATTTCCTTCTCCTCATGCTTTGTTACTTAAAGGTAAATAAGTAAAAAAAACATCAAACAGATACAAATTAACAAACCTATGTACTTTATCAGTGTCAAATATTGGGAACCAATCACTATCACTTATTTCTACAAATGTGCAAGGTACTATGTAGGGGCAAAACACAAAATAACAGTAACCATACCATAAGGAAATATATAAGGTGGGGAGATGGTTCTTAGGGTCTCTGAGAACCTCACAATATTGTATTTTTCATCTAGGTAATAGCTTGTGTGCTTAGCTGCTCAGTTGTGTCTGGGTCTTTGCGACCCTGCGAACTGTAGCCCACCAGGCTCCTCTGTCCACAGGATTTTTCAGACAAGAATAGTGGAAAATGGGTTGCCATTTCCTTCACTAGGTAATAGCTTGATGAGTATTCAATTTATTGTAAACTCTAACTTTTTTCCTTTTTTCTTAAAATATTCCTTAATGAAGAATGTTGATGTTTAACATCATTATTTTGTGAATTAAGATCTGCAGATTAACATTTTTTTGCCTTTAGAGAAGCTAGGGCTAAGGAAGATAGTTACATTTTTCAATGTCAATGTAGTATCTTTAACAATTGATGCGGGTTTCCCTGATAGCTCAGAAGCTAAAGAATCTGTCTGCACTGAGGGAGACTTGGGTTCTATTCCTGGATTGGGAAGCTATCTGGGAGAAGGGAATGGTTACCCACTCCAGTATTCTTGCCTGGAGAATTCCATGAATACAGGAGCCTGGTGGGCTACAGTCCATGGGGTTGCAAAGAGTCAGACACAAGTGAGTGACTAACACTTTCACTTAGCATATTGATATTTTTAGTGAAGAAGAGATACTGAATTTTATGAATAGCCTATCTCCAAGATGCCCCCAGTCATCACCACCACCTAATATTCTTGTCTCTGCATAGTCCTCTCCTACACTAAA
Organism: Aepyceros melampus; assembly: GCA_006408695.1. Lineage (NCBI taxonomy): Eukaryota > Metazoa > Chordata > Mammalia > Artiodactyla > Bovidae > Aepyceros > Aepyceros melampus. Next base: position 274,550 of record SJXQ01008162.1, read on the forward strand.
TAAAGGATAGCTCTGTAGCAATTTCTGAGGTTATTGTCATAAATGACATTGTGGCTCCCTTGTTATATTTTGATTGACTCACCCTGGGGAAAAATAAACTGCTGCTCAGAAAACACTTAAGAACTCCTATGATAAGAAAGTAAGTCTTGGGACTTCCCTGGCAATCCAGTGGTTAAGAATCCTTCTAGCCACCTATTGCATAACACATGGAACTCTGCTCAAAGTCATGCAGCAGCCTGAAAGGGACAGGGGTTTGGGGGAGAATGAATACACGCATAGGTATGACTGAGTCCCTTTGCTGTTCACCTGAAATTAGCACAACATTGTTACTCAGCTATATGCCAATACAAAATAATAAGTACAAAGTTTGGGGGAAAAAAAGAATCCGCCTTGCAGTACAGGAGACCTGGGTTCCATCAAAGGTCAGGGAACCAAGATCCCACATGCTATGGGACAACTAAGCCCGCGCGTCATAACTAGAGAGTCCAAGCACTGCAATGAAATATTCCACATGAACGAGGATCCCAAGTGCCACAACTAAGACCCAGCATATCCAAATGGAAAAACTAACTAAAGCCTCCTGCAAATGACATGGGATGTAGACTCTCTAGCAACTCCCTCTCCAGGCAAGTTCTGAAACGATAAACACTTCTTCTGGAAGCACCCTCTGTTGCTCAAGCTACTAAATCTGAGTAATCTGTAAAGCACCAACAATAGAGCTCATCAAGAATAATAATTAAATAAGCTTAAAAGTGAAAGTGAGGTCGTGTCTGACTGTTTGCGACCTCGTGGACTGTACCAGGCTCCTCTGTCCATGGGATTCTCCGGGCAAGAATACTGAAGTAGGTTGCCATTTCCATCTCCTCAGATTGCTCTTTATAAAACATAAACCAGATAGATAACATGTGTGTGTGTGTGCGCGTGCGTGCGTACATGATCAGTCCATTAATTTGTGTCCCACTCTTTGAGACCCCATGGACTGTAGTCCACCAGGCTCCTTTGGCCATGGGATTCTGCAGGCAAGAATACTGGAGTGGAGACTTCCCTGGTGGACCAGTGGCTAAGACTCCATGCTCCCAAATCAGGGGGCCTGAATTCAATATCTGGTTAGAGAACTAGATCCCAAATGCCCCAACTAAGACTTGGTAAGGACAAATAAATAAATAAACAGTTAAAAAAAAAAAGAATACTGGATTGGGTTGCCATGCTTTCCACCAGGGGATCTTCCCGACTCATGGGTCAAACCCGGGTCTCCTGCAACTCCTGCATTGTAGGTAGATTCTTTACCACTGAAACATGAGGGAAATCATAGGGATTTTAACATATCCCGAGTTAAAATACTTTAACGATTTCATATTCATGGACTAAAATTCATGATGGCCTAATAAAACCACTTGGGCTATTGCTTCTGCCAACATTTTACATTCACTTGTTTCCATTCTCTACCTTCTTTACTTCACTAGATTTCTGATTATTAAAGAATGTACTCTCTTCTTTGACCTTTGTACTTGCTCTTTTCCCTGCCTAGGAATGTTCTTCCTTGTGCTCTTAGAGGTATTCTCTGCATATAAGGCTCCTTGTCATTCAGTTCTCAGCTTAAAAGCTCTCTCCCAAAGAGGCTTCCCTGATGACCCTTAACGAGAAAACGCTGGAAGGTCTCTACTAAAGAAAGGAAAAAGAGTAAGTAGCCCATGTTTAAGAAATTTAAATTTGGAATTACTTTATTACAATAACTGTATTAAGTGAAAAAAAAGAGAATTTACTAGTTTAAATTTTAAAGGGGAATATAAATTTATCATTATATATTATATGATTGTACACCTTAGATACACAAGAGAAATAAATTGAAAACCAGGAAGCATGTAAACTATGGAAAAGAAAACACTACAGAAGGACAAAGAAAGATATCAACAAACAGAAAAGGATAGCATGTAGGATAAGAAGACTAAACATCAAAAATGTAAATTGTCCAAATTCTCTCGCCAATGATTTCAATCAAAACATCAAAAGAAATTTATTCTTACAAAGACACTGGTGATTATCAACTCATATGGAAAAATAAACAAGGCAAGAAGAGTCAGGAAATTTCTGAAGGATTAGCTCTATCAGATATGAAATACATTTTTAAACCCAAATAATCAGAATAAGTTGATTATGATGCAGGAGAAACATAATGATGTGGTAGAATACAAAATCTAAATATGAACAAATATATCAATAGGAAGTAGAGGAACAATTATTTAGGGAAGTAGTGTTGTTTAACTGGGTAGTCAGCTGAAAAAATTTAAGTTGTGACTAACATTTTACATACAAGAGGAATAAAATAGTTAAGTGTATGAAAATGAAATAAAAAAAGAAATAAAACCATTCAAATATTATGAAAAGAAAATTTGAAAAATATTTATAAGCTAGAAGTTGTAAAAAATTTTCTAATTAAGATACACTAAAGCCATAAGTAATGGCAAACCACTCCAGTACTCTCGCCTGGAGAGTCCCATGGACGGAGGAGCCTGGTGGGCTGCAGTCCATGGGGTCGGTAAGAGTCGGACATGACTGAGCGACTTCACTTTTACACATTGGAGAAGGAAATGGCAACCCACTCCAGTGTTCTTGCCTGGAGAATCCCAGGGACAGAGGAGCCTGGTGGGCTGCCATCTATGTGGTTGCACAGAGTTGGACACGACTGAAGCAATGCAGCGGCATCAGCAAAGCCATAGAGCAAGTTTTTCATTAAAAATTTTAACTTAAATTTTCATCTCATTTAAAGCAATCAGAATGTTAAAAAAATATGACAAAAAAGGACTTCCTTGGCTATTCAGTGGTTCAGACTATGCTTCCACTGAAACGGGCGTGAGTTTCATCACTTGTCAGGGAACTAAGATCCCCCAAATTAAAAACAACAACAAAAAAAGCAAACAGAAAACATATTTGCAACTTACCAAAGATGATTAATTTTCTAAAGAACCTTCTATAAAAATCAATAGAAGCCAAATAACAGAAAAAAATGGACAATGTGTATTATTTCTTACTTTAAAATGTTTTAAAACAACAACTTTTTCAACAGTGAATAAAATATAAAAATAAAAATCACTGAATCAGTGACTCGATGGACATGAGTTTGAGTGAACTCCAGGAGTTGGTGATGGACAGGGAGGCCTGGCGTGCTACAATTCATGAGGTCACAAAGAGTTGGACACGACTGAGCAACTGAACTGAACTGAAGCAGTGTTGAGGTTTATCTTCATCAAAACTCTTACATGTGGTGATTGACTTGTTTGCGTTTATGTGGTGGAAAACCATGTAACTTTCACAGCTGAGTTGACAGGAGTGTACACAGCAAGACAAGAAGTTGATCCTTGGGAAACAGGAATTCACAAGCACTGACACCACCCTGCTCCAAGTGTCACTTCAAACACTAACATGAAGCAAGCTTCAGGGAAAATTCTAAACTTCTAGGGAGCATTTCAGAAAATTTTAGTTCTTGAGAAGCAAGATGACTCCAGGAAACATTCATGGTACTACAGAGTAAGTGAACTTTAGTCCAAAATGTGTTTGTGATAGCTGATATGACTCAGGGCCAGTTTCTTCCCATCTACACCATGAAATGACTGATAAACTTTAATTCACACTTGTATCCCCAGTATCTAGCCTGCATCCTGCCAATGTAAAGTTCTCAACAAGCACAAGTTTCTTCACTTACCTTTCTCATCCTAAAATTCTATTTATCTTCCAAGTTCACCCACTTGAACAAATTAAAGGCAGGTATCTTATTTGGGACTCGATTCTATTGCACAAAACAGAAAATTTCCTAATAGGTTTTAAAGAAGTGAAAAAAAAAATTTATGTTATATTAGAGAAATCCAGGTTTAAGAAGCCTGAGGATGGGACTTTCCCAGAGGTTGATTCTGAGCTCCCAAAACAGGGGCCCAGATTCAAGCCCTGATCAGGAAACTGAGATTGTATAGCAGTGCTCCTGGTATCAGAGATGCAGGCTCCTGTCGCTTCCCCATCCTAACACATCTTCCATTATCAAATCATTCATAGTTTCACATGACTTCTGTATCTCCAACTATTGAACCCATGTTCTATAGATGAGGGAAAGGAGACAGATACAAAAGGGTACATTCTGTATGGTTCTAATTATACAGAAATTATCTGAAATAATTTTATAGACATGGAGGTTAAAATCGTGGTTATTATACATGGAGTTACCAACGGGGAGCAGGCAAAGGGAGCCTTCAGGGGAGATACAAAGATTTACATCACTGTCTGGGGTAGTGTTATATGTGTGGAGAATCACTTAATATTTTGGCAAGACTATGCACTCCAAATAGACTGAGGAAACTGAAAGGATTCTAACACATTTAATGTTCACGCCCAATTTTTGAGCTCATCACTGCTGTCACCTTCCAGAGGTTGGTTGAAAAATAACCAAGATAGGGATTTCCCTGGCAGTGCAGTGTTAGGATTCCCTGTGGTCCCACTGTAGGGAGCATAGGTTTGATCCTTGGTCAGGGAACTAAAATCCCACATGCCAGATCAAAAACAAAAACAAAACAAAGACATACAGTTTGCTAGAAGAGATGAGGTGCACCAATTGTCTTGCTTCAGGAATAGCCAGGAACTTCTTTTTTTAATGTTTTTTTTTGGTCTTCTGAAATGGGCATAAAAGTAATGACTTTTCCTTTTCCAAAATCCTAAGAGTCCGAGTCCCTCTGTGGTGATTAATGAGGTAATGTATGTCAAGTACTTAACATGGTGCCTGTATTTAATGAAATGTAGTGGTTACTTTTATTATTTATTATCATCATGATAGTCATCATTACAAACAAATGATGGACAGGATCTCAAATGATGGACAGGATCTCAAATGATCCTTTAGTGCAAATTTCCAAAGAAACTAGTCAACATACTTGTGAATGTGAATATCCTCCTGAAAATATACATTTGGCTAGGCCCATAATGACACTGTTTCTCTGTTGAGAACTTCCAAAAGAAGCTAAAACCAGTTCTTACCTCTGATAGCATCACAGTTTTAGAAAACTCAAAGTAGTTATAGAAATAATTTTGGAAATATACTGTAAAATTTTTGATTTTGCTTCAATATTGCATGACCTTCATTAAGGTCCTGGTAGCTCAGCTGGTAAAGAATCCGGCTGCAATGCAGGAGACCCTGGTTCGATTCCTGGGTTGGGAAGATCCCCTGGAGAGGGGAGAGGCTACCCACTCCAGTGTTCTTGGGCTTCCCTGGTGGCTCAGATAGTAAAGAATCCACCTGCAATGCAGGAGACCTGGGTTCAGTCCCTGGGTTGGGAAGATCCCCTGGAAAAGGGAATGGCAACCCATTCCAGAATTCTTGCCTGGAGATTTCCATGGACAAAGAAGCCTGGCAGGCTATAGTCCATGGGGTTGCAAGGAGTCAGACATGACTGAGCAAGTAAAACACATAGATATATATTTATTTACTATTTATGCTGTCTAATTATAAGCACACTCTACACTCTCTAAAAAGAAAGAACAACAACAACAACAAAAAAAAAAACCTGGTAAGAATGATGACTCTAGATCACTACATACAGACTAGGAATACCAGATCGTTTTGTTTGTTAATATAAAAAGCCGAGGCTAAGACAGATAGCTTCCTTATTTCCCTGGGAATAAGGGAGGTGGTTATTTTCCTAGTCCATGTTTTCATGGAAAAAATTAACTGACTTAGTTTTTATATAGAGTAAATCCATTTTGGAAAATGTATAACTACAAAATACTTACCCACTTAGCAACTGGACACCATTAGAGCTTTTTCCTTCTTTCCCCGTGTACACTACTATTTCTATCCTTATTGCATTTCCTTTTTGACCATACCTAAGTATGAAACACAGTGAAGGGAAAATCATTGAAATAAACTTTTAACATCTTTATGGGCATAAGATAAAGATTTACAGAATCACAAAAATCAAACACTCCTCATAATAATAACTTTGTTAAAAATTTATTTGTGTGTGGCAGATATTTTTCTTGTCCAGTTCTATTTACTTGTCCTTAAGGAACACTCTTTTTAAAAAAACGTCCTGGCTCCAAGACAAGCAAAACCAATGTGAATGTAGTGTTGACAGTGTTAATTTTAACTATTTCTACAATTATACAATAACATAAAAATAAGTATGTCTGCATTTAACAAAGACAGCCTTGCTTCGTGATGTTCTTTATTGAGTTCCCAATGGCTCGTGTGAATGACTTGGCAGGGACACCAGGACACTGGGCTTTGCCTGGGTCCTAAGAAACATCCAACTCATATTCCTGAAGGTTTTCCATTCACCTTCTGTTTGTTCCCAGAGATCATAACTCTGTGTTGAGTTAGGTCCCCAGTAATGAATGATTTTAACAGGGAAGCATATTTCCTCACCTATTCTCCATGATTTCCCTGACAGCAGCAACACTTGGTCCTGCCCCAAGGTGTGTATAATATGGGCCTTTGTCTTTTTGTATTACTCGATCTGTGGAAGGAATAAGATTATTAGACCCAAAGCTTTACAGAATTGCATAGGGGCGCGGAAGAGCTACTTTTTACTTTTTTTTTTTTTTTTAATTCAGAACAATGAATCTTGACAAGATTTTGGTAAGCTTTAGTAATTAAAAACTAGGACAATAGGCCCTGGAGTGTAACATCGCTTTTTTCTGCTCCTAATTAATCCATTCTTTCTCTAAGAATCAGAGGAGGAAAAACATATTTTAAGTTGTGGTTAACATTTATTCTCAGATCTTCTGCTTTAAAAAAGATCTATAAAAATTGAGGTATGAAATTAAGTTATATAGAGCAATACATCTTAAAAGCTTTGCCTCAGAATCGTATTAAAATTGAGCCCCCCCCAAAAATTGAGCCCAACAATTGTAGTAGTTATTTTACTACATAAATGCATAATAATTTACAATGCACGTGTACACAAGAATCTTCATTGTTACAATAATATGTAATATCAAAAGGGAGAAAAACTGAATCTTTCAACTAAGTAATAGTTTAAATTTGGGGTAACCCACTCCAATATTCTTGGCTGGAGAATCCCATGGACGGAGAAGCCTGGTAGGCTACAGTCCACAGGGTCGCAGAGTCCGGACACGACTGAGTGACTTCACTCACTCACTCTTCACTCACTCACTCACTTATACAATGGAATATGATACAGCTATTAAAACAATAGCATTTACAGACACTGAAAAATCCAAGTTAAAAAGCAAGCTGCAAAAGTAGTATGTTTTAAAAGGCTTAAATTTTGTAAAACTTATAAAATTTTTTTTACAAAAAAATTTTGTAAAAATTAAAATCACTCACAATATTAATTCAATAGAAAAACTATAACAGCTATTTTCCTCTAAAAAAAGATATTTGCACCGTATTTCTGTACAATTTGAGGTTTTTTTGACTATGAATTAGGTACTTCTTAGAAAATGTTATTTTTAATTGGGCCTCTCAGAATCATGTCTAACTAGAATCAATGGTGAATGCATGTCTACCTACACCAGGTTATTACTTACCATTTTAATTGGATATCCAATACAACATAAGATTATTTTTGTGGCTACTCAAGCAAGATAGCAGTGAATAATTTTTTAATTTATTGGCGATCTACAGCAGGACTTCCCAGGTGTCTCAGTGGAAAAGAATCTGCCTGCCAATACAGGAGACTTGGGTTTGATGCCTTGGTCGGGAAGATCCCCTGGATAAGGAAGCAGCAACCCACTCCAATATTCCTGGGAAATCGCATGGACAGAAAAGCCCGACAGGCTATAGTCCCTGGGGTTGCAAAAGAGCTGGACATGACTTGGCGACTAAACACACAACAGTCTAGAGCAATGGTTCTTAATCAGGGATGGTTTTGCCAAAGGGGATATTTAGCAATATTTTGAGTTGTGACAACAGTATGCATGTATTTGTATGTGTTATTGCTTGCTAGTGAGAAGAGGCCAGGGATGCCACTAAACAGCCTACAACAGATAAAGATACGCAGACAGCAACGAATTACCCCACCTAAAATGCCAATAAATTTGAGGAACACTACTCTAGTTTTGCTAGGACATAACACTTTCTTAGAAATCCTTTACCCTTGGATATGACTGGGATAGTTTACCCTCACTTGGGATGCTTTCTGATTCTGCTCTTTTGTTTTTCTTTTTAAATTCCCATCTCTACACAATGAACACAATAATCTCATATGGAACAATTATAGGAAAACATGTAGCTGACAGTGTATTATTACATAGTTCCAGGTCCACTGCAGATACTGAATAAACTTTGAAAGCCTGGCTGTCTCAATTCCTACAATGTTACAAGATAGTATGTATAAGGAAAACGTTTTCAAACTAGCTAATCATCTTATTGAAACTATGTATAGGGTTGAATTAGACTAGCTCAAGTCTATACAAGTTTATGGCATTTTAAAGACTTCTTTTCCATGTTTAATGACTTATTAAAAAAAAAAAAAAGGTCTCTTTTTAAGATGCAACAGAGGATGGAAGTTACAAATACAGTCTCTGGAGTTGGGACTGCCTGTCTTTGAATTCCGGTTTAATCATTTACTAGCTATGAACTTCTCTAATTCAATCTCTTCACTTGTAAAATGGGGATGAGCCTTCCCTTTGGTTTTTGTTAACAGTCAAGGATGCAGTAGTTATGAGACTTGCAGGAAAAGATCTGGAATCAGAGCCATTATTATTACTACACTTTTCTGTCCTTGGTCTGGGAATCTCTCTTTCCCAATTCAACTCCACTCAGACAGCACTGTCACCCCTCCAGACTGTACGACCCTTCTAAAAGGCTCTTCATTCCAAGAGGAGCCTATCTTTGGTGCCTGGCATGAGTAGGCTGTCAAAACAGTGCTGAATCATGGGCAGAAAATGGAAGGATTCATTTCAGAATATTAAATGCACTTTGAATAATCAAGAACTGAAAGTCATTGCTATACTTCACTATTTTTTCTATTGTGGTTAAAAAAGTATATCAGAATGATATACTTACTCCATCCTTCCAATCAATCCTTAACTACCCATTCTGGAATGTACCAGCAAACCATTTTCTTCTTGATTGGGTTAGCAATTACACATAGATATTTTTCTTATGGTTATTTAAGTTATACATATATTGTATGTTCTCTGCATACATGTTTAACATGTATAACTTAAAAATACTTGATTTTAAACAAAAGGGCCTAAGGGTTGAAATGTTTCTGAATATAGGAAGAATAAACTGTGATAGTATTAAGGGATTCATTCTTATGATGTGCACAGTAAACAACTTGAGAGACATCTAGCTTGAGCGAAATCCAATTTTCCACTTAAAGTTTCTGGATTACCAGTTGCATTTCCCATGTATCTGAGCCACATCAAAAAAATATCCTACAGAAAAATAGGTATAGAATTATTTACTCCATCCTAGCTAGAATATGTGTAGAAGGCAATGGCACCCCACTCCAGTACTCTTGCCTGGAAAATCCCATGGACGGAGGAGCCTGGTAGGCTGCAGTCCATGGGGTCGCTGAGAGTTGGACACGACTCAGTGACTTCACTTTCACTTTTCACTTTCAGGCATTGGAGAAGGAAATGGCAACCCACTCCAGTGTTCTTGCCTGGAGAATCCCAGGGATGGGGGAGCCTGGTGAGCTGCCGTCTATGGGGTCGCAAAGAGTCGGACACGACTGAAGCGACTTAGCAGCAGCAGCAGCAGCAGCTAGAATATGAATGGGGCCAAAATGTCACATATAAAAACACAAATCAAACTTTACTTGATAAGGACTTGACACAATTAAGGCAAGAAAAAAATGAAACACACATGCATGCACTTACCAAGACAGTTGCAAGTAGGCAATTCAGAATCTTTCGTTGTGACACAAGGGTTTTTGTAGGATTGGTAAAGAAGTTCATCGCATAATCGTTAAAAGTTTTCTGTGCACTGTTTATTGGGGAAAATTCTGATGTTTCAACACTAGATGAGCAGACATCCTCTTCATTTTTGGTAGAAACCACTGTAATTCCACCTGAACATACTACATTTAGGTTCCTGAGAATTTGTGCTGGGTCTGGTAAAGGGGTCTCATGAGAGATACCAGGAAATGTTGGCAGTCTCTGATGCATGAGCTGGTCTTTAACATCCTCTTGGAACTGTCTTTGGTCACTGCCATCCAGGACATTAGCACACTGGTTGGTTGGAGAGGCTGGCTGGAGTAAAGGATGAGCTTTCTGATTGACATTCACTGTTGGCTGTACCTGAGTATATGCATTTTCTGTAAATGCCTGCCCATTGGATTCTGTTTTTAACTGGATTATGGGGATAGAATCCAAGGGTTCAACCTTCATCTTTTCCTGTGCTAATTCAGGATAATATCTCTCAAATTTTATCTGAGCGAGTGGAGGAAATAATTTTTTGTGTTCTAATGCCGAACTTGTTTGAGTCAGTGGTTTCCATACTTTAGTTAGGGGAGGAATTTTTCCCAATAGAATGGGAAAATCATGTGGACCAAATTGACCAAATCTTTGAAATTTAGATGCTATCCAAATATCATGTAATTTACTATACTCATATGACAACTGCTCCTGCTTTTTCTGGTCATTTTCTTGACAACTTATCACCATGTGCTTTTTTTTCCGTCTGTCTCTTGATGGAGTAGATTTTGTCTTTTTCTGAATTGTGTTCCTTTGCTTTGTTACTGATGAGCTTTGATTATTTTGTACACTGGAAGGAGGTTTCTGTGGTGGTGTGCCCATCTCCTGGTTATACTTCTGCTGTACATTATGTGCAACAAGGCTTGTTGGTGTACTTTCAACTTTTTCGTCCTCTGGTTTCACATAATTGAATTTAATCATTGACGCAAGTTGGGTTAACTGCGCGGCAACATCTTCCTCTATTTTGTGTGAACTGAATCTTGACACGATGAATCATGCTTTGAATCCAACTTGCTGCTGTTGTCCAGGGACTGGTTACAATACTCTGATTTGCTAGTTATGGTGGTCAACTGCTGCAAATTCCTAGAACTGTCAAGAGTAATCCTACCTTGAGCAATATTTTTATTGGTATCAGTTTTAGATGAATTTGAATCTGGTATAAAAAGTGATATTGAATTTGTGGCGGTTGAATTTTCCTGTGCCTTTGTGGATGCGTGGTGACCAGGAGAGCTGTTGTGTGACTTAGAAATGATATTTTGGCCATTGAACACTACAGCATTACATGAGCTTTGCTTTCCCAAAGACGGACAGTGATGAAGGCTCTGAGGCTCCCCTTTTAAGTTTGGATCTTGGAGGTCTTTTCTCACAGAATCCAGAATAGCTTTACAGCTGTTAAGCAAACTAGCCGTTCTCTGTTCTGTTTCTTCATCCTTCTCTGACTTTGATGGAGAGGAATTTTCTGATGGGGCTTCTGAAAGTTGTGTGAGAGCTTCTATGGCCACTACTTGTTCTAGTGTTAACCTCCTATCTTTCATTAGGGATAGGAGACTTGGTTGAAGTGTTGATCCTTCTTTTAGTTCTCTATTTGCTATAATTTCTAGGGATTTTGGTTGATCACTTTCATTGTGTGTACTAGTATGACTATTTAAGTTGCAGTTCACAGGATCTGGGAAAGACTTACAATTAAAGCCAGGCTTCTGAATAACCAAAACATTACTCTTGCCCTTGAGATGATCACAGCTCCCACTAGTAGCGATGGTGCTCACGACATTGTTGTGGTTTGCGGTGTCTTTCAGGAATTTATAAGGATTGCTTTCAAATGCCTTGCCAAGTTCTTCAATGTTGATTTTTTTAAAAGACAAATTTGTTTCAGTTGGTAAATAGTGTACATTTTTAATGCCATTTCTTACAGTTTGTGCAAACAATTTTTGAGGTTCAAGGAGGTCAGTAAGTAGAATTTTTTTCCTGTCATCTTCAGAGTTTTTCAAATTTCAACTTCGGTTTTAATTGTACTAAATTCTCCTTTGACATGATCAGTTAAGTGTGATTTCTTGTTTTGTGTCCAATTCTCCACTTCAATACCTGTCATACTTTCTTCATTTTTAGTTACATTTTCTAAGGGACATGAATTCAATTCCAATCTCTGTTCCGCCTCATGAGCACGACTACTGTATTCCATGGATTCTGACTTGGGGCCATTTACCAGTTTGTTGTCAAAATCTGCCTATAAAATAAACACAGAAATTACTCATATAATCTACTCCAATACCTGAGGAAGAGTCATAAGAACTTTACAATTTAAAAGCAACTAAATGTGAAGTCCCTGAAAATATTTTATTTTCACTTTTTATATTTTCCAATAAGTTATAAAAAATCAATAAGGGGAAAAGAAAAAAGAGAGGTAAAAACCATCATAATCCCATGCCTGTTAATGTTTTGGAAAATTCACTTTTTCCAAAATAAAATTTTTTTACAGTTTAAAAAAAATTGTAAAATATTTTCACAATTGGTGTCGTTCAATGAGCAATACCTACTATTTCAATGCAAACTGCAATGAGACACACATATACAAAAAAAAATCATACATCATAGGTAAATCTATAGCAGATTTATGTTGATGTTTGGTAGAAACAAAGAATCTGTAAAGCAATTATCCTTCAATTAAAATAAATAAATTTTAAACTATACAAATCATACTTATACAGCTTGCTGAGTTTTCACAAAACTGCTCTGTACCCAAATCCCACCAAGAAATTTACATATAATAAACAAGGTCCTACATTACCGCACATAGTATATTTAATCCTATGATAAACCATAATGGAAAAGAATATAAAAAAATTTATATTCATGTAACAAACACTTTGCTGTACAGCAGTTACACTGCAAATCAACTATATTTTGATAAAAATTTTTTTAATGAATTTTTTAAAATTTATCATCACTCCAAAACCAAAGGATAACCACTGATTTGACATCTTAGATTTCTTTTGCTTATTTCCATACTTTATCAACTGACTCTCTTTTACTCAAAATTTTATTTGTGGCAGTCTTCCATGTTTTAAAATATAATTGTAATCCATTGATTCTTCCTGCTACTGCTGCTAATTCACGTCAGTCGTGTCTGACTCTGTGTGACCCCATAGACGGCAGCCCACCAGGCTCCAGTCCCTGGGATTCTCCAGGCAAGCATACTGGAGTGGGTTGTCATTTCCTTCTCCAGTGCAGGCAAGTGAAAATTGAAAGTGAAGTTGCTCAGTCGTGTCTGACTCTTTGGGACCCCATGGACTGCAGCCTACCAGGCTCCTCCATCCATACGATTTTCCAGGAAAGAGTACTGGAGTGCGTTGTCATTGCCTTCTCCAACTGATTCTTCCTGCTATACAGTAATTCATTGATTGAATATACAATGTATTTTTCTGTTCTACTGTAGATGGATATTCAGTTTTAGTTTTTGGCTACAACATAGTACACTATAACATATTACTGTTATCTTTTGATGAACTTATATATACTTAGGGTGGAGGGAAGTGCTGAGTCATTCAGTGTGTGTATTAATATATGTGCATGCGGAGACAGGCCAAAGAATTTTCTACAGTGGTTATCGATATATACTCCCACAAGAATTATTAGTATGTTTCCATTTTTATTAACAATTAGTTCACATTCTTATCAAAACAACATTTTCTGTCTTAACACATTAACCATTCTGGTGAGTGACATCCCTTCTTAAAATTTTTTTGAGATGAACTTCCCATAAGATAAAACTCATCATTTTACTAAAGTTGTATAATTCTGTGATTGCATACACAATATTGTGCAACAATCACCTTTAATTCCCGAACACTGTCATTGCTTCTGAGAGAAATGCTGGACTCACTAAAGAATCAGTATTCCCCTCTCTGATCCCTATTTTTTGTAAACCTTGAAACAAGGATTTCCCTGGCAGTCCAGCGGTTAAGACTCTGCACTCTGAATGCAAGGGGGCACAGGTTTGATCCCTGGTCAGAAAACTAAGATCTCGACTGCTGCATGTTCATCCAAAGTTATTCCGCAGGATGACACAGGGGCCATTTCTGTCAGGAGCACGTAGAAAATAATCTTTATATTTAACATGGCGCTAGATGTTTTAGTCCATGCCTGAAAGACAGTAAAATCTAAATATAAAAATACTGAATAAATGATGATATAATTGACTCTAATAGAAAAACCAAGAGTACTGACTAAAAATAGAAAAAAAGATTCAGAGTTCAGAAGGGCCATATCTAACTTCCTGTCAGGGTACAGGTTACATAGGTTATGTTTAACATGTCAAAATTCATTTTTTTAATGCAATATCATATATACATGATCCTATATGTGTATTATATACAGATAACATCTTTGTAAAAATAAATAAGATAGCCAATTTTTTTAAAAAAGCAGTATATAAAATTTTAATATTAAAAGGAATAATAAGCATTCCAGGTAAATAAACAAATTAAGAGAATAAGTTCAATAATATTTAATATTATTGTTAAAATGCTGACATTTGTAAGCAGCAGAGAAAATTATCAATTTCTTAATAATGACAAGAAGGAAGTTTGATCCTTGTAACATTCAACAAAAATTCCAGATATATTAATAATTTCAATAGAAGAAAATTTAGAAAGTAGGAAAAATCTTCCAAAGCAAGAGAAAAAAGTGGCAAGCCATAAAAAAGACAGAATCTTTTGACTACATATAATATTAACACTCTGAAAGGCAAAGACACCATAATATGCTTTTTAAATTGCTGATCACAACCTGAGTCTCAATACCAATTTCATGCTTTGTAACAAATGCTTTTTAATAGAATATTAAAGAAAAATAAGTATACTATATTCAGTAAAGATAAGTATTATCATAAAAATCTTTTATGTATGGTTTTGTGTCCATGTACTGGATAATGATATAAACTGTATTTACTTCCTGATATACAGAGCTACTTACAAAGGTAGGAGAAATATTGCCAAAATTAAAGTGAAAATTTTATTTAAAAATTTTTATATTAAAATTTTTTAAAAATCAAGTGACGGAGAAATACAGATATATAGTTACTGTTCTTAAGGAAAAAAATTTTCTGAGAAATTAAAAAGGAAAATGACTCAATAGAATACTGAGGAAAGAACAGGCATAAGTAATTCACTTAGGTAGAAAGCAAAAGGATCAAAATCTATCCAACTTCTTACTAGAAGAAAATGAAAATAAATGCAATCCACATTGCAAAAATGAAATGTAGGCAAATCACAATGCAATGTACCATTTAGAGAAAATGTGAAATAAACCCTCATATATTCACACTGTGAATTAATGTGCCATCATTACTCTTATGTATCAATTTAGCAATTGCATGGCAAGATATTCATATATATCATTAACCCAAAATAACATGTGACAACATGTGATGTGATAACATGATAAATTAAAACATCTTTAAATTTAAAATATACAAACAGTAGGAATTCCTTGGCAGTCCAGTGCTTAGGACTCAGCACTTTCACGGCGTTGGCCCAGGTTCAATCCCTGGTTGGGGAACTAACATCTCACAAGCTTTGCTGGCATGGTAAAACAAAACGTACATCCAAATAATGTATTCATCACAAAGTGGATATAGAGGGAGCATAGCTCAACATAATAAAGGCCATTATAATAAGCCATAAGCCCAGAGCTAACATCATATTCAACAGTGAAAAAAGTTGAAAGCATATCCTGTAAGATCAGGAACAAAACAAGGATACTCACTCTTACTACTTTTATTCACCATAATATTGGTAGTTTGAGACATGGCAATCAGACAGAAGGAAGAAATAGAAGATGGCTAAAGATATCAAATCAAAAGATGTTCAGCATCACTAATCAGAGAAATGCAAATCAAAACCACAAGAGATATCACTTCACATCAGAATGGCTATCATCAAGAAGACCACAGATAGTAAATGTTGGTGAAGATATGGAGAAAAGGGAACTCTTATACATTGTTGGTAGGAATATAAATTGGTGCATCCACCATGGAGAACAGTATTGAGGTTCCTCAACAAAGTAAAAATAGAATTACCCAAGATCCAGCAATTCCACTCCTAGGTATTGATCTAGAGAAAATTCAAAAAGATACATACACCCGCAATGTTTATAGAATTTTTTTTTCAAATCAATTCATTATCCTGACAGCTGTCATCATTAATACTTTAATAGAAACCACTAAAAATTAGCCAAATATATAAGATAATTACATTCACAAAAGATATACAAAGTATAACCATTTAAAAAGTAATAGATACCATAATTTGTACTTGACCAAAACTTCTGTATTCAGAAATGATTATAAAATTAAAATCTAAGATAAAACCTGTATACCATATACTTTGAGTGCTTTACATCTTAGAAAACAAATGTAGTCTTTCACGGTTACACATTTAGTGTCTCTGGTGAGTTGAGATAAACACCATAAAACTTGGAATTTTTGTACTTTTCTCTTATTGACTGTTGTGCATGCTGTGGTGCTCTGAGGTAGGTCTGGTCAGGGTCCATGAGACAAGGCTTAGAATTTCCAGCGGATATCCAGTCTTGTATACTAATGAGTCAAGCCACCTCTGACTATGTAGACTGCTAAATGAAAGACCACAGCGGTGATAACCAATGGCAAATATTTTAGATATGAGTAAACGTCTATCGGGAGAAGGCAATGGCACCCCACTCCAGTACTCTTGCCTGGAAAATCCCACGGACAGGGGAGCCTGGTAGGCTGCAGTCCACGGGGTCGCTAAGAGTCGGATACGACTGAGCGACTGAACGGAACGGAACAGCTAAGTCAAAAGCAAGGACTTTCAAGACTAGGTGCTCCATTCTCAGAACTTGTTTCTTGACACAAGTGTCATCTGTAATGTATACAAACTCTGCTACTTCTGGGGAGTCTATTTCTTCAAACTTTGAGGCTAACAGCATAGCAGCAGTCTCCCCAAGTTTAAGATTTCCTCTCAACACAGACATGGATAAAAGAAACCTATCAAGGTAGTTGACAGTCAACTGCAGGGTCTCATTTTGTAGTTTATATTCTTCTCCTACATCAACTAACCAGTCTTGAGGATAGCCCTCATACTGTTAGAAACGTCTGGCTGTTTCTTCATGTCACCCATGTTAGGCTTACATTTAACCTCCATCTCCCTAAGGCATGTGTGAACGTCCTCATGGTAGTCTGATACTTCATTAACACTCCCTGGCTTTTCATCTTCCAGTACAACTGAGATGACCATAGTATGCGGTGGCTGCAAATCCACTGGGTAATCAAGCGGTGCCAGTGGTTTTCCTGGTCCTGGTAAAGTAACAGCCAAGACATCTTCACGTTCCGCGTTTTTAGCTTCAGCTGGCCTCTTTGGCATTCTTCTGCTTCATCCACATGAATGGTAAAGGCAGGCTGTTTACTGTTTAATTTCCAAGGAGGAACAGTGATATGCTGCTCATCATTTATAGGAAGATCCTTAAGAGTGCAACCCGTCACGTGTTAGGGCTCTGGAGCGCTGGACCCCGCGAGTTTCAGGCCTTCAGTACCACCAGCCCACCCGGTCCGGGACTTCTGGGCGGGTGCCTCCTTCTCAGGGTTGATGTTCTCCTAGTCTTCTGGAATGCTGTCCGCTACAGTGTTAGCGCCGAACCGGCCTAGCAGGCCAGCGTCCGGGGCGCGGAGCTGCCCACCATCACTGGGGCATGGTGGTTCAGCCCTGCGCCAAGCAGCTTGCACTTCATCCCGCAGACCCCCTGAGGAGCTCTCCAAACGTACCCCCGTGGCAGCTTGAGCCAGTCTGCCTGCCCACCCAGGGGGACCGTGTAGGACCAACAAGGTTGCTAAAGGCTGAGGCAAGCACTGCCAGGCCTGGAGGGGCAAGGACGCCTAGGAAATGAAGCGAGCAGCCTGCTGAAGCAGCCCATTCTTGCAGTTCAAATGTATAGCAGAAATTATTTAAATAGCCAAGATATGGACACGACTTGCATGTCCATCAACAGATAAATGGATAAAGATGTTGGTTTATTATATAAACTGGAATGTACTCAGCCATAAAAAGGGATGAAATTTTTCCATTTGCAACAACATGGATGAACTTGGAGATATTATGCTTAGTGAAATAAGTCAGACAAATACTATATGATATCACTTATATCTGAAATCTAAAAGATAAAATGAATGAATTTAACAAAACAGAAACAGAATCAGAGATATACAGAACTAGTGGTTACTAGTGGGGAGAAACGGAGAAGGCAATGGCACCCCACTCCAGCACTCTTGCCTGGAAAATCCCATGGACGGGGGAGCCTGGTGGGCTGCAGTCCATGGGGTCGCTAAGAGTCGGACACGACAGTGACTTCACTTTCACTTTCACTTTCATGCATTGGAGAAGGCAATGGCAACCCACTCCAGTGTTCTTGCCTGGAGAATCCCAGGGACGGGGGAGCCTGGTGGGCTGCCGTCTATGGGGTCGCACAGAGTCGGACACGACTGAAGCGACTTAGCAGCAGCTGCAGCAGCAGTGGGGAGAAGAATGTGGGGAGGGTCAAGTTGGGGTAGGGAATTAAGAGGTATCAACTACTATGTATAACATAAATAAGTTAAAAGGACCTAGTATACAGCAGAGGGAATGGAACAAATATTTTTTGTATTTTATTCTTCTTTTGTAACCAATATTTTATAGAACTTTAAATGAAGTAAATAATCTATATAAAAATTTTGAATTTTATGTGGTATACCTGAAACTATTATTTTAAATAAACTATTCCTCAATTTAAAAAATACATAAAATCAACTTATTTAAATAGATAAAATCTAAATAAAGTACATATAGGTTAGTTTTTAAAAAGAAGTGTTGAAAAGAAACCAATTTATTTGCCATTACTATTTAATCTTGAATACTAACATGGGGAAGGAAAAAGAGCAATCCTTAGGAATTTTACAACCCAGGATGTAATACTTAACCTTAACTATAGTTTTCTCCTTTTAAGAGATCATATATGATTGTGATGGTAATTAAGTGAGATAACTATGTCAGATAATAACTGACTCAGTGACTCAGAGCACAGTGACAATGTGCTATCACTAAGAGAGGGTACAATTTCATCACAACAGTTATAATTCCAAGCCATTAACTGTATTCTAATATAGTCATTACTTGCAATAACTCATTTAATCTTCATACAACCCTGACATGGGCACTGTGGAAAGATGCTCAACATTAAAAGAAATGCAAATTAAAATGACATTTTTCATTTATTAGAAGAGCACTCAAAAAGTTTGATCACCTAGACCCTTGGGCAAGCTGTGGGGAAATAAACTCACATATTGCTGGTGAAAGTACAAAATGGTGCAATCCCTATGGAAGACAATTTGGCAATAATTATCAAAATTAAGAGCAACTTTTATACAGCATTTTGAAATTTATCCCAGTTATGCCTGCATATAACTACATGTTTTGACAGCTTTGTACATTTAAACAAATAGCTGAAAAGATTCCAATGTCCATGTGTAGCAGGCTAATTCAATTGTGATATAGCTATATAATGCCTTGCAACCATAAAAAAGAAGGATAAAAAATTCCATAGCTAACAGGAAAAGGTTATATGTGAAATACATTTTGTATAAAAAGAAATATACACATTCATATCTGCATAAAGTTACTCTGGAAGAAACTAATGGTGAATAGAAACAGTTTAGGAGCAATACTTTATAGTGAGGAAATAGCAAAGGTTTATTTAGGCCAGATATGATTAAAAGGTATTTTAACTTTTTAATATATTTCCCTTAATACTAAACCAAAATTGGCAAAGCACTCTATGCAAAGACTTCTAGGTACAGTAAGTGAAAGAAATCTAAAATACAAACAAATTGGAGCGTGAGGAAGAGTGCAGGGTACATATTTTTTTTTTAATAATACTTGTTTAAGATATTTTAGGAAGGCTACATACAACACTCAACATTTGTCTTTTAGAAACTCTACTCAGTGGTATTCTGATAAATGTTTAACAATCAGCTTGGGAAGTGGTGGGGAGGAAGCCTTATTTGGTCGGGTTGGCCAATTAACTTCTAGGTACAGTAAGTGAAAGAAATCTAAACGCAGAATAGTTTATGTAGTATCAAAATACAAACAAATTGGAGCGTGAGGAAGAGTGCAGGGTACATATTTTTTTTTTAATAATACTTGTTTAAGATATTTTAGGAAGGCTACATACAACACTCAACATTTGTCTTTTAGAAACTCTACTCAGTGGTATTCTGATAAATGTTTAACAATCAGCTTGGGAAGTGGTGGGGAGGAAGCCTTATTTGGTCGGGTTGGCCAATTTTTGTGGTGCCAATCCACCATCAAAGTGACCAACCAAGCAAGTGTTGGGAAGAAATGCACACACCTAATCAGCTGGAAGGAGTTGTTTCCATGACATCACTGAGAGCGTGAATCCAACTACTTGAAATAGGCCCCAGTGGCTACAGTTTTTTAACGATGATTTTATTGGCATTTAATCTGCCTAGGTATAGTGTATTTCCTGAACATCCATCCTGAAGTGCAAATTATTGGGTTGGCCAAAAATTTCCTTTGGGTTTTTCTGAAAGCTGTCTGTTACAAGCAAAACCCAAATAACTACCTACCTGTATTTGTATCTCTTCTCCTCCTACCCCAACCCCCGCCTCCAGTTCCATTGTTGTCCTCTACTACTCCAAAAAGACCCAAGGGTACAGTTTAAAAGACGGTAAATGATGGCAAAGTCCCCTAAGTTGTCTGTCTTCCATTCAATAACCATCCCAAGATTACAGGTTGCACTCACTCTGAACTAACAGGAATGTTGAACTCCTTAGATGAGATCTGGATCCAATAGTTCCCAAGCTATTGCCATGTTCTCATTTTTCCACATTCCTATCCTCAGGACACTCTTACACCTACTTTTGCAGGAGCCAAATGGTAAGGAGGAAGTGAAGTGAAGCCGCTCAGTCGTGTCCGACTCTTTGCAACCCCATGGACTATGGCCCCCAGGCTCCTCTGTCCATGTGATTTTCCAGGCAAGAATACTGGAGTAGGTTGCCATTTTCTTCTCCAGGGGATCTTCCCAACCCAGGGATCGAACCCAGGTCTCCCGCATTGGGGTCAGACGCTTTACCATCTGAACCACCAGAGAAGTAGGAAAGAGGAAATTTTCTATTCTGAAATATTGACTCTGCCCTTTGAACAGGATCTGATTGTAGCGCTCCCAACACATACTCACATTCCACACATGCTAGAATTCCTAAATCCAGACACATGTACCCAGACTACAGGAAAAATTAAAACTTTCAAAGCATTTTCAGAGCTTTGGTCCAACAAGACTATGACCTTTAACCTTTACTATACAGGTAAATCAGTTTGTTTCTTAATCTACTTTTCCTTTTTTTCTCACCCGTTCTTGCAGAAGGCTTTTAAAACATTTTTTTTCCCGTAATATTCCTCCCCAGAAGATCTTAATACCTCCCCAGAAGATCATTAATATCACAGATAGTGTGTCTGTGTTTACATACTGTGACCTCATTGTGATATCTTAAGTTTTTTCAACCCCTCCCCCACCAAGAACCAATTTTTTCCACCTCCTTGGAGGAAAAAGCAATTTTAAAAACTAACAAGTAGAGCGGCAGGAGCAGCCCACAGTGTATTTATCCCTAATCAGAAGAAACACCTTCCAAGTCTGCTTCCTCAACCTGAAAATTGAGCATGTGAAGAAAAACCCGAGGGAAAACCACTGAGGCCTCCATGAAGTTTGACTTTCAGAAGACACAATCATTCCTGATACTGTATTTTCCCCTCTCACATTCCCTTTAAAATACAGCATGAAAAAGATGCACAGAGGTCAGCCCTGCTCTCCAACCTTCCACCAAACAATGCTCACCACAACTGCTTGCTAACAAAATCAAATTTAAGTGAAAAATAAAGATGAACCAGTGACTCACCAAAGATCCACCCAAGGAAATTCTAAAATAAGCATTTAACACATACATATATCAAAAATATCCTCTTTCAAAGGGATCTACTTTATTGTACTAGAGTAGTGAAATTATCTACTCTAGAATCCCAGCCGTTAATTTCCCTCTTTTCCTTTTTTAGGCATCAAAAAGGAATACCTGCCCTACCAAGATTTGTAACCCTAACATTCTTTTTTAGTTTTGCCTCCTATCTGTTTCTCCAGTTTGCGTTCAGCGACCCAGTGAGGGGTTTTCAAAGGCCACAGATAGGCAGAGCTGGGTCAGCCGGAAAAGCGGGAGCTTAGGGACTGGATGACTATACACCCCAACCTGTCCTACCTTGGTGCCACAGGGCCTTGTGGTTTTTCCAAGCTTGTGCCGAATAGGAGCCATGGAAGAAACTACAGATGTGTCTCAGTTTTCTCCTTCAGATCCAGAAGCCAGATGCAAAAGCTTTCCTAAAGTTTTCATTCTTAACCCCCAAAACTCCACCCTCATTTAGCCCCAGGGTTTTAGAATCCACAGTAAATCCTTTACTTGGGGGTAGGGCAAAGGAGGAGACTTAACTAAAGGGAGGGACAATTTCTGTTTAGTCAAAAACCAAGTTAATTGCAAATTGAGTTCCAAAAGTATAAAACTGACCTAAGAGCTAAACCTCTCTAGTCATAGATGACCTTGTTTTAGACCACCTCCTCAGAAGCTAAGAGCCAGTGTAATTTATTCCTAGTCAAAAAGATAAAAATGCAGAACTTCCCTGGCGGTCCACAGAGCTCAAGTTCAATCCCTAGTCAGGAAACAAAGTTCCCACATGCCTCGAGGCATAGCAAAAAAAAAAAAAAGTATGTAAGACATTAAAAAAGAAAGAAAGATAAAAACCCCCTCTCTGGTGGCAAGGCTAAAAGCACCAAGGCCAGGACTGTCTGTCAATAAGAGCCCATTATGGTACCTCCCTCAGGAAAATGATGAAGAAAGTTGAAATCAGCCAGCCCACAAGTACACTTGCTTCTCTGGTGGCAAAAACAAAACGAAGAGACAAGCTTTGGGGATCTGGTTCTGTGGTTCCTGAAAAGGTGGCAGGTAATTCCGAACCGACAGCACCACTTTTATCACGCTATAGTCTGACTGAAGTAACTAAAGGTTCACCATTTGTAACATTGCTAGCCTATAATAAATATGTTAATTCATGTAAAAACAACAAAAGACAAACAAACAAACAAACAAACCAAAAACCCAGACTCCCAATCTGCCTCAAAGCTATCAACCCACTAAATTCCCTCCTTATTCAAGTATCTTCAGGGGTTACCCCTCAGGGTTATAAATGACTTCTGAACTGCTAAATCCAAACATTCCTTAAATATTACACACCTACTCTGCTCTTTTGTAGACCCCCAAGGGGATTCTCCAATGAAACTAAAATCTAGGTCTCCCTTGGAGCCTCACTCTTGAATGTCTGTCCCTTGGCTGTAGGTATGTCCTCCAAGCCTGTTCCTTAGAAGATTTTAGATCAATTGCCTTTTTGTTCTTCACACTTTTCGTGAACAACCCTATCCAAGCTTAAAATTAATAACCAACTCTGATGTTCAGTGTATTATTCTTTACACTTTTTTTTACATACCTTAACAGTTTCATATATTTTTAATAATGTGAGCTTTCCCGGAATGAAACTGGTAACTCTCCTTTCTATTGCTTACCAACCACATGGCATAAAGCTCTATACATCCCCTTTGCACCTCAATTTCCTTATGATAACTCAATTTACAGACACTACTATATATAAAATAGATAACCAAAAAGGACCTACGGTATAGCACAGGGAAATATACGCAATAATTTATAACAACCTATAAGGAAAAAGAATCGAAAAAAGAATTGCACCTGAAATTAACATGATATAGTAAATCAACTAGTATTGCTGCAACTCTTTGCAACCCCATGGACTGCAGCACACCAGGTTTCCCTGTCCTTCATCATATTCAGGAGCATGCTTAAACTCATGTTCATTGAGTCAATGATGCCATCCAACCGTTTCATCCTCTGTCCTTCCCTCCTCCTCCTGCCTTCACACTTTCCCAGAAACAGGGTCTTTTCTAATGAGTCACCTCTTCGATCAGGTGGCCAAAGTATTGAAGCTTCAGTTTCAGCATCAGTCCTTCCAATAAATATTCACTATTGATTTCCTTTATGATTGACTGGTTTGACCTCCTAGGAGCCCAAAGGACTCTCAAGAGTATTCTCCAACTTTACAGTTCAAAACAACTATACTTAAACTAAAAAACAATAATTTCTCAGGATTTAAAAAATAAACAGATAAATAACTACTGTATAGCAAGGTACATACTGCATCTGTCTGTGAGTTATAGCAGAACAGCATTGCTCTTTAAATAAAACACCATAGCTTAATCTCCAAATTCAGTATATGCACACAGGTTTCACACAAGGTTTCCCTGGTGTCTCAGATAGTAAAGAATTTGCCTGCTTTGCAGGAAACCAGTGTTCAGTGCCTGGGCCAGGAAGATCCCCTGGAGAAGGTAATAGCAATCCACTCCAGTATTCTTGCCTGGAGAATTCCATGGACAGAGGAGCCTGGAGGGCTACAGTCCATGGAGTCAGAGTCAAACACGACTGAGAGACTAACACTTTCACTTTTCACACACGGTTCTCACAAATTATTAAGGAAAGGAGTGAAACTGGGACCCAATTTAGAGGCCAGTTCTTAAGGAAGCAGTCAAAGGTCACCGTCTATTTCTTCCACAAATATTCCTTGGTCTATAAATCCTCTTCAGAATAACCTTGGTATGTTTTACTTTCTAGTATAACTTTTTCTTGAAATTTGTTAGTTTCATATAATTAGGAGAAAAAGACATGGTGAAAACTTCCTGGTATTAAGTAATACCATAATATGAATTGCCATATTAATTTTTAAAACAAAAGAACATACAAATTGCAGATTATTTATCCAACCACACGAGTTTTTGCAAATGCAGTTTACATGGACTTTTCTGGGTTTGTTTGTTAATGGCACTTAAACTCTCCTCAAGATTTCTGGAGATTTGTAATCCTGTTTTCCACTAGGGTTTAACCCCTGTCAAGTCACTCCACCTGGAATGTTCCCTGATGAACAAAGACCTGCCTCACCTAACTCCTTCCAGAAGGCCATCAGGTAACTAGCTGATTCATGATCCTATAAAGAACCAAGAAAGGTTTCAGTTTTTGATGCTTTCCACATTGTCCATGTGCATGCATGCACTGTAGTGGCACAGTGGTAAAGAACCCTTCTGCCAATGCAGGAGACACAGGTTCAATCCCTGGGTGAGAAAGATCCCCTGAAGAAAGTAAGGGCAAACCACTCCAGTATTCTTGCCTGGAAAATGCCATGGACAGAGGAGCCTGATGTGCTACTCTCTGGGGTCCCTGACTCAGATACAACTAGCCATGGACACACATCCAGCCTTATGGCTCACATGCCTTGAGGGTCTCTGCTCCCTTCCTCCAACATTTTCCTTTGAAGAAAATATGTCTAATTCAGGTTAGACTTTCTAAGAATAATAACATAATCTCCAAGAATACTGACTATTTATTCAGCACTTAGCTGGTGATGGTATGCACAGAGGTATTTATACATTCCTAGCAGAAAAATCAGAGCGCATTCTGGAGTCAAAGATAGGTAAATCTCTCGCAGCTACTTTCTTCCCCACAACCTAGGACAAACTAAAATCTTTTGTCTTGAGAAAACAAAAGGCTCCAGAAATATTTAGCTCCCCTCCTACCTCTCTGCACTGTTCACAAAGAATGTCATCCAAACTGCAATCACCTATCATGTACCTTCAACCCATTATAATTAGGCTTCTGCTCCCACTACTCCATTGAAACTATTCAAGATTCACCACTGTAGTCCAACTGTTCACTTAAGATCTTTCTTTCAGTTCCGAGTCCATCATTTCAGTCTCCCTGGTTGCCTTCTATGCCCACATATAAAGGATAGTGTTTACCGTTGTCTCCTCTCCATTAACCCCGTTTATTGGCACACTTGCCCTTCAGTCTATGATTGCCTGCTGTTGATTCTCACATCAAGAAAAGATATTTCTCCTGAGTGTGAAATTCATTTATCCACTAACTGGACATCTTCACCTAGCAATTACAACTGAACCATTCTAAAAGGGCTTCCCTGATGGCTCAGATGGTAAGGAATTTGCCTGCAATACAGGAGACCCAAATTCTAACCCTTGGTCAGGAAGATCCCCTGGAGAAAGGTATGGCTGGCAACTCCAATATTATTGCCTGGAGAATTCCATGGACATAGGAGCTTGGTGGGCTACAGTCAATGGGGTCGCAGAGTGTTGGACAGGACTGAGTGGTTAAAACTTTCATGTTAAAAGTTAATGAATTACCTCATTCTTTGGGCTTCCTTTAACCCTCAAATCCTACTAATGACCCATGAGTCTTCTGAGAAGCCATTAAGTTGAGTAGACTCTTCCATTTATCCCTGTGTTCCCCATTCCTACTTCTTTGCCTCCATACTAGATCTGATAGACAGAGTGCCTGATGAACTATGGAATGAGGTTCGTGACATTGTACAGGAGACAGGGATCAAGACCATCCACATGGCAAAGAAATGCAAAAAAGCAAAGCTGTCTGGGGAGGCCTTACAAATAGCTGTGAAAAGGAGAGGCGAAAAGCAAAGGAGAAAAGGAAAGATATAAGCATCTGAATGCAGAGTTCCAAAGAAGAGATAAGAAAGCCTTCTTCAGCGATCAATGCAAAAAAATAGAGGAAAAGAACAGAAGGGGAAAGACTAGAGATCTCTTCAAGAAAATCAGAGATACCAAGGGAACATTTCATGCAAAGATGGGCTCGATAAAGGACAGAAATGGTCTGGACCTAACAGAAGCAGAAGATATTAAAAAGAACTGGCAAGAATACACAGAACTGTACAAAAAAGATCTTCATGACCTAGACAATCATGATGATGTGATGACTAATCTAGAGCCAGACATCTTGGAATGTGAAGTCAAGTGGGCCTTAGAAAGCATCACTACGAACAAAGCTAGTGGAGGTGATGGAATTCCAGTTGAGCTGTTTCAAATCCTGAAAGATGATGCTGTGAAAGTGCTGCACTCAATTTGCCAGCAAATCTGGAAAACTCAGCAGTGGCCACAGGACTGGAAAAGGTCAGTTTTCATCCCAATTCCAAAGAAAGGCAATGCCAAAGAATGCTCCAACTACCGCACAATTGCACTCATCTCACATGCTAGTAAAGTAATGCTCAAAATTCTCCAAGCCAGACTTCAGCAATANGGTACAAGTTAGAAATTTAAAAAACAGCTTCATTAAGGTAAACTACACATATTTAAAGGACATGATTTGATAACTTTTGATATATATGTGTACTAAGATGTGAGAATTTAAATTTAACTAATCAAATTAAAATAAAACCC
The DNA here is from genome assembly GCA_006408695.1 of Aepyceros melampus. Classification (NCBI taxonomy): domain Eukaryota; kingdom Metazoa; phylum Chordata; class Mammalia; order Artiodactyla; family Bovidae; genus Aepyceros; species Aepyceros melampus. The sequence continues at coordinate 301,901 of SJXQ01008162.1, forward strand.
ACTAAAATCATATGGAAGTTTTGTATAAAATTACCCAACTTGATTTATAAGTAGTAAGATTTATGATAGTACCGATTTGTTGCACAATTCTAGAAGTTTATCTGTTAGGCGAGTTGCATCTCCAACAAATTTTTCTAAGGATTTTTTCATTTGAATAGCTTTGTGTAGGATTTCCTTGCATCTGTTTACACGCATGGGATAAGAAGACTGTCATAAAAAAAAAGTTCAATTGTTAAAAGATTTATAAGAGATAACAAAATCTTTTTTTTTAAAGATAACAAAACTTTGGTTGACAAAAATCAGCTTAAACAATATGCATGATGAAACTTTTCAGTGATACAAATGTCCTGGAAATCAATTTGGCAATACTATCAACAGCCAAAGAAATGCTGCTATCCTGTGACCTGTGAATCCTCTTCTTAGGATCTACCCTGAAGAAACAATCAGAAATGAGAATAAATATAGATGTGGCCAGATGTTTTATAACAGCAAAGAAAGTGAACAACCTTAATAATCCATAAGAGTTGAATATAGATGGGTAACCATTATAGAAAATTTTAAAAATTGTGTCTTCAAAGGAATATTTAATAACATGAGAACATGATTATGGTAACAATCTTAAGTGAGAAATATGAAATTATATACCTATGTAATCCAAATTTAGTGCTAAAATATGCAGAGATAATAAAAATACAAAAGTACATCAAAATATTAATAATATAAACAGTGAATTTTAATTATCTTTTAAAATATCTGTATATATTCTAAATCTCCTAATTACTAATTAAATATATCTTACTAATTAAATATATTTACCAACTTGTACATTATTAATATAATGCACTAAAAACTTTCTAGTATTAATAGCACAGGCACTTTGAATTAAAAAAAACTTGAACAAAAAACTGGTTACCATTTTACACCAAGCACTAACAGTTTACTATACTTTTATAAAGAAAATACATGATAAATCCTTTGATCTTAAACACATTATTTACTTAATTTGATACATATTTCTGAATTTTATAATGAGAAATACTGCTACAATTTAATACTGTTACAATTTCTTTTTAAAAATACTTAAAATGTATTTTCTTGCTACAAATCTAATATAAGAGAGATACCCTGGGACATGTATCAGCATTAAATAATCAATGCCAGTAATCCTGTCAATACTTCTTTCAAATTGTCCTTAGGATTTGTGCTTTTATTTGTATTTCATGGCCATAAGCAGAGGTTAGGCCTAATCACTCCATTTCTGGGTGTTCCCTGGTAGGCTTAGTGGTTAGGATTCCAGGCTTTCACTGCTGTGGCCCTTGTTTAATCCCTGGTTGGGGAACAGAGATCCCACAAATGGAAAAAGACAATGGCTTTGTGTTTAATATATCACCTTTGACACAGCTGTCATCATCCACATTGCTTGCTGAGGTAGGCCAGAAGTACTTTGGCTATAATTTCCATCAAGACAGCAAAAACTTCATCATGAGAATGACAAATTCGGGAGATCAACTGTGAAAAGGCAGTCAAAAACTGATATGGAGCTAACTGATTTGTGTGCTCTGTGATAACTTTGTTTATTTTAACTAAATCATTTCTCATTTGTACACGATCAGAACGGCCAGCTGGAAAAAGAAAAAAAACAAAGTTAAAAATACCAGCAAAAAAAAAAAAAAACCCAAAACAATTTTGCTTTAAAAACAGGTTTATGATATATGTTATTCCCAAGTCCAAAGCTACATCACTTGCCAATTTGTGAAAAGATAATTTTTCTATCCTCGTAGGAAAACATATTTAAGTCCACTGAAAAACTCAAGGCCCATTAATTTTCATTAGAAGCAAAGAGAACAAGCCACAATCCATAGTAATTTTTAAGGTAAACTATTTGGCTTAAACTAGTATTTTTCAATATGTATTAGGTTGACCAAGGAACTAGAAAGACTTCACTTGCAGGCTTTACAACTGCAACAACTTTAAGAAGTCTCTGTTTAGTCTCCTCTTTTTTAACATTTGATTTCTTGCTCACGTGTAAATTATAATTCTCAGTCCTTTAAAATTTTTTATCAAAAAAAATCATACCTTTTTCCCATTCGTATGCCTTAGCACCAAAATCAAGCCATAATGATAACATTCGTGGCATTGACTGATAAATGAACTGATTTCCATACTGTAAAGATCTGCAAATAGAAAAGATACTTACATAATATTAATTTTTATATCATATGGATTAAAATTTAAAGACTCTACCACTTAAAGGAATATATAACCTTCTGACTATAATTTTGTACTATAATAGTATCAGTATTTTCCTCTCTTCCCATTTTTTCCTTTATAACTTCCTCACCAAGTTCTACATTACACGGACCAAAAATAACTCAGGTTTTGACCGAGTCAAAGTCCTGTCAATACTTCTTTCAAATTGTCCTTAGGATTTGTGCCTTTATTTGTATTCCAGGCCATAAGCGGAGGTTAGGCCTAATCACTCCATTTCTGGGAGTTCCCTGGTAGGCTTAGTGATTAGGATTTCAGGCTTTCACTGCTGTGGCCCTTGTTTAATCCTCGGCTGGGAAACTGAGATCCTACAAGCCATGCAGTAGGGCCAAAAAAACAAACAGCAACAACAAAAAAAAACCCTAGATTCCATTTTGGGAAGAAAGGATTTGCCAAATCTTACAATCTTAACACTGACAATGAATAAACATATACTATACTGCTTTAATTCCTAAAAATACTGAATTGAGAAGCCAAAATACTAAATAATAGGTAACTTTATATAGATTTATTGATCTGAATTAAGTTACTTTTCAAGGTAAAGCAATGGTACATGAGTATAAGAAGAATAATGAGTAAAATGTTATTATTACTTCTCAGGAATTAACAATTTGTTAACAATATAAACTGTAGGCATGAGATAATATATGACTATAATACACTAATATATGAAATTAAATTACATTGCACCTGTTATCTAGTTTAGGAGATAAGCTCTTTCTACCAGTCTAATGTCAGAACCGGGCTTCCCAAGTGGCACTAGTGGTAAAGAACCTGCCTGCCGATTCAGGAGACATAAGAGATGTGGGTTCTGTTCCTGGGTTGGCAAGATCCCCTGGAGGAGGGCATGTCAATCCACTCTAGTATTCTAGTGGAGAATCCCATGGACAGGGGAGCCTGGCAGGCTACAGTCCATAGGACTGCAAAGAGTCAAACATGACTCACATGACTTAGCACGTACAATGTAAGAACCACTTTTATATATACTACTTCTTAGCAGAATGGTCTGGAAGGAAAGATTTCACTGGCAATTAAATAAAACCATTAAATACATTAGATTTAGGGTATTCTAAAATTCTAGGGAAGGGGACTCAGAGGATGAGGGTCCAGAGTGGGAAGGACACAATTTTCATTGTATGTTTTTGGTACTATTGAACTTTAGAAACACATAAATATATTACTTACTCCATTAAAATAGTTATTATTAAAGGGAAGGGAAAAATTGTATAAAGAAAAAAATGTATATCTCATCTAAAGTGATAGTCTGGACCAGTGGTAAAGCAGAAAACATTCTAGTTATGCAAAGATCTGTGATAACAGTTCAGTATCCACAGAACCATCCCGATCTGTTTAATCAGCAAACATGCAGTTCTTACTCTCACCTTCCAAAGTGAAGAAGTATATATCGAATGAGATCACCCTGCTTTTCCATTTTGTTATCTGTGACCATGGGCATCAATTTATCATAATACTTGGCAAGGTAGAAATGTCCATCCTCCCATTCTGGCAGAAACAAGGTTACATCCTGTAAAAGAGAACACAGAATACTCACTTAAGAAAATCCCCCATTATGCTGGTAAGTAAAGCATGAATAGACAATTAGGGATCAAAAGTATGAGACCCACATCTAGTCAAGGTGAAGTCAAAGGCAGACTGACACTTTGGTGTAAATAGGAGCTACTTTCTTACAAAGCTGTTCTCAGGATGGCTGATGTTCTGATGGGCTGCCTGCTGACCAACATGTCATGATAATTAGCTCTGTAGGGGGAAAAACTCCACTCCACTGCCACTACATATAATACATCAAAATAATTTTCAGATGGATTAAAGTATTTCATATATGTGTGTGTATGTTTATTTTTATCATTAAAAAAAAAACAAAACCTCAGAGAAAGAAGAAGTAATATCGAATCTCTGAAGAGGACGGGACTTTATAAGCAAACATATGGTTAAAAAAAACACATATCTTATTTTTCTCTAAGATCTCTCATAAGTTATTACTTCCCTCTTCTCAACTGCTTCATAACCAGGCTTCTAAAAAGAATTCTCCACCTCACATTCATTCCTCAAACTGTTGCTTTTCGCCTTCAGTTGATACCACTCCACTAAAGCAGCAACTTGAAGTGAAGTCGCTCAGTCATGTCTGACTCTTTGCGACCCTGTGGACTATAGCCCACCAGGCTCCTCCGTCCATGGGATTCTCCAGGCAAGAGTACTGGAGTGGACTCCATTTCTTTCTCCAGGGGATCTTCCCGACCCAGGGATCGAATCCAGGTCTCCTGCACTGTAGGCAGACGCTTTAACCTCTGGGCCCCCAGAAGCAGCAACTTAAACAGATACTTTCCGAGTCTGACCTCCTGTGAGCTCTCTTCGGCAGCCTGCTGTTGTCTCCTTTGAATTTCTTTCTTCCTTTTGCTTTTGTGAGGCCACAACCTTCCAAGTTTTCTCCTACCTTTCTGGCTACTCCTTCTGAGTTGCCTTTGTCATTTCCTCTCCCTTTCCTTTATATTTGTATATTTGTGTGGTTTATTAATTTTTCAATGATATTATTTAAAATGTAATGAAAAATACATAGAATAGCTGAGTAAAAAATTAAGAGCTCTGCTCTTAATTCAAGAACATGGTTTAGGCCAGGAACCTTTAAATGAGATCTTAAGTTTTCTCTGAATTTAATCCTAAAACCTTCCAGATACAAACCTGCTTGTGGACAGAGGAGAGAATAACAGGACTAGATATATGGAACAGAGATGCTGGATTGATGTGACTCAAACTGGTCACAGGGACGAAGACCCCAGTGAGCTTTTACCATCATGAAAAGTGTGAAAGTGTTAGTCACTCAGTAGTGTTCAACTCCTTGTGACACCATGGACTGTAGCCAGCCAGGCTCCTCTGTCTAAGGAATTTTCCAGCAAAGAATACTGGAGGGGGTTGCCATTCCCTTCTCCAGGGATCTTCCCGAACCAGGGATGAAACCCAGGTCTCCCAAAATGCACAACTGAGTACCTTAACAACAACAACAATTGCTATACATACAGTATTCCATTAAAGAAATATGTTATAATTTGTTTATCCATTCTATAAATGACATTTTTACTTCCAGTTTAAAATCTGCAAATAATGTTGGTACAAACATTTTTGTTTTTTTTTGTATGTGTTATATGGAGACATGTTGAGCATTGGTAAAGTGGCCGTCATAGTATTATCAGCTTTAGGAGAAAACATCAAACTGTTTTCCAAAATGACAGTGACATTTATACTTCCAGCAGCACTGTATGAGCATCTAAATGCTCCATAGTCTTTCTAACACTTTAAAATATCAGTCTTTTAAATTTTAACCATTCTTGTAGGTATACAGTGTTAGGTAATAATACTTTTAAAACTGAACTACAGTTGTATGGATGTGAGAGTTGGACTGTGAAGAAGGCTGAGGGCCGAAGAATTGATGCTTTTGAACTGTGGTATTGGAGAAGACTCTTGAGAGTCCCTTGGACTGCAAGGAGATCCAACCAATCCATTCTGAAGGCGATCAGCCCTGGGATTTCTTTGGAAGGAATGATGCTAAAGCTGAAACTCCAGTACTTTGGCCACTTCATGGGAAGAGTTGACTCACTGGAAAAGGCTCTGATGTGGGAGGGATTGGGGGCAGGAGGAGAAGGGGACGACAGAGGATGAGACGGCTGGATGGCATCACTGACTCGATGGACGTGAGTCTGAGTGAACTCTGGGAGTTGGTGATGGACAGGGAGGCCTGGCGTGCTGCGATTCATGGGGTCGCAAAGAGTCTGACACGACTGAGTGACTGAACTGAACTGAACAGTTGATTTACATATTTTATTAGTTTCATCATAATACTTTTAAAATTTACATCTATTCTTATCTACTCAGTGAACATAGTTTTTTTTTTTGTCAGGGTCATTTATATATTTACTTTCGTGAAGTTTTCTATTTAATATTAAAATTGAGCTATCTGTATTTTTATTGCCTTTTAAGAGTCATTATATTCTGATATGAGTCTCTTGTCATTTATATATTGAAAAATATCTTGTCATCTACAGCTTGTCTTTACATTCTTTAAAAAATATTTATATTAGGGACTTTCCTGGTGGTTCAGTGGTAAAGAATCAGCCTGCCAAGAGATACTGGTTTGATCTCTGCTTTGGGAAGATCCCACATGTCGTGGAACAACTAAGCCCATGTGCCACAATTACTGAGTCTGTGCTCTAGAGCCCAAGAGCTGCAACTACTGAACCCACTTGTCACAATTACTGAAGCCATGTGCCCTAGAGCCTGTGCTCTGGAACAAGAGAAGCCAGCGCAATGAGAAGCCCGCACTCCACAACTAGAGTTGCCCCTGCTTGCCGTACCTAGAGAAAAGCCCACACAGCAATGAAGACCCAGCATGGCCAAAATAAATAAAGTATTCATAATTATTAATAAATATATATTTATTTTAAATTGAAATACAGTTGATGCACAATATTATGTTAGTTTCAGGTGTACTACACAGTGATTTGACATTTGCATACACTATGAAATGACTGCTATAAGTCTAGTAACCATCTATCCCCATACAAAATTATTACAATATTATTGACCATATTCCTTACGCTGTATATCTCTATGACCTAGTTATTATAACTGAAGGTTTGTACCTCTTAATCCCCTTCATCTATTCCCTCTCCACCCACCTCCCCTCATTCTTGCGTTTACCTTCTTAATGGTACCTTTCCATGAACAGAAATTAATAATTTTATATTAGTCAAATTTATTAATTGTTTCCTTTTATGGTTGTTGCTTTTGGTCTGTTTAAGATGTCCTGAGCTACATCTAGGTTTGAAGATACTCTCTTATATTCTATTTTGGGAAATTTATTATTTTGCCTTTCACATTTAGATCTACAATCTTCTTGAAGTTTATTTTTGTTATAAAGAAGACATAAAGTTTGATTTCTCCCCCATAAGATATCCAAATGACACAACACCATTTACTGGAAAGAGTATTTCTCACAATTCTCTAATATCATCAAGAATACATTTCTGAGTTCTCTCTACTGTCCTACTGGTTGTCTAACCTTATGTGAACACAACATCACTTGGAATACTATACTTTTATAGTAAGTCTTAAAATACATGCTGGTTATTCTCAGTTGTTTGCTCTTCCAAACTATAGTGAGTTAGTGAGTGAGTGAGTGAATTCGCTCAGTCGTGTCCGACTCTTTGCGACCCCATGGACTGTAGCCCACCAGGCTCCTCCCCTCATAGGATTCCCCAGGCAAGAGTACTGGAGTGGGTTGCATTTCCTTCTCCAGGGGATCTTCCCAACCCAGGGATCGAACCCAGGTCTCCTGCATTCCAGGCAGACACTTTAACCTCTGAGCCACCAGGGAAGCCCCCCAAACTATAGTTGTCACACTTAATTATTTTCTACCCTGCTCTGTGTCCCAAAAGACTGACACTGTTGATTTATATCAATGGGCCTACTTACTTTCTGAAAATTGTTTTTCTTACAGTTCCCTCATGATTGTTCCTTCCTTTGCAGCTGTTTCCATCTGGACTTTACATAGAGTTTTAGTTATATGTATGTATATTGCTATTTGGTCAAAGAATCTAGAACTTTTCGTCTAACTCCTTTTTCTCAGATAGTTTAGCTCACAATTTTAGCCATCTGTCTTATTATTCTTTATCTTTTATATTCTAAGTTTTTAGTTTGTTTTTTTTTCTGTTCCTTTTCTAACTCTTTGAAATTGATTCTTAGTTCATTTTGAACTTTTATTTTCTTCTAACAATGTAAATGAAATTTCAAATTCTCTTTAAGAATGGCTTTAGCTGAATCCAAGATTTGCTATGTCTTGTTTTTATTATCATCCAGTTCAAAGTATTTTTAAATTTCTATTGTAGTTTTTTCTTTGACCCATGGGTTACTGCAAATTATCCCTTTTGTAACACTATCTATGTAAGGTTTACTTCCTGATAAGGAAGGTATTCATTGCGTTCACAAATTTTAAGGCTAGGATATGGTTAACTTTGGAGAGGAGGGTGAAAGGGTGAGTTGTGGAGTGCTAATACTCTACTTCTTGATATGAGTGGTGGTTTCATGAGTATATTTATTTTGTGATAATTCCTCCAACTATATACTTACATTACATACTCAGTAAAAAGTCAAAAAAGCTTCCTGGCTATTTTTCTACATGTTCTTCCATATGGAATTTAAAATAACTTTTCTATTTTCAAAAACAACAAAAAAGTGAGAAATTGCATTATACATACACTTACCTTATATTTTTTCATAACTGCATTGCTTTCAAAGTTAGCTGTTCTTCCATAAAACGGCCCACTAGTAGCGTAGCTCGACCATGGATTAACATGTTCTTACCCTCAGGTGGGGTTTTATTTTCAGGAAAACATAACTCAACACCCTTTTGAAGAACAATTAGTGCTTGGTGAACATCACCCTGAAAGAAAAAAGGCAACAAAAGATTTTTAACTTAATAACAAATTTTCATTTTCTGAAAAGTAAATAATATTGTTAGAATTTACAGTTCATTAGGTATTATATGTATAAATCTGTTTATAATTTCATGTTCATCTTGCATTTTTCTTCTATGAAAGTAAAATCCTGAAAAGAAATTATTGCTTCATTTCATGTGCTACTGCAGCTAAGTCGCTTCAGTCGTGTCCGACTCTGTGCGACCCCGTAGACGGCAGCCCACCAGGCTCCCCCGTCCCTGGGATTTTCCAGGCAAGAACACTGGAGTGGGTTGCCATTTCCTTCTCCAATGCATGAAAGTGAGAAGTAAAAGTGAAGTCGCTCAGTCGTGTCCAACTCTTAGCGACCCCATGGACTGCAGCCTAGCAGGCTCTTCCGCCCATGGGGCCTTCCAGGCAAGAGTACTGGAGTGGGGTGCCATTGCCTGTAGAACTCCTATATTCATTTATTCAATTGTTTATTTTTCTTAACAATCAAAGAATAGGGCACTAAATATATAAGTAGATGGTTAGAGATAACCATAAATATGTCAAAATCTCCAGCTTAAAAAAGTTCATTGTCAAGTGAGGAAATAAACTATAAAACAACAACACAATGTGCCAAGTGCAATTAATAGAAGAATATACATGGGTATTATAGAAGAAAGAGAAGGGTCTGCTAAATCTACCTAAAAATATAAGAAAACAGAGTTGAGCTGTGGTCAGGCAGGATAATCAAATGAGGAAAACCTGAATTAGGTCTTAAAGAATGAACAGTAATTTTCCTGGCAAAGAATTCAGTGAAGGACTTTCTTGCTAGAAGGAATAATGATTTTAATTGGGAGAAGGCGAGTAGTCTGGTTTTAGCTGAAGCTAAAAGTTTTGTGAGATAGTGACAAATGAAGCCAAAGAGGAAGTCTGGACTCAATAAGAAAGAGCCTGTGTACTTTCTAGAGTTCTGACTTAACCCTAAAGCTGCAAAGAATACTTTGAAGGATTTTAATGGGGGAGCAGTACGATTCAGTGTGCACTTAGGAAAGAGGAAAGATTATAGTAATGAACATCAAGAAGTGGTGAGACCTCAAGGAAAACAAAAACAAAAATCTGTTAATATTGTTAGAGGATATAAATGCTAAGGGCATGAAGGAAAATAGTAAAGATAGAGAGAAAGGATTCAAAAGATATTTTTAAGATACATTTAGTCTTCAACTAGATGTAGAAAGTGAGGGAGAGGAAGGGCCAGATTTCTGTCATAGATAAGAGGATGTGCTAGAGCTCTACTTAGAAGAATTGGGAATACGGGAGGGGAAAGAGACACTGAATTTTACATAATGAATTGTATTTTGAGCATATTGAGTTTAAGGCACTACGATATACACGTGGACCATCACTAGCTCTGAAAATGACCAAATACTGACTAATGCAGGCTGAATTATTATTTTCACTTCCCATCTAGGAGATGCTTCCTCCCCTGTCCTTTCTTAGTCACCATAACACTTGGGGCATTTACAGATGGCACAAACTATAGTTACTAACTGTCAATTTCAGAACAAGCTATGCCTCTATTAATTCTAGACTGGTGGCAAGCATGAAGAGATGTAAGGAAGAGCCATTTAAATCTGGGGCACGTTTTTCAAGTTTAGATTTTTAAAAAGTCCCCTTCCTATAACCACAGCTTTAACCTGAGGATTGCTGAGAACTTTTGTTCTGAAGCTAAGCTCTTCCTAACAGTCTAGATTAAAAGTAAATTTTCATAGCAACACTGGCAAGTCTACATAAAACTAATTATCTGCCAAGAATGTAAGTAAGGACAGGCTTATACTCACTTAAATATTTTTAAAGTACCTACTACATGCACTCATGTAAATATATATAAAGTAAAATCAAAGTAAAAATGGTCATTTCTTTCAAGAAAAAAATGAAAGACAAGATGAAAACTGAAAGAATTGCATTTTCAGTCTTAGAATGGGAAAATATTTGGGACTCCAGTACAGAAGGAAGTTTATTCCAAATGATGGTAGATAAATGATGCAGAAAGGTAACAGAAAAGGAAGGTTCTGAATTTAGATTAGGGATCATCTCTGACTAATGCAGGCTAAATTATTATTTTCACTTCCCATCTAGAAAATGCTTCCTCCCCTGTCCTTTTTTAGTCACCATAACACTTGGGGCATTTACAGATGGCACAAACTATAGTTACTATCAATTTCAGAACAAGCTATGCCAGGACTTTGTAGGAAGTACCCAGTCTACAACAGATTGATGATGTTCCTTGGCCATTACCTTGGACCAGAGCCACTTTGCTCTTTCCACATATAGCTCAGCGAGTCGTGAATCTCCAGCATTAAGGAGAGCATTATAGGCTGTCTGGTGGTGACCAGCCTTTCGAGCTACTCTGGCACTCTGTAGCCAGCATTCTCCAACCATTTCACTGTAATCTGGTCTAAAGAAACGTGACAAAATAGAAGGAAAAGAGCATTTTTAAGTATATTCAATAATTTAATTGTACTATCTCTTCCCAATATGGAACCCTCTCAGTACATCTTTTCAAAGGAATCAAGAAGATTAATTTGTTAAAAGACTAATTTTAATTTTTTTAGAGTTCTCCATTGTTATCGATTATAAAGCTATGAAGATTTTACTACTGACTTATACCTGTACCGCCCTCAAGTGTTTTTAATATTCAAAAAATATGATATATAGCACATAAAAGTAATTTTTAAGTTCTAGGTTCATTTCAACTATACAGTGCAGTCTTGGCAATTGACAATAGAAAAAAACAGATTCAGAGACAAATTGGGAAAGACAAATACTCCAAATAATATGAAAATATAATACTAGATACACAATAACTGACATTAAAAAAAGTGTGTAAAACCTTTTGTTGAGGCTTAATAAAGCTCTCCGGAGAGCCAGATGGGCTCTTTCGCTCTGTAGGAATTCTGGGTCATTTCCAGTCGCGCTACCCAATTTAGTGAATCTTCTTGAATACTGTCAGCTGGAGACTGGTGAAAGAGTGGTTTGATGCTATGCTCCAACTCACACAACATGTGCAATCTGAAGATAGACAGAGCCTATATTAACATGTTGTCATATATTTAGTTACATTAATCTGACACATAAAGCATGTACTTTAACCATGAAGAATATGGAATGTGCAGTTTTCTTTTGAAGAACTTTAACCGATATATATTCTCGATATATAAACACTAACATTTATAACATTTCAAATTGAGTACAAACACCAATTTATGTTGATTTGAATATTTAGTGCTATGCTGTGATTACCAGATTACCCTAATTAAACTGGAGAAGGTTATATATAACTAAATTCAAATGTATGAAAGCCATTTGAATGTATAAAATTCAAATGTTTAAATATAAAGACAATGTTGTTTAGTTGCTAAGTTGTATTCAACTCTTTGAGATCCCATGGACTGTAGCCCGCTGGGCTCCTCTGTCCATGGGATTTCCCAGGCAAGAGTACTGGAGTGGGTTGCCATTTTCTTCTCCAGGGAATCTTCCTGACCCAGGGATTGAACCTGCATCTCCTGCTTGGCAGGAGGATTTTTTACCAATGAGTCACCTGGGAAAACTCAACATAAACATTTGTATATATCACTGGTGCTATTGTAAGAGGACCTGGTATGGTAGATGCCAGTAAAAAATTGTGAAATGAACACAATTTTAATTGTTCTTTTTGTTAAGGCTGATGGAAACATCTGTGATACATTCATACCAGCTTCTTCCCATTTCTATGACAGTGTTCAAGCATGCAGTTGAATAGCTACAGAACTAAATTAATCTCAGTGATCCAATCTCTGGTTTCATTAAGCTGTTATCAAAGGGGCTGATACAAAATTTAATAAATTTTTATGAACTAAAAAAAAAGCCTGCTTATTTTTCAATTTCCTACATTTCAGTTATAACATGTTTTATATTTTCTTCAGGTAAATTAACAGATCTAAAATGTTTTCCATCATTACCTTCTTTACCTCTAAAAGTTAATATTCCTTGTGAGTAATGTAACGCCTACATTTGAGGGGGGAAATTTGAGGTGGGAAATGTCCAATGCATTTCTAAATGAGAAAAAGGAAAAGGAACCAAAAGTACTGACATCAATGTTCCAGGCAGAGTAGGTGTCTAATTATTTAGGTATAAAGAAAAGAAACTATGACACTATATCAGGATAAATGTAAGATATTTTTACAATTTTTTAGCAGTCTCATAATTGCCTTTCTAATTAAAAGGATACACATTAAAAAAAAAACTATAATTTGATGAAGGTTGATTGTGAAGTTAAAAAAATGCAAGAGCCATTATGTGTAGTTATGCATGACACCAAACATACTATCACCAGTCATATGACACCTACAAACCAGGAATATAAAAATGGAAACCTCAACATACCTCACAATATATTCATATCCACGTTGATAAGAGCCTCTTTCAAAGCTTGCAGCTGAAAGTGGCACAATTTGCTCTGCTCTTACTAGTTTCAATGTGTCATAAAAAGCTGTGGTATCTCTTTTCTTAGCTGATAATAATAGCTGTCCCAGTCTGACACTCCATGTTGTAGATTTCCCATCTGAAAAACAACCGACAGTCAGTCAAGGAATGCCATGATAACTGGTACCAGAACAAGCTTTATTTCATTTGGTAAAATAGTCAACAGAAATCTAGAACAGATGCTTTCATTCCACTTTGAACTACACAAGACAATCATAAGAAAAGCCGACAGATTAATTACGAATGTTGCTTAGCTTTATGTCATATTAAAACTGGTTATTTTTAAAAAAGTAATTGTACCTGCTGCCAAATAGTTTTCTACTAAATCCCACTGTGACAATTTCCAAGCTGCTTCCACCCTGTATGTGTTTAATTCATCTGTCCATTCAGACCTATTAAAAGAAATCCATATCAATTAAACATTTATTTAAATTTAAGGTGGCATTTACAGATTTTCATTGGTTTAGATACTCTATTTATTGTATTTTGTACTTAAGTACAAAATAATTAATTTCTATCCATAACAATCCCAATTTTAATCTTTCCAGTCCCCCAAATATCTTTTTCAATAATTACAATTGAAATTGTATTTTACAGTAATTACAATTGAAATTTTCAGTAATTACAATTGAAATTGAATTATAGTTTCAATAATTTGATTATTTTCAATAATTATTTCTTATAGAGCCATTTTAAAATGTCATTTTTGACAAATTTGCCATGTATTAAATCAGAATTAATGCCTGGATAATTACAAAGAACAGTTGTAAGATTAGCTGCAGGTTTATCTTTAAGAGCAGGGAGGAAAAAGAGCCAACTGAACATATATGTATCACAAGTAAGTAATTCTAATAACCTGGGATTTTGAACTAAATTTAAGACAAAAACATACAAACTGGTGGTATGGACTGAGCACTAGGGAACACAGGACACTCAATAATAAGGCTATAACCAAGTTACTAATCATGTGTCAACAGTATAAAAAAAGATACAAAATTAGCTACCTCAAATACTTATCTATTCTTAAATTATCCTCAGTTACTTTAAAATTGGGGTTTGTAAAAGCAGTATGATATAGGTTACTATTTTTTTTAAGCATCCTACTTATGTGATACTAAAATGGCTAGCGATATTTAGATCATGACTGTATAGAAGAAGCTACACTTTCCTCATGTTTCTTCTTTATTAAATCATATTATGTGAATACCTGCTATATGTTAGATCTTAGGCCAGGTACATTTTCCCATTTAATTAGTTAATAATACCAAAATGTACACATATTCCCATATTATAAATAAGGTAACAGATTCAGACAGGCTGGGATCAATGCCCTTAAAAGCCCTCTTTGTTCTTTCTGTAGTAAAAATACATAAAGAAAATGTAACAAATGAATCAATTAATTATTTTAAAAAAATAAAGTAGCAGCATAAATACTGAATATTTTCTAATTTCTGAATACCACCAAAAATGATTTGAACAAAGCTAAAAGAAATACAACAGAAATATAACGTTCAAAAACCCAAACTTGAACAACTTCACAAGTTTATTACAACATGCTGAAATATCAAAAATTTTAGGATCTAAATCTGAGTAGAATTAGCAAGAGTTGCTCTCGAGAGGGGACTGTTGTTTTTGTTCAGTCACTAAGCCATGTCCAACTCTTTGCAATCCCATGGACTGTAGCACTCTAGGCTCCTCTGTCCTTCATCATCTCCCAGAGTTTGCTCAAACTCAAGTACATTGAGTTGGTGATGCCATCCAACCATCTCGTCCTCTGTCATCCCCTTCTCCTCCTGCCAACAATCCTTCTCAGAATTGGTCTTTTCCAGTAAGTCAGCTCTTCGCACTGGGTGGCCAAAGTATTGGAGCTTCAGCTTCAGCATCAGTCCTTCCAATGAATATTCAGGACTGATTTCCTTTAGGATTGACAGGTTTGATCTTGCGGTGCAAGGGACTTTCAAGTGTCTTCTCCAACACCGCAATCTGAAAGCATCAATTCTTCAGCACTCAGTTTTCTTTATGGTTCAACTCTCACATTCATACATGACTACTGGAATAGCTTTGACTATATGGACCTTTGTCAGCAAAAGTGATGTCTCTGCTTTTTAATTTGCTGTCTAGGTTTGTCAAAGCTTTAATTCCCAGAATCAAGTGTCTTTTATTTCCATGGCTGCAGTCACCATCTGCGTGATTCTGGAGCCCAAGAAAATAAAACTGTCAATGCTTATACTTTTTCCCCTTTTATCTGCCATGAAGTGATGGGACTAGATGCCATGACCTTAAACCAGAGGGTCACACCAAGCACTGTACCAAGAAGCATTGTACCAAATGACCATGAGGATCAAGCTGTGATGATACTTCCAAAAATGCATTAAAAAGATGACTGTGTACTGCTGTATTTAAAATGGATAACCAACCAAGGACTTACTGTACAACACAGGGAACACAGCTCAATGTTATATGGAAGACTGGATGGGAAGGGAGTCTGGGGGAGAAGGATACAGGTATAATAAGCATGGCTGTGCTGTCTACCTGAAACTACTGTTTCACTGTTAATCGTTAATCTGCTATAACACTGTTAATCTGCTAAACTCCAATACAAAATTTTAAAGAATAAAAGAATGTGTAGTTTAAGCACAGTCAATAATTTTGGAGAAATATTTGTTTAAACACAAGTATTTGCCCCAAGAAAAACACATCCCCTCAATGACCACTTGTACCAGTGATATAGTATCCTTCTTTGAATATTGAAGCTTGCCTTTTTACAGTCCAATGATCAGGAGGCTCTATGTACCCCACATCCAAAAAGAAGAGCACGCAGTGTGCATCATAAGGAAGTAAGACACATTGGCTTGAGCCATGACAAACCTTCCCAAATTCCTGCAACCCTTTTATTCATCAGGTCTCTCAAATAATCTGGAGAAACAAGTCTAAAACATATATCCAATCTTTCCTTGCTTCTGTAAAGCTTTTTTTTTTTTTCATCATTTTATAAATTCCACTACTTTGAAACCATACAACTGAGCTTCTCTGCTCTCAGACACTGTAGAACAGTGGTCTTTAAAATCACAGTTTTTAGAAGTACTGTATTTAGAAGTACTGCATGAACTAACTAAAGACAGTGGCCTGTGCTCTTTGGTAAAGTAAGATGACCCCATCCCTTTTGACCAGATCTCACTGTCTGGACACTCACCTAGAGCCAGACATCCTGGAATGTGAAGTCAAGTGGGCCTTAGGAAGCATCACTACGAACAAAGCTAGTGGAGGTGATGGAATTCCAGTTGAGCTATTTCAAATCCTAAAAGATGATGCTGTGAAAGTGCTACACTCAATATGTCAGCAAATTTGGAAAACTCAGCAGTGGCCACAGGACTGGAAAAGGTCAGTTTTCATTCCAATCCCAAAGAAAGGCAATGCCAAAGAATGCTCAAACTACCACACAGTTGCACTCATCTCACACGCTAGTAAAGTAATGCTCAAAATTCTCCAAGCCAGGCTTCAGCAATATGTGAACGGTGACTTCCAGATGTTCAAGCTGGTTTTAGAAAAGGCAGAGGAACCAGAGATCAAATTGCCAACATCTGCTGGATCATCAAAAAAGCAAGAGAGTTCCAGAGAAACATCTATTTCTGCTTTCTTGACTATGCCAAAGCCTTTGACTATGTCCCACTCTTTGAGACCCCATAGACTGTAGCCTACCATGCTCCTCGGTCTATGAGATTTTCCAGGCAAGAGTACTAGAGTGGGTTGCCATTTCCTTCTCCACACTGTGTGGATCACAATAAACTGTGGAAAATTCTGAAAGAGATGGGAATACCAGACCACCTAGCCTGACTCTTGAGAAATCTGTATGCAGGTCAGGAAACAACAGTTAGAACCAGACACGGAACAAAAGACTGGTTCCAAATAGGAAAAGGAGTATGTCAAGGCTGTATATTATCACCCTGCTTATTTAACTTATATGCATAGTACATCATGAGAAATGCTGGGCTGGATGAAGCACAAGCTGGAATCAAGATTGCTGGGAGAAATATCAATAACCTCAGATATGCAGATGACACCACCCTTATGGCAGAAAGTGAAGAGGAACTAAAGAGCTTCTTGATGAAGGTGAAGGAGAGTGAAAAAGTTGGCTTAAAGCTCAACATTCAGAAAACTAAGATCATGGCATCTGGTCTCATCACTTCATGGGAAATAGATGGGGAAACAATGGAAACAGCAGCTGACTTTATTTTTGGGGGCTCCAAAATCACTGCAAGATAGTGACTGCAGCCATGAAATTAAAAGACGCTTACTCCTTGGAAAGAAAGTTATGACCAACCTAGACAGCATATCAAAAGCAGAGACATTACTTTGTCAAGAAATGTCCATGTAGTCAAGGCTATGGTTTTTCCAGTAGTCATGTATGGATGTGAGAGTTGGACTATAAAGAAGGTTGAGTGCCGAAGAACTGATGCTTTTGAACTGTGGTGTTGGAAAAGACTCTTGCGAGTCCCTTGGACTGCAAGGAGATCCAACCAGTCCATCCTAAAGGAGATCACCCTGGGTGTTCATTGGAAGGACTGATGTTAAAGCTGAAATTCCAGTACTTTGGTCACCTGTTGCAAAGAGCTGACTCATCTGAAAAGACCCTGATGGTGGGAAAGATTGAGGGCAGGAGAAGGGGACAAGAGAGGATGAGATGGTTGGATGGCATCACAGACTCAATGGACATGAGTGTGGGTAAACTCCAGGAGTTGGTGATGGACAGGGAGGCCTGGCGTGCTGTGGTTTATGGGGTTGCAAAGAGTCAGACATGACTGAGCGACTGAACTGAACTGAACACTGTCTGGAAAAGTCATTTGGGGTCAGGCAAATATATTAAGGAGAAAGGCTTTCAGCTGGCAGAGCAAGGCAGTTTCAAGAGCAAAACCAACCTTCCTAATTGTTTTTTATATTAAAAGAAACATGGATGCTTTAATCTTTGCCATATATAAGCACTTTTTTGGGGGTATCATTTGTTTTGCTATAAGAAACCTATTTTCTTTAGAAAAGGAAGGTGGTTTTCATTTTTATTAGTCTTTTAGGGGAAAAGAATCCCTAGATTTTAGAGTGGTATTCTTTAATTCAGTCACAAAATTTCTCTCTCTCCAACACATAAAATAACTGGTGCTGATTATGTAGGCAGAGCTTAGATACTCTTTAGAAGTATGAATATTTACTTTACCCATAGTAGGTAAAGTCAGGCAGGTTCCTGTCATAAAGCAAATTTACTTCAAAGATGATTCTCTGCACAAAAGATAAGCTGTTAAGTGTTAGACTGACTTAGGAGAGAGAGAGGAGGACAAAATATTTTTTGGTGCTTATCTCCAACACCATGAAAACAAAAAAGATTTCATTACTTTAGTAAAGGTAAAGTCACTCAGTTGTGTCCGACTCTTTGCGACCCTCTGGACTGTAACCTACTAGGCTTCTCGGTCCACGGGATTCTCCAGGCAAGAATACTGGAGTGGATTGCCATTTCCTTCTCTAGGGAATCTTCCCGACCCAGGGATCGAACCCGGGTCTCCTGCACCGGAGGCAACATTTTAACCTCTGAGCCACCAGGGAAGATTTTACTTTAGTAAACATTACTTCAAACCAATCAGTCAATTTAAAATTTCCCATTTCAAAACAAAACAAAAAAAAATTCTTTTAAAAAGCATTACCTGTTAGCATGTACTCCATTCACCTGAGTGATTACAGTAGACAGTTGACCAAGACCTAACATGGACTTCACAACACCATGATAGTGAATGATCTGGAAATTTTAAAGTATTTAAAATAGCAATTGTTACTTCAAATACATCTTAGGAGCCAGAAAGTGTTTAACTGCTTGTCCTTAAAAAATGCTATCTTCCTCACTAAGCCTACATTTCTTAGTTTAACAAGTGACTTGCTTGGCAAGTCCTCTGCCGATGTTCTATACACATCTGTTTTTTTTTAATTCAGACAACCTAAAAAGTATCTCAGATTGAATTTATTATTTTTCCCAGATAAGGTCTAATTTTTTGTTCAGACCAAATATAAAAGTAACAATGTTTCTTAATACTTCATTTAAAGACTGTCATTATTTCTCATGTAAAAATTAAACTCAAAGGTCACAATATTATTAATATAGATTTTAGGCTATATAAACTGAAAAGTTAAATAGGATTACGAAGTATTCTTTAAAATTGAGAACAAGATTGTGAAAAATAAAGGCCCTATACACTGAACTTCTGAGAAAATGAACAGGCCAATTATGACAAAAAAGGGTTACCTAAGATTAGAGAGATTCTAAGCCAAGATTGTAAACCAATGATTCTAAACCTCTTTCCTGTTCTAATATACATGAGATACATGACATGCCCCCATTATCAACTGTAGCTCAGTGATACTAAGGGAACATTTCAGATATTCCAAGATGGTGATAGGGCATGTGTAATCTTAAAAATTTTCTTAGGCTATAGAATCACTATTATTATTAAAAATTGATGCAAGTCTTACATTTTTAATAGTAAAGCAAAATTACCTTAATTTCAGAGTAACTGAACATACAGCTTAAAACTAAGTATGCTGCTGCTCTAAGTCGCTTCAGTCATATCTGACTCTGTGCAAACCCAAAGATGGCAGCCTTCCAGGCTCCTCCATCCCTGGGATTCTCCAGGCAAGAACACTGGAGTGGGCTGCCATTTCCTTCTCCAATGTATGAAAGTGAAAAGTGAAAGTGAAGTCACTCAGTCATGTCTGACTCTTCACGACCCCATGGACTGCAGCCTACCAGGTTCCTCCATCCATGGGATTTGCCAGGCAAGAGTACTGGAGTGGGGGGCCATATTCCACAATAAATCTCATTCATTTGGGGGATTTGTAAGGTCACAGAAATTTGGTACTGGAAAGGCTCTTTGAGATCATCTAGCATATCTCTAATTTTATCAATCAGGAAACTCAAGTTCACAGATGGTTAAATATTTTCTAGACACAGAGTGACACTGGTAGAGACAGTATCGAAATTAAGGTTTCCAGAGATTCTAGTTCATAGTTCTTTTTATTATGTTGCCTTTCATTTCTTTTCTTACCTGGTCTGGTTCTAACTGAATAGCCCTGTCATAACAAGCAGTGGCATCCCTCAGTAAGCCGATGCTTTCATGTTCAAGGATTTGTTCTTTCAGAGATGGTTCTGCCTTTCGAATTGCACTTACTCCAGCCACTCCATCTGGTTCATGCATAGCAGCATATAATTTCTTTGTTCAATCATTAAAGAAACAGTGAAATAAGAAAAAAGACACAACTAGAAATAAAACCACCCGTTCAGGTAAAAAAGCATATAAGCATTTTTTTCCCTCAAAGCAACAATAAGTACTTGTTTCAGGGTAGAGTCACAGTAAAACTGCAAACTTATTTCGAGGCATTCTGTTCCACTTAAATAAACCCATGTTCCACTTAAATATACCCATATTCCACTTAAATACAAATCTCCACTAATAACCGCTAGTGACAATGAGAACTGTAAAGACTCTCAAGGTCTTGAACTCTTGTAAAAATTTGATCTATAATAAATTCTGTTGAGTATAGTCTAAAAGTTACATTCTAAAATTTTAAAATATTTAAATAAGCATTTAATATATTGGTATTAACATACTTTCAAGAAACACACTGATGCTTGGAAAGACTGAAGGCAAAAAGTGAAGGGGGCAACAGTAGATGAGATGGTTAGACAGCATCACCGACTCGATGGAATGAATTTGACCCAACTCTGAGATACAGTGAAGGACAAGTGAGCCTGTTGTGCTGCAGTCCATGGGGTTGCAAAGAGTTGGACACGACTTAGAGACTGAACAAGAAGAAATATAAGACACTAAATCTGGGTTCAAAGGAGATATTCAGGCTGAAGATAAAAATTTGGGACCAATTAGCACAAAGATGGCAGGGGAAAGGATGAAATGATTTATGAAATGAACAGAGACAGAGAAGAAAAGAGGACACTAGAGTACTTCTACATTTATAGATGAGGAAGAACTAGCAAATGAAACTGAGAGAGGAGACCAGCTTGAAGAAACCTAGAATATGTGGTATCCCAGAAGTTGTGAGAGAAAAGAAAATATCTTAATAAAGGAGTAGTCAAATGATGCCATTAGGTTAAGAAAATGAGGACTGGGAGGTATTTATTGGATTTGGCAACATGGAGGCCACCAATTTTCTTTCTTTTTAAACTTTTATTGGTGAATAGCTGCTTTACAATGTTGTGTTAGTTTCTGTTGTGCAACAAAGTGAATCAGCAATGTCACTGTTGTTCAGTCACCCAGCCATGTACAACCCTTTGCAAATGCAGGGACTGCACCACACCAGGCCTCCCTGTCCCTCACCATCTCCTGGAGTTTGCCTAAATTTGTGTCTATTGCATTGGTGATGCCATCCAGCCATCTCATCCTCTGAAGTCCTCTTCTCCTCTGCCCTCAATCTTTCCCAGCATCAGAGTCTTTTCCATTGAGTCAGTTCTTCACATCAGGTGGCCAAAGTATTGGCGTTTCAGCTTTAGCATCAGTCCTTTCAATGAGTATTTAGGGTTGATTTCCTTTAATATTGACTGGTTTGATCTCCTTGCTGTCCAAGGGACCCATAGGAATCTCTCCAACACCACAGTTTGAAGGCATCAATTCTTTGGCTCTCTGGCTATTTTTATGCTCCAGCTCTCACAACAGTATGTGACCTTGGGGAAGAACATAACCTTGACTATACAGATCTTTGTCAGCAGAGTAATGAATCAGCTAACCATATACACATATCCCCTTTTTAAGAATTCTCTCCCATTTAGGTCACCACAGAGCAGAGTATTGAGTTGAGTCTCCTATGCTATACAGTAGGCTCTCATTCAGTTCAATTGAATCACTCAGTTGTGTCCGACACTTTGCGACCCCATGACTGCAGTACGCCAGGCTTCCCTGTCCACTGCCAACTCCCAGAGCCTGCTCAGACTCATGTCCATCGTGTCGGTGATGCCATCCAACCATCTCATCCTCTGTTGTCTCCTTCTCCTCCCACCTTCAATCTCTCCCAGCATCAGGGTCTTTTCAAATGAGTCAGTTCTTTGCATCAGGTGGTCAAAGTAAGTACTGGAGTTTCAGCTTCAGCATCAGTCCTTCCGATGAATATTTAGGACTGATTTCTTTCAGATTGATTGGTTGGATCTTCTTGCAGTCCAAGGCCAACACCACAGTTCAAAAGCATCAATTCTTTGGCACTCAGCTTTCTTTATAGCCAACTCTCATATCTATACACGACTATTGGAAAAACCATAGCTTTGAGTAGATGGACCTTTGTTGACCGTCTCTGGACAACAATACATTCTCAAAGGAATGTCTCTGCTTTCTAATATGCTGTCTATGTTGGTCATTGCTTTTCTTCCAAGAAGCAGGTGTCTTTTAATTTCATGGCTGCAGTCACCATCTGCAGTGATTTTGGAGCCCAAGAAAATAAAGCCTCTCACTGCTTCCATTGTTTTCCCATCTATTTGCCATGAAGTGATGGGGCCAGATGCCATGATCTTCGTTTTCTGAATGTTGAGTTTTAAGCCAACTTTTCCCCCTCTCCTCTTTCACTTTCATCAAGAGGCTCTTTGGTCCTTCTTTGCTTTCTGCCATAAGGGTGGTTCATCTGCGTATCTGAGGTTATTGATATTTCTCCGGGCAATCTTGATTCCAGCTTGTGTTTCATCCCATGAAGAGTATGCAAAGGTTCTCATTAGTTATCTATTTTATACATAATAGTGTGTGTGTATATATATATGTGTATATATATATATATATATATATGTCAGTGATTTTCTTAGCAAGAATAGAGTCAGTTGAACGGAGAAAGAACTCTTATTGGAATGGGCAAAGAGTAAATAAGAAATAAAGGTCTATAAAGAAGATGGGCAATTCTTTTAAAAACTGGCTATGGAGGGAAACAGAAAGTTGAGAAGTATCTGAAAAAAGATACTGTAAGATCTTTTCAAGGGAATTAGAAAAAAATTAACATGGGTTATACCAGAACATGTCTATATACTCTATTACTCTGGTTGAGAAAGAAAAGTTAATCATACTGGAGAAAGAAGGAATATCTGAAGGAGTGAAATCCTTGAAATCAAGAACAAAAGTAGAAGAACTAAATTTTGGCAGGAAGGGATTCTTCCTTAGGAATAGAATAGAGAAGAAAAAGAATATGGTGGAGAATCCAATGAATTTTCAGATTTGGTAGATTTGGCTTCTATTTTCCTAATGAACAATAAAGCAAGGTCACCAACTGAGAATAAGTGAGGTGAGAAGAGACATGAAGAGAAGGTAAGAAATAGTCATCATGAAGAGAGGGAAAGTAGTCTTAATTGGAGAAACGTACACTGAAGGCAGTGTTAAAGAGTTCGCTGAAGTTTGAGATTATGAATGTGAAGGAAAACCAGTTAAATATCCACAGTGTGATTTTTCTCCAGTGATGTTCAGCTGCTTACATGCAAACAATGGGAAAACACATGGGTGAGTTTATTCAGGACTGGAGTCTTACAAAGTGAATACAATACAGAGGGAGAAAGACAGGGGAGTTGAATGCCCTTATAAAAGAATGACTTTAACAATTAAAAGAGACTAATGCTAAACAAGGAGGCAAACAAAGACAGGAGAGACTGTCACCAAAAGACGGAGAGACTGTCACCAAAAGACTATTTTCCAGTTCTCTCATAGCATTCTGCTTTACGACCTGAAAAGAGGCCCACCAATCTTGACTTCTTATTTAATTCACTGTATTAGTCCCCTGGTCCTTACTTTCTTTTCTTCCATACACAATCATGGTATTATCATTTAAACCAATAAAATGAACAATCTAAACACAAAAGACTGACAATACTAAACATCATTATTAAATTCACTATATTAATTTCAAACCTGTAAAAATCCAAGATGCTCTTGAATGTTTTGCTTCTTTTCTGTAATAAATGATTCAAAGTGCATTACAGCTCGTGTGTATGCTTTGGAGCGAAAGGATGCTACTGCCAGAGTATCCTGAGGTATGAGGTCTAGAAAACGAGTTACACTCTGATAGTCTTCATAATCCACAGTAGACACTAGATCATAAAAAGATAATTGAGTAATTAAAGACTTAGAAGATGAAATTTTAAAAGTATACATTTAAATTTATTTTATTTCATGAAATAAATTAATCTACATGTACCAGTGTATCTTATTTAGAATGTAACTACTAGCAAGATGATTGCTCAAAAGACTCTTGCTCCAACAGCAATTATTACTTACCTTACCTTAAACAGTCATTTAACCTATTTGAACTTCTGTTTCTATGGACAGAGGAGCCTGGGGAGCTACAGTCCATGGTGTTGCAAAGAATCAGTCACAACTGAGCAACTAACACACACACTTTCCTATAAATACTAGCATCTGTTTTGCCTTCCTTAAATGTTGTAAGGATTAAATGTAAATTCACATTAAATGTTGAGGATATATAAAGATGATACGAAAGATCTAGAGGCAAAGAATCCTCCTGCCAATGCAGGTTAGACGTAAGAGATGCAGGTTCGATCCCTGTGTCAGGAAGATCCCCTGAAAGAGGGCAAGGCAACCCACTACAGCATTCTTGCCTGGAGAATCCCATGGACAGAGGAGCCTGACAGGCTGCAGTCCATATATGACTAATGTGACTTAGCACGCAGCACAAAAGATACAAAGATGAGTTATTTATTATTAATAACTATAAAAACAGTGATAAAATATGAGTTGGGAAAAAGCAGAATTATGGAAATAGCTTTATTAACAATCTATTTATTTCCTGTGTTGCTATATCTACAACATTAAATATTAAGGTGGAAATAGAAAGTAAAAGTGCCTTTCAAGTAAAATCACAAATACTTTAAAATGGTAATTTTTTAAAAAGAATCTAAGAAAAGACCTAATGAGAAACTTCTGGACTAGCTAGTTTAAGAAGTCTTATTTAAAAGTTATAGCTTTTAATAATGACTCATAACAGCATGTATAAAACAGGAAACAAATTTTATAATCAAGATAGTAAATTTAAATGAAATTATATTTAAAATAAGTTTCTTACTTCCATCAAAATTTGTAATTCATTTCAAATTAGAAATGTTAAAAGTATTGTACTTTTGAAATATTACAAATGTTACTCTTAAAAGCTAGAATTTTTATTACAATGTTAGTAAGAAATGATAATAACTGAGTTCATGTTTGGTTTTTATGTACCATTCTCACATGCAGAAACAGAAACAAACCTTTAATTGTAGAGTTAATGTAAAACATATCAATATGTTATAGAGAAAAAAAGTCATATTGTAGAGAAAAACATTCCTCTAAAAAGATAATTATTTGTCAGTCCAAAATATCCTAAAAAAATAAACTATTGTGCTTAACAATAGGAATGTATGTGTTTCTACAGATAGAGGAACAAGAAGGAGATGCTCACAAGTGGAGAACTTAAGTAAAGGACTCTTTAAGGGTCTTAGTCAGTTTTTCCAATTAGTCTCAAAGCTTTGGGGGAAAATCATGTATTCCCAATAAAATGGCTGAAGTACAGAGAAGCAGAACGATCATATACTTTACCCATTTGCCACAAGAATGAAAAGTGCAAAAGTTTAAAGACATTAAGTGTATCTATTAATGTCTGAAGAATGTAATTCATCAAAATCTTACCAAATGCTTATATCATAGGGGCAAGTGTCATTTAGACTCTAATGAGATTCTTTTTTTAGTCACCTTAGTGGGAGTTGTAAAATCAAAGGGAAAAAAATAACACGTTAGCAGGTATAACAGGGTGTTAGTGTTGTAGTATATACTAACCATATTTTTTTTTCTGGAGAGAGAATCTTTATTTTATTTTTTTGTAGTGGTTTTTTTTAATTGTACATAATTGCTTTACAATGTTGTGTTAGTTTCTGTTGTACAACAAAGTGAATTAGCTATATGTATACACTTATCCTGTCCATCTTGGAGAGAATCTTTAGACTCAAATTAAAAGATATAACAATGCTGAACTGAAAGAAACTGTAAAGTGTGAATATTGTTTGTAAATTATTCAAACAAATTATTGAAAAATACGACATTCATGAGATAATTAGAACTTTAGAAACTGGATATTTGATATTAAGGGATAATGACCAGTTTTTTTAGGTATCATAAAGATATGTTGATTATATTTCTTTGCAAAGAGTCCTTATCTTTTAGAGCTACACTCTCAAATATTATAGGTGAAATAATGATACCTAGGATTTGCTTACAAACAATATGAGGTAGATAAGTACATAGCTCAAAATTCTCCAAGCCAGACTTCAGCAATACGTGAACCGTGAACTCCCGGATGTTCAAGCTGGTTTTAGAAAAGGCAGAGGAACCAGAGATCAAATTGCCAACATCCGCTGGAAGATGGAAAAAGCAAGAGAGTTCCAGAAAAACATTGATTTCTGCTTTATTGGCTATGCCAAAGCCTTTGACTGTGTGGATCACAATAAACTGTGGAAAATTCTGAAAGAGATGGGAATGCCAGACCACCTAACCTGCCTCTTGAGAAATCTGCATGCAGGTCAGGAAGCAACAGTTAGAACTGGACATGGAACAACAGACTGATTCCAAATAGGAAAAGGAGTACGTCAAGGCTGTATATTGTCACCCTGCTTATTTAACTTCTATGCAGAGTACATCATGAGAAACGCTGGACTGGAAGAAACACAAGCTGGAATCAAGATTGCCAGGAGAAATATCAATAACCTCAGATATGCAGATGACACCACCCTTATGGCAGAAAGTGAAGAGGAGCTAAAAAGCCTCTTGATGAAAGTGAAAGAGGAGAGTGAAAAAGTTGGCTTAAAGCTCAACATTCAGAAAACGAAGATCATGGCATCTGGCCCCATCACTTCATGGGAAATAGATGGGGAAACAGTAGAAACAGTGTCAGACTTTATTTTTTGGGGCTCCAAAATCACTGCAGATGGTGACTGCAGCCATGAAATTAAAAGACACTTACTCCTTGGAAGAAAAGTTATGACCAACCTAGATAGTATATTCAAAAGCAGAGACATTACTTTGCCGACTAAGGTCCGTCTAGTCAAGGCTATGGTTTTTCCTGTGGTCATGTATGGATGTGAGAGTTGGACTGTGAAGAAGGCTGAGCGCCGAAGAATTGATGCTTTTGAACTGTGGTGTTGGAGAAGACTCTTGAGAATCCCTTGGACTGCAAGGAGATCCAACCAGTCCATTCTGAAGGAGATCAACCCTGGGATTTCTTTGGAAGGAATGATGCTAAAACTGAAGCTCCAGTACTTTGGCCACCTCATGCGAAGAGTTGACTCATTGGAAAAGACCCTAATGCTGGGAGGGATTGGGGGCAGGAGGAGAAGGGGACGACCGAGGATGAGATGGCTGGATGGCATCACGGACTCAATGGACGTGAGTGTGAGTGAACTCCGGGAGTTGGTGATGGACAGGGAGGCCTGGTGTGCTGCGATTCATGGGGTCGCAAAGAGTCGGACACGACTGAGCAACGGAACGGAAGTAGATAGTAGTACAGAGATTAACAAGATTACTAATTCCTTTTATTATTAATCAATTTATTTTAATTGGAGGCTAGTTACTTACCACATTGTGGTGGTTTTTGCCATATATCAACATGAATCAGCCATGGGTGTACATGTGTCCCCCTGTCCTGAATCCCCCTCCCACGTCCCTCCCCATACTAAGCATATTTGGAGAGCTGCTAGATACCAAACTACCAGAGACAAGGAAAAAAAGAATAAAATATGTGAAATGAAAGAATAAAAAAGAAATAGGTCATGAAATGAATGAAAGTAAAATCTTTGAAATGTAAAACTTAACTGTGAAAAAGACTGCAAAGAGTACCTCATAAGTGAAAAAAGATAAAGAACACTTACATACATACACATATATGTATATATACAATGTTTACACACATTGAGGGAACATGGAATAAATGAGGTAACAGTGAGGATGGGTTAATAACAACATTAACATAGCATTTTTTTCACACTTTACAATTTACGATATATAATCATCAATCCACTTAATCCTCAATCTTCTAGGGGAGATAATATAAACCTTATTTTATACAAAGAAAAATTAGGTATGTGTTTTGCTTAAGGAAGTGATGAGTAAGAGTTTAAAGAGAGGCTTTCTTACTATAAAGTCACCGCTTTTTCTCAGACAAGGCCATCTCCTGGGGAGGCAAGGGGAAAAGGCATAAAAGAAAATATAGGTCTTTTAAAAGCTAATGCTTAAAATATAGAATTGATATAGGAAGGAGCTAACTCTTAATAATAAAGAGAAGGAAGCATATAGAACTTATGACTTACCCACGGAGTCCACCTTATCTCTATTTGATTTGCCGTGTGCAAATTTTTCAGCATTCAGTGCCTGAAACTTGTGCCTTGCCCATTGTGTGAGATGGTCAAGCATGGAGAACACAGTCTGTGTACTGAGTTGACACAGATCAGATGCACTGTCTTGGGTACTTAAGGTATGATGATCATCATGCTTTAGAACTGCCATAATTTCTGCATAAACCTAAGAAGAACCATTTTATGGTTAATGATATGTCTACACAATACCATTTTACCATTACCTGACATATAAGGTTGACCATTTTAGGGAATAATTTTCAAAAGAAAAAAAATCCATGATGGATTAATAATAAATTATCTTTCTCATTAAAATTAAGCCAATAAAATGTTTCTCTGAAGAGAAAATATACTGTAAAAGGTCACAAAAATAAGACTTGGCGAAGATGGTTGAGACTATCTAAGAACCTGTGAGAGATTATGATGTCTCTTTCATGCTTCATCCACAAACAGACACTTCAAACAAAAGGAAAGCCCGCTGCTCACTGTGGCAGTTTCTAGAATGTCACTGTCAAACAGGCAAGCAGATATTCATGTGCAAAGCCCTGTGGTAGGATTAAGACATTCCCCAGCTATGGGCTCTGGGTGGGATTCAGACTTTCACCAGCTATGGGTTCTGCTCCCAAGAAAGCCCTCTTGTGTGTATACTTGATATGCACCCATGAACAATACAATTTAGCATATGATAAGGTGTAAACAGAGTGACAGTATCATGGAGCACTTCAGCGCTGAATATAAATACAGTATGGGTTTAGAGGTTCAAGGGAGGCAGTCATGAGAAGTTGGGGTACTAGCCTGCAGTTTGATTTCCTTAAGGCGGCTCCTTTCCCCAAAGCAAAACTTTTTTGCCTTCAAAATCTGGTCTGTGTTAATTCTAAGGTCCCTTCTACTCAGAGTGTGTTTCCATGTCATTTAACCTCTCTGTGTCTTAATTTCCTCATCAATAGAATGGAATTACAGACCATGCTCTGTAATGACCCACCAATTCTAAAGCAAAACAAAATCACACTGCAAAGTTGTTTTGTTGTCTTACTGAATCAGATCAAAAGGGCAGAATGCCCTCCTCATTTTCTAAGGTTTCTTGGTTTTGACAGTAGGAAATCTGTCAGGCTTGAACTTGTAAGCCTCTTAAGGCCTTTTAAACTAAAATGATATATTTGAAATAAAAAGTTAATAGTGATTTTTGTCATCATATTTTGGATTTGTGCCAAATACTTAGTGTATTAGTTAATATTTAAGAAAATAAAGCAGAGCCCCTATTAAAACAAACAAAAACAACAACATAAAGAGTCACAAAAATAAATACAGTATCTGCAGAAATCATTTCAGAGTAATTGAAGGACATGTACAAACAAAAAAAAAATCAAAAGAAAATATGGAGAATATGTTCATGATACTGGAAAAGAGAAGGCATCGTATAAAAGGCTTAATATTAAAAAGTTATAAAATATATACAAATTTGGCATTTGTATTTAAAATTTCTCATGGCAAAAGATATAACTGGAAAAAATTTTTCTACAATATGACTGGCACAAATTGGTATCCAGAATACATATCAAACTCCTACTAATTATTTAAAAAGGTACACACATACACAACCCCAAATAGGCAAAGGATATGAACTAAGCATTAAACAACTCTTTGATAAATAAAAGTTTAAAAAAGGATTTTTTAAGTGTTTAGATATCCCATTACATAGCAAACATTGATCTACCTGTCCAACTAATACATAGCCTTTTTAATACTAACTACATTTCCCAAATGTTTGTATAAACAGAAACCAAATAAAATGATGTATCTCACCTCTTGTTGATCTTCT
This sequence comes from Aepyceros melampus, assembly GCA_006408695.1. NCBI lineage: Eukaryota > Metazoa > Chordata > Mammalia > Artiodactyla > Bovidae > Aepyceros > Aepyceros melampus. The sequence continues at coordinate 332,361 of SJXQ01008162.1, forward strand.
TGATTACACCCCAATAAAACATACACTAAAATATGTGGAAGAAGATAGATGGTCACCTTGAAATCATGCTTCATCATAATGCTACAGCAGGTGAAGATTTTACTGGCAAGATCATGCCGAACCTATAAACTCCAATGGTTTAGAGAGAGTAAGTAGTTTTGTACATTTTATTCTTTTGATTAACACCAAAAGACAACATGTGAGCTAATCTATCATTGTAGAGTAGGTATTTTCCTATGAAGAAAGGCACTCAAGTAGGGAGGATTTAGCTCACCATCCCTCTGGTCAAGTGTCTGAACTGCTGAGAACCCTACAAGAGCAACATAGCTACTTGGGCTGCCAATTATCTCAGCAAAAATGGTCTTTTCACCATAGACTTCATTTTAAAATGCATCACCTTTTGTTATAGATTAACTTTGCTAATTACATTATCTTTTACTTAGCTACATTAAATTCAGTATATTTATTCCCTGAACAAATAGGTGAGGAAAGTAACTAGAAAGTATTTCCTGGGCCAGCAAATTACATACAAGACCACACTTTCATTAAGTAATCAACAATGATTAACTATAGGAAAGAAAATGAAGAAATAAAAAGTTTAAATTACTTGGTGTTAGAGTCAAGTTTTATTGATATGATCCAACCCTCAATTTACCAGCATTACCATTCTCCTATAAAAGTTTAAAGGTTTTTCCTTCTTCAAATAAAAATCCTTCACTAAAAAAAACAACTAAATACAGCTAAATGAAATATTCCACAGCTGAAAGTAATTAATTCACTAGTATTAATTTAACATTTCACATATTTTCAGTATATTCACTAAAAAAGAAAAAAAAACTTTATTGAAATTACCAGATATAATTTATTATAATGCTTTAAAACACTAATAGAAATATGAATTAACAACAAAAGTTGTGAATTTTAAATGTACATTAAACATTTTGGGGGAATACAAAGGTACCTTTTTTCTGTCAGGTATGTAAAAATTTTATATTAGGAAAATATCAGGAACATATCTCTATTTTTCCATGAAATTTTATTTTTAAAAAACCTTTACTTTTATTTGGGCTTCCTGGTGGCTCAGCTGGTAAAGAATCTACCTGCAATGCAGGAGACCTGGGTTTGATCCCTGGGTTGGAAAGATCCCCTGGAGAAAGGAAAGGCTACCCACTCCAGTATTCTGACCTGGAGAATTCCATGGATGGGATAGTCCATAGGGTTACAAAGAGTTGGACATGACTGAACAACTTTCACATTCACTTTACTTTTATTTTGGAGGAAGTTCAGATAATGTATTCTCTTTTAGAAATGGCCACTGAGGGATAATAAATCTTTTTATTACCTATGAAATCTTTTTATTATATATAAAAATGTCTGATAAGGCATTTATATTCTTTTAAACAATATTTTTTAAAACATAAAGTGATAGGACGTAATGTAATAAACATTTTACAAACACAATAACAACACAATTATTTGCATGATTAAAAAACTACCTTCTTACTCAGAAACTGTTACTAGTAACAAAAGAGAAACTCTCTCTTAGTAAACGTTTTCTACCAAAATTTCTATCACTAACAGCACAAATATTTCAGTGCCTACTGTGTGGCTATGCATTCAGATAAATGTTCTCATTTCCTTTACAATTTCTATTCAGTTAAATTCTGGACAAGGCTCTCTTACCTTTGTTATAAGATAACCTGCCCAAGATGCTGACCATTCCGCAAAATTATTACCTAATTTACTTAAGTAAATTGGCTTCTTTACTCCAGACCAATCTGTTGATTTCTGAGAACTTTTATATCTGTAATTTAAAAATTATTTATTAAAAAATAAGTATATATCTGTCTGTCTAAAACTTTAGTATAAGGAATTATATTAACTCTTTTGCTGACTACCCCACTACAGCCTTGCCTTTACTGAAATCTGGCTAAAGACACTACTTTCCCTAAAGCCTTCTTAGTGATGGGGTGATAGGTCATTCTTGAACTCCCCAAGTCTTCCCTTCCTCAATGCTCTTTCAGATCCTTCCAACCCCACCCTGGAACAAAATAGATCTGTTCCTTTGAGGTTCAAGTCATCCACATACATATACTATACTATACTCATTATGGATATCTACCAACTCACTGATAAATTTAGCAGATTGCTCAGCATTTTCTTTCCTCCCCAAGTCTTATCATCCTGCGTGACTTCAATGTCCGGTTGGATCAGCTAGTCAAACTGAAAACTTCTCAGTGGCTTTCTCCTCTACTTCTTTTTCGGGACTCCCTTGCCAAAACAGAGAAACTTCTTCACTTCCAAAATGTACTATTTAGACCCCACTTTGCGGCCACAGTTTTCCAAATTTCCAGTTTTTTCACTCAGTTACTGACACATCTGTTCTCTCTCATTGAGATCTTCTGTCTCTTGATTCTGCTAAACTCTTCTAACCTATAATACCCCCTTTTCATTTACTTCTTTTCCTAACCAGCTTGGTTTCTACGGTCCTTCACTTCAAGCATTCTCTTGGTAATATCCTCTATACACTCCAATGCCACACTGTCTTTACCAGCGGGACCCATCTGCCAAGCTCCAAATCTTGGATCAGTCTAAATGCCTGTCTTCACTGAAATGATATCAAAACCACTCATTGATAGAGGAAACATCATGAACTTGTTTATGAGATTAGTACTACTACATATCTTAGTTTTCAACCTCAATGGACCTCTATGCTGCCCAGAAATCCTAAATATTCCTTATCAGCTCTCTCTTCTGTTTTCCACAGTGGCTATTTCAAAAGATCATCATTTTCCTTATGAGGCCTATTACCAACTGCACTGCTACTTTCAGCCAATAATCTTGTCTCTTATACCTCTTAATTCATGGAGAAAAAAGAAACCATTAACACAACCCCACAGTTAAATTTTTAAATAAGTTCTATCCATCACTTTATCCTCCCCTGTTACAGAGAAAGAGAAGTCACTTCCTTTAATCACCCATGAGATATGTGGCTAGTATTCTGGATGCTCCTTAGGGCCTTATTTTATCAATTATCACTTCTCTCTCTTCCAATAACTTCAACATGATTCTTTCTATTTGCTCCTCAGCACTAACATTTAAACCTGTTCACACAGTCTCATCTTACACATGTGTACAGGAATTATTGAGGTGAGTGGGTTCCTTTTTAATCACCAGTGGAAGGTTTGGAAACGACTAATATAATTAATGCCCGACACTCAAGGTTCTCAGCAAACATTATGTATTTCACTGTATCGAAAATTGCTAAAAAATGAAAAACCCAATGTCTCTCAGTTAACCACCATCATTTTGAACCATCACGAATATACTTCTCTGGATGATTTTTACAAGTTTTATGCTGAACTTAGAAACTAGGGATATTGGGGAACAAGTAAGGAAGGCTCTGTCAAGTCACATCCTGATATTTTCTCCTAAAATTTTTTCTGTGGCAATTGTGAACCATAGGTGATTGATCTATCTAGTTCACAGAAACTCTGAAGCATCTCTAAGTGCTATAAAATACAGATAAAGAAATGGAGAAGTATAGAATTCTCAAAACAGAAAAAACAAACTTTATCTTAATAAACTATATCTTTAAATAGTACTATTCATAAGAAACAAAATGATGTTTAAAAGGTTTCTAAATATTAAAGGTATGTAGCAAATAAGTATACATACTTAAGGGCTCTTACAAAGAATTTTACTATGTGCCTAGGTACTGTACTAGGGTTCAAAAGCAGAAGTAATTATCCAAGGTCAAATGTCCAATAATTTTGGGACTTAGACTAACTAAAACTAAAGTTTCTAACTAAAATAATTAATGGACTTCAATCAATCCTTACAAAGTTTTTAAAATGGTTAAAAAAAAAGGTTAGAAAAAAAATTTTTTTTAAAGGAGAAGAAAATATTTCACAGGGCTTCCCAGGTGGCACTAGTGGTAAAGAACCCGCCTGCCCATGTAGGAGACTTAAGAAACACAAGTTCAATCTCTTGGTCAGGGAAGATCCCCTGGAGGACGGCATGGCAACCCACTCCAGTATTCGTGCTTAGAGAATCCCATGGACAGAGGAGCCTGGCAGGCTATAGTCCAAAGGGTTGCAAAGAGTTGGACACAAATGAAGTGACTTAGCACATACACATCAAAAGTTTCAACTCATACTCAATTTAAAGTAGATTTTTTCCAAAGTACTACTGACAGCTGAATTAAAAAATAATCCTTTCAGCTTCAATGAATTTGTCTAAATATTCAAAGTTATAGAATTTAAACAATGAGCAGATTGTTCTCATTTTGACAAGATTATAAACATAAATCATAGTGGAAAAATACATATTAGAACACACTAAAAACACTTTTAAAGCTAAAACATTATATCAAAAGTAACATTTATTTTATAAAGTTAAAAACAATTCTATCAAAATAGTATTAATGAGTTTACAGACCTAGTATTTAGATGCGGTTCCAGTATTTCCCGAACATGCTCAGGAAATCGCCTCCACAATTGGTGACCGGGGCCATCAGTTTGCATCTCTCTGCAGTCATAAATGGAAAGTAACTCCTACAAATATATATTTTACAGTTGTAAATAATCAATGAAACAGATACACCTTTACATCCACCAACATTCTACATACTACAGCTAGAAAAATACACAGAAAAATATATAAAATTATAACTTTTAGAGTTATGAGATTGCTTAGATTTATCTCAGTGCTTAAAACCATTCAGGTGACTTACTCAAGGTCACAAAGCTGTGGTAGTACCAATAATGGAACATGTAATTTGCATGCTACATATAACATGTTCTGAAATAAATGACTAAGAGCTATTTGGAGGAAAAAATTGGAATCTTCTATACTTGCAGAATTTTTAGAGTGTGACCTTTTCTGAATTTTAATTAAAGTACTATAAATCTAAAATATTTCAAAACTTCAAGATATTTCAAATTCTAGATATAACATACTGAGCTTAAAATTCTGAAAATAAGATGCAAATGTTAAAGACCAATTTATTAGTCAAATCCAGCAATGAAATGGTTATATTTTACTTTCCTGAAAATAAAACAAGTGGGATTTTATAGATGAAGAAAAAAAACGCTTTCTTATATCAATCTTTAACACAAGACAGATGTTAGGATATTATATCTTTTATCACCTACTATTCTTTCTTTACAATTCCACTATAAAGGCCCACATGCAACAGATATATTCCTATTAATAACAATTATAAACACTAATAGAATATGTACTTTATATTTAGAATTAGATCAATCAAAAGGTACAAACTTCCAGTTATAAAGAAATATTAGAGATATAATGTATAACTTGATAAATATAATTAGCACTGCTATATGTTATATATGAAAGCTATTAAGAAGGTAAATCCTGAGTTCTAAACACAAGGGAAAACATTCCTTGTGCTAAAAAAAATTTAACTTTTTTAAGATTTAATTTTGTATTTATATGAGATAAATGGATGTTCATTAAATTTGTGATAATCATTTCATGATGTACATAAGCCAAATCAATATGTTATGCACCTTAAACTTATAGTGCTGTATGTCAATTATATCTCTACAAAATTGGAAGGAAAAACAAACAAAAAACACTAATATACAGTTGTTCATCTTGTTTCATATTTCACTGATAAAATAAGCAATTACAAGAGACCTCTACAACTTCCATGCTAATATCCCCCCGTGTGACAATACCACATCAGTGCTTACATACTCTGCTTCTTCTCTTGTTACTAAAGATGAACTGTTTTTGTTTTTAATTAAGGCTATTCTTCCCACTTGCACACTATATTCTACATCTCTTTACCTACTTAAAATAGTGTTACATCAGTTCTCTTCTATATCATCACTAGTCTCCTCTTGCTGAACTGTTTCCAAGCACATGGAAACACATTGTCATTTTTTCCACCTTTACCCCTCTTTCCTCCCTAGCTACTATCTCATTCTTCTGCTCTCCTTGATAGCAACACTCTTCAAAAGAATTTCTGTAATTTTTCTAATTCCTCTCCTCCCACATGTTCTTAAAAATACTCTAATGAGGCTTTCTAAAATACACTGAAACTGCTCTTTTCAAGGACAGCAATGATCTCTACGTATAGCCAATGGTCAATTCTTAGTCCTGAAATTATTACCCCTGTAGAATATGGTCAGCATTTAGATCACTCCATACTTCCTAAAGGGGCTTCCTTGGTGGCTCAGACAGTAAAGAATCTGCTTGCAATGTGGGAGGCCTGGGTCAGGTCCCTGGGTTGGAAAGATCCCCTGGAGTAGGAAATGGCAACCCTCTCTAGTATTCTTGCCTGGAAAATTCCATGGACAGAGGAGCTTGGTGGGCTCCAGTTCCTGGGGGTGCAAAGAGTCCAACATGACTGAGTAACTAACACACACACAGACATACTTTCTGAAACACTTTCTTGTCTTCCAGAACACCATCTTTCCCACCTTATTGGTAGCTCCTTCTGCCTTTTCTTACTTTTTCTCCTCTTCTCAGTGACTCCTCATTATCCAGATCTCAGTTACTAGAACCTTTTTACCTATACATACTTCGTCAGAATCACACTTTTAAATACCATCTCTACTACGAACTATGAACACCTCCAAATTGTATCTTTAACTCAGGACTCTAATCATGAATTTTAGACCTGAATGTCTAACAAAATAAAAAAATATTTTAATTGAAAAAATATGAAAAGGGGCAAAGAAAACAAACTAGAAAAGTGTTTGTTACTTGTATGGAAGACATAGGGATTATTTCCACTATATCCAAATAGGTCTTAAAAAGTCAATTTAAAAAATGGATCATTACCAACGGAAAAATGGGAAAAGATCATTTAGAGAAAATTCACAAAAAAGCAATAAATATATAAAAGATGTTACACTGCTCTTATAATTAAGTGCAAATTAATATGAAACAATATCATATTTTATCTGTCACACTGGCAAAGATTTAAAATTTTAATTAAAGGCAGGTTTGTCAAGGGAGTATAAAGTGGTGAAGCTTTTTTGATAATCAAACATAAACTGTATTTGCTCTGAGATTTTAATTTCAAGATATCTATATTATTGATATACTCACTCAAATACTCAGAAACTGTATATTTGTTTGCTAAATAATTTTTTTGTAAAAACAAGATATTGAACAGAAACTACTTATCTTAAATAAAGTTTTTTAAACAAATTACAGTATGTTATATTGAATATAAAGTCACCGAAAAGAATGAATTAGAGTTATATGTACCGACATGGAAAATTACAAAACATACACTGGTAAACACAAAAGAAAATCAACAAATATGATCTGCTTGTTTGCTGGAGAACACACATATATTTGTATATAAATAGAAAAAATGTCAAAGTACGTATAATAATGTTAGAAGAGTGCATTTCTGCACTCTTGAAATTTTTGTCAAGAACTTGTATTACTTTGATAATAAAAATGATAGTTAAAAATTAAGAGTTCCTAAAGTATAGAATTTACAACTTTCTTAATAGAATTTAATAACATAAAAGCCAGTAAGGTCTACATACACTCTTACCTGAATGGCATAAGCAGCTGAATCTTGAGCTCGGCTGTTATCTGCATACGCAAGGTAAGCTCTTGTTAGTTCCATCAATAATCCATAGGCAAAGTTTGAATCTTCTACTCCGGTCTCAAAAAAAAAAAGAAAAAATTATAGGATAATTTGTATACATTTTCTTAAATTGTACTTTGCATACCATAGTGAATTAACTTAGTTACTTAAGTGAATTTAACTTAGAGAAGGAAAGCTCAGTAAGGTTCAAATGAAGTTTGGTACCAAGTCTAAAATATAATCTGTAGCTAAGAAGCCAAATCTAACACTTCTTAAACTATTTTTAAAGTGTTAGACTCATTCAAATTTTACAGAGTCAGCAATTTGCATAGTTTGGTTTTTTTAACTCTTAAAAAGAAAACTTGTTCTATAGAATTTCCTAAATTGCATTCTGTAGAACCTTTGTCACTTGAGAAGTTCAAAAAATAATTTTAACATGCCCTTCTGTAGGAGATTCATAATGTTCTCCAATATGTTAAAAGTTCTGTTCAATTTTGTTTTACAAGATTTCCCACAATCATTTGACCATGGAAACATTTTTATATACTCACTATTAAAACACCCTGGGAAATTAGTTTTTCATGGAGACATTGAGAAATTGAGTTTAAATAGTAAAATTTAAATAATCAATTAGATTTTAAGTATTTGTCACAATTATGTCAGAAAGTTTATTTAAAAGAATGCAGCACTTCAGACTAGACTTTAGGTTTATATTTTTTGGCTAAAGGTCTCTGCAATAGTATTAAGAAATAAACTCAGAAACTACCCAAATTATCTAGTTTAGATCAACTTGCCACTAAAGACAAAACTGGTCAACAGTGGTCTGCCACAGGGATGGGGCTCTGGGTACAGCTGTTTTGGGTATAGCATAAGCCCTCTTGGAAGAGGTTGCTATTAACCCCACCACAGAGTTGCCAGAACTTACACCGGATTGGGAAATAGACTCTTAGAGGGCACAACAGAACCTTGTGCACCAGAAACCAGGAGAAAGGAGCAGTTACACCACAAGGGACTGTCCTGGACTTGGCTGTGGGTGTCCAGGAGTCTCCGGCAGAGGCATGGGTCGGTGGTGGCATGCAGCAGGGTTGTGGGCACTGAGTGTAGCAGTGCATGCATGGGATCTTTCGAGGGAGGTCACCATTATCTTCATCACCTCCACCATAGTTTGGAGTCAGGTAATAGCAGGGAGGGAACACAGCTCCACCCAACAACAGAAAATTGAATGAAAGATTTACTGAGCATGGCCCCGCCCATCAGAACAAGACCCAGTTTCCCCCTCAGTCAGTCTCTACCATCAGGAAGCTTTCAAAGCATCTTACCCTTCTCCATCAGAGGGAAGACAGTCTGAAAACCACAATCACAGAAAACTAACCAATCTAATCACATGGACCACAGCCTTGTCTAACTCAATGAAACTCTGAGCCATGCTGCATAGGGCCACCCAAGACAGATGGGTTATGGTGGAGAGTTCTGACAAAGTGTGGTCCACTGGAGAAGGGAATGGCAAACCACTTCAGTATTCTTGCCTTGAGAACCCTATGAAGAGTATGAAAAGGCAAAAAGATAGGACACTGAAAGATGAACTCCCCAGGTCAGTAGGTGCCCAATATGCTACTGGAGATCAGTGGAGAAAAAAATTCAGAAAGAATGAAGAGCCAAAGCAAAAACAACACCCAGTTGTGGATGAGATTGGTGACGGAAGCAGGTTCCGATGCTATAAAGAGCAATATTGCGTAGGAACCTGAAATATTAGCTCCATGAATCAAGGCAAATTGGAAGTGGTCAAACAGGAGATGGCAAGAGTGAACTTTGACATTTTAGGAATCAGCAAACTAACATGGACTCAGTTCAGTTCAGTTCAGTTCAGTCGCTCAGTCGTGTCCGACTCTGCGACCCCATGAATCACAGTACGCCAGGCCTCCCTGTCCATCACCAACTCCCGGAGTTCACCCAGACTCACGTCCATTGAGTCCGTGATGCCGTCCAGCCATCTCATCCTCAGTCGTCCCCTTCTCTTCCTGCCCCCAATCCCTCCCAGCATCAGGGTCTTTTCCAATGAGTCAACTCTTCGCATGAGGTGGCCAAAGTACTGGAGCTTCACTTTTAGCATCATTCCTTCCAAAGAAATCCCAGGGTTGATCTCCTTCAGAATGGACTGGTTGGATCTCCTTGCAGTCCAAGGGACTCTCAAGAGTCTTCTCCAACACCACAGTTCAAAAGCATCAACTCTTAGGGAGGTGGGGGTCGGGGTTGGGAGTTCATGTACACTCATGGCTGATTCATGTCGATGTGTAGCGGAATGAATACAGTATTGTAAAGCAAAACAAACTAAAAAATAAAAATTAATTAAAGAAAAAAAATTTCAGAAGCATGGAGTTAATATATTAGATTCATGGCTAGTCCTAGTCTAACCAAAGAAAAGATGATAGCTTTTTTTTTTTAATTTGGCAAGCATTTGAATTCACGATAGATACAAGAGTCAGAAATGCTCTCCTCTTGTATTAAATCTCCTATTCATCTTTCCAACTCTAGCTGTGGAAAACTGCAGCAATAAAGTGTAATAGTCATGGTTTTCTATTTCCTCCTTATTACTGCTGTCTTCTCTTCCTTAGTTGTTTTTATTTCTCTTGCATTTCTATGTATAATCTTTATCTTACTTCCTGCTCGTTCAGTTTCTGCACTTCTCTCTTCTCCCTCCGTCTTCTCATAAATCAAGATAAATGTAAAAATATAACATAGAGCAAATTGAGTTTAGATACAAGACCATTTATTTATTTTTGTATAAGCTAAATAAACCTTCTCCACTTACATTAACAACTTTAAATGATAAAAATTATGAGCAAATTGTCAATAAAATTTTAAATGAAAATAATCTTATTCATAATTTAAAGAAAACAAGTCAGTGAAAGATATAAATTTTCACATACAGGGTTTGTAAAATTTTAACATTGGTGGAATTATATAGGTAAAGTAATTTAAAATTTTATTTGTCAACATATCTGGCTCAATAAAACTGAAAAAAAAATTGGCAAAACCTAGTTCAGGTTAAGTAAGGGATGGAGAAATAGCTATACACACATGCTTTGGTAGAAGACTAAATGGATGTAATATTTTTTGGCAATATCTATCCAAATAATGAAAAATGCAGAAAATCTTAAACTCAGCAACTCCAGGTGTAAGAATTTAATCTGAAAGAGACATTTTCAAATTAATGACAAGATATATGAAAATGGATATAATATTGTTTTATATTGAAAACTAAAAACTCCAATATCCTCTGGTAGAACACTGGTTGAATTATGTGCTTGGTGACTTTCTAAAGGTGAGATAAGTGCTGATATGGAAACTTTCCAGAGTTATTATTAAGAGAAAAATAATCAAGGTATTATATTTGTATGATATCATACCTTTTGTTTAAGTACAAATAATATGTATGCCAAGTCACTTCAGTTGCCATGCTCTTTTCCAGGGGATCTTCCTGACCCAGGGGTTGAACCCAAGTCTCTTACATCTCCAACACTGGCAAACAGGTTCTTTACCACTAGCACCACCTCAGCTATCAAGAATATATCTATATGTATATCTAGGATTGTGTAATATAAACTTAAAGGAAGATAGACATGGAGTTAGAATGTTGAATGACAATAATTTCTCAAAAAGATATGTAAGAATTGATTTGTGTGTGTGTGTGTGTTGCTCAGTCGTGTCAGACTCTTTGCAACCCTATGGACACTAGCTCACCAGGCTCCTCTGCCCATGGCATTCTCCAGGCAAGAATACTGGAGTGAGTTACCATTCCCTTCTCCAAGGGATCTTCCATACCCAGGGATTGAATCCAGGTCTCCTAAATTGCAGGCAGATTCTTTATCTTCTGAGCCACCAGGTCAGCCCATAAGTTAGTAACAGCAGTTAACCTTGAAAAAGATGGAGGACTAGGATGAAGGGGATCAGTTTTTAATTTTGTCTTTTTTAAAATTAATTTATTTATTTTAATTGGAGGCTAATTACTTTACTATACTGTAGTGGTTTTTGCCATACATTGACATGGATCAGCCATGGGTGTACATGTGTTTCCCATCCTGAACCCCCCTCCCATCTCCCTCTCCATCCCATCTCTCAGGATTGTCTCAGTGCACCAGCTTTGAGTGCCCTGTTTCAGGCATCAAACTTGGACTGGTGATCTATTTCACATATGGTAATATACATGTTTCAATATTATTCTCTCAAATCATCCCACCCTCACCCTCTCCCACAGAGTCCAAAAGTCTGTTCTTTAATCTGTGTCTCTTTTGCTGTCTTGCATATAGGGTCATCATTATCATCTTTGTAAATTCAATATTTATATGTTAATATGCTGTATTGGTGTTTTTCTTTCTGGCTGACTTCACTCTGTATAATAGGCTCCAGTTTCATCCACCTCATTAGAACTGATTCAAATGTGTCTTTTTCATGGCTGAATAATATTTCATTGTTTATAGGTACCACAACTTCCTTATCCATTCATCTGCCAATGGACATATATGTTGCTTCCATGTTCTAGCTAAACAGTGCTGCGATGAATATTGGGGTACACATGTTTCTTTCAATCCTGGTTTCGTCGGTGTGTATGCCCAGCAGTGGGATTGCTGGATTGTATGGCAGTTCTATTTGAGTTTTTAAAGGAATCTCCACACTGTTCTCCATAGTGGCTGTACTAGTTTGCATTCCCACCAACAGTGCAAGAGGGTTCCCTTTTCTCCACACCTTCTGCAGCATTTATTGTTTGTAGACTTTAAATTAACTGTTTAAACATTGAGATGTGTATTTGTCTCTTTTTTCCTAAGAAAAGGTGTTTTCTGGGCTGGGACATTAATACATGCTCATATTCATTTTATGCTTTTCTGTACTAAACAAAACCACATAAATGTTATTTTTTAATGAAAAATAACCAGTTTCTACCTCATGTCTCTCATGTACTTTAAAGTATAAGGTTTTAAACCATAGAATCTTTAGTACAATCTCATTTGGGGCCCTGCACTGAAATCAACTTTAGGGTTTTCAACACTCTTCTTTTTATCATTCTTTTAGATTCTGTAAATATTAACCATTTTGTAGATTCTTCCTGTCCTCATTCAGACCTGGAGTTGCTCAGACACTTATACCACATGCCTGTCTAGTATTTACATGAAATTACTGTTAGCTAGAAGTATTTGATTCGGAGAAGGCAATGGCAACCCACTCCAGTACTCTTGCCTGGAAAATCCCATGGGTGCAGGAGCCTGGTAGGCTGCAGTCCATGGGGTCGCTAAGAGTCGGACAGACTGAGCGACTTCCCTTTCACTTTTCACTTTCCTGCATTGGAGAAGGAAATGGCAACCCACTCCAGTGTTCTCGCCTGGAGAATCCCAGGGACAGGGGAGCCTGTGGGCTGCCGTCCATGGGGTCGCACAGAGTCGGACACGACTGAAGCGACTTAGCAGCAGCAGCAGAAGTATTTGATTACACTAAATTGTCAGTAATTGATCAATTTTTATAACATCCTTACAAAAGTATTTGTACTTTAAAGACAAAAATAGTTAATAGAACATTTTGTCTTTTATGGTAGAGTATTAGATATGATTTATATGTTAAAAAGATATGCATTTTAGAAAGAATTCCTATTTTCCCTGAAATAGGGGTATATAAGAATAGCAGTCAGTTTAGGGTTAACAGGGTTTGTATATGTCAGGATGGGGTAAGATTTTGCTAAGGTAATAAAAATGTAAAAATGCCACTGGCTTAATACAATAAAGCATGTCAAATGAGTTCCCTTGACAGTAATGGCAAAAGAATGGATTGGAGAATTGAGCCAAAATAATTCCGTGTATCCACAGACAAAACTAACCCATTTCTATCCACCTCACATTTCATTGGCTAACACAGTCACACGGCATACCTAAGTCTAAAAGGCATGGAAGTGCAATTTTCCCTCCTTAATGAAAAGAGGACGAGATACTGGAAACAGTAGAATTGTTTCCTAAAGTGGTCTTTTATTTAGCCTATCAAACTCTATTTCCAACTATTTGAAAACTAGTAGTAGAAGAAACAGCACAAAATTATTATATTAAAAGAATTTTCATGTTGCTAAATAATTCCAGCACTTTTCAATCTCTATTGTTGTTGTTGCTCAGTCACTAAGTCATGTCCAGCTCTTTGTGTCCCCATGGACTGCAGGGCAACAGGCTCCTGTGTCTTTCACTGTCTCCAAGAGTTTGCTCAAATTCACGTCCATTGAGTTGGTGATGCTATCTAACCATCTCACCCTCTTCCTCCTCACTTCTCTTTGGCCTTCAATCTTTCCACATCAGGGTATTTTCCAATGAGTCACTCTTTGCATCAGATGGCCACAGCATTGGAGCTTCAGCTTTAACATCAGTTTTTCCAAATGAATATTCAAGGTTGATTTCCTGTAGGATTGACTGGTTTGATCTCTTTGCTGTTCAAGGGACTCACAAGGACCTTCTCCAACACCACAGTTCAAAAGCATCAGTTCTTCAGTGGTCAGCCTTCTTTCGATCAATTCTCATATCCCTACATGACTACTGGAAAAAACCATAGCTTTGAAAATATAGACCTTGGTCGGTAAAGTGATGTCTCTGCTTAATACACTGTCCGAGTTTGTCATAATTTTCCTTCCTAGGAGAGTGTCTTTAATTTCAAGGCAGCAGTCACCACCTGTGGTGATTTCCAAGCCCAAGAAAATAAAATTCGTCACTGTTTCCACTTTTTTACCTTCTATTTCCCGTACAATGATGGAAGTGGATGTCATGATCTTAGTTTTTTAAATGTTTAGTTTTAAGTCAGCTTTTTCACTCTTAAGAGGCTCTTTAGTTCCTCTTTATTTTCTGCTATTAGATTGGGATCATCTGCATATATGAAGTTGTTGATATTTCTCCCAACCATCTTGCTTGTGCTTTATCCAGCCTGTCTTAATAACCCAGATAACCATGATGGTGTGGTCGATAACCTAGAGCTGCACATCCTAGAGTGTGAAGTCAAGCAGGCCTTGGGAAGCATTACTACAAACACAGGTAGTGCAGGTGACAGAATTCTGGCTGAGCTCTGATGTATTCTGCATAAAAGCTAAATATTAGGGTGACAATACACAGCCTTGTCATACTCTTTTCCTTATTTGGAACCAAACAGTTGTTTCATGTCCAGTTCTAACTGTTGCTTCTTGACCCGCATATAGATTTCTCAGGAGACAGGTAAGGTGGGCTGGTATTCCCATCTCTTCAAGTATTTTCCACTGTGTTTGTTTTTATTTTAATCCACACAGTCAAAGTCTTTAGCATAGTCAATGAAACAGATGTAGACTTTTTCTGAATTATCTTGCATTTTACATGATCCAACAAATACTGTCAGTTTAATCTCTGGTTCCTCTACCTTTTTGAAACCTGGCTTGTACATCTGGAAGTTCTCAGTTCATGTATTGCTGAAGCCTAACCTGAAGGATTTTGAGCATAATATTGCTAGAATGTGGAAAACGTGCAATTGTATGGTAATTTTAATTGTATGGTAATTTGACATTGCCCTTTTTGGGGACTGGAATGAAAATTGCCCTTTTCCAGTCCTGTGGCCATTGCTGAGTTTTCCAAATTTGCTGGCATATTGAGTGCAGTACTTTAGAGCATCAACTTTTAGGATGTTAAAGAGCTCAGCCAAAATTCTGTCACCTGCACTATCTGTGTTTGTAGTAATGCTTCCCAAGGCCTGCTTGACTTCACACTGTAGGATGTCCAGCTCTAGGTTATCGACCACACCATCATGGTTATCTGGATCATTAAGACATTTTTTTGTATAGTTCTTCTGTGAATTCTTGCCGCCTCTTCTTAATATCTTCTGCTTCTGTCAGGTTCTTACTGATTCTGTCCTTTATTGTGCCTATCCTTGCATGAAATGTTCACTTGGTATATCTAGTTTTCTTGAAGAAATATCTAGTCTTTCCCATTCTATGGTTTTCCTCTCTTTCTTTGTATTGTTCTTTTAAGAAGGCCTTCTTATCTCTCCTCGCTGTTCTCTGAAACTCTGCATTCAGTTGAGTATCTCTCTCCTTTTCTCCCTTGTCTTTCACTTCTCTTCTTTCCTCGGGTATTTGTCTCTGACAACCACTTTGCCTTCTTGCATTTCTTTTCCTTGGAGATCGTTTTGGTCACCACCTCCTGTACAATGTTACAAAGCTCAGTCCATAGTCCTTCAGGCACACTTCCACCAGATCTGATCCATTCAATCTGTTCTTCACCTCCACTGTATGAGCATAAGGGATTTGATTTAGATCATACCTCAATGGCCCTACTTCAATTTATGCCTGAATTTTATAGTAAGGAGCTCATGATCTGAGCCGCATCAGCTCCCAGTCTTATTTTGGCTGCCTGGATAAAGCTTCTCCACCTTTGGCTGCAAAGAACATAATCAATCTGATATCAGCATTGACCGTCTGATGATGTCCAGCTGTGGAGTCTTCTCTTGTGTTGTTGGAAGAGGGTGTTTGCCATGACTAGTGCATTCTCTTGACAAAACTCTATTAGCCTTCCCCTGCTTCATTCTGTACTCCAAGGCAAAACTTCCCTGTTATTCTGGATATCTCTTGACTTCCTGCTTTTGAATTCCAATCCCCTATGATAAAAGGACACCTTTTTGGTGTTAGTTATAGAAGGTATTGTAGATCTTCATAGAACTAGTCAACTTCAGCTTCTTTGACATCAGTAGTTGAGACATAGACTTGGATTACTGTGATGTTGAATGATTTGTCTAGGAAATAAACTGAAATTATTCTGGGTGTTTTTGTTTGTTTGTTTGTTTGTTTGAGCTTGCACCTAAGTACTGCATTTTGAACTGTTTCATTGACTATGAAGGCTACTCCATTTCTTCTAAGGGATTCTTGCCCACAGTAGTAGATATAATGGTCATCTGAATTAAATTTACCCCTTCTCATTGATTTTAGTTCACTGATTCCTAAGACGCTGATGTTCATTCTTGCCATATCCTGCTTGACCACATCCAATTTACTTTAAATCATGGACTTAACATTCCAGGTTCCTCTGCAATATTATTCTTTATAAGATCAGCTTTTACTTTTATTACCTGCCACATCCACAACTGAAAGTCATTCCTGCTTTGGCCCAGCCACTTCCTTCTTTCTGGGTCTATAGTAATGCCCTCCTCTCTTCTCTAGTAACATATCGGATGCCTCCACACCTGGGGGGCTCATTTTCCAGTGTCATATCTTTTTGCCTTTACATATTGTTTATGGGGTTCTTGTGGCAAGAATACTGGGGTGGGTTTCCATTTCTTCCTCTAGTAGACCATGCTTTGTCAGAACTCTCCAGTATGACCTGTCCATTTTGGGTGGCCCTGCATGGCATGGCCAGCTCATAGCTTCATTGAGCTTCATGCAAGCCATTTTGCCACAACAAGGCTGTGACCCATGAAGGGGTCAATCTTTATTGCAAAGTCTATTTCTCAAGTGTTAATTAATTTTCCTTCATATCTTTCTGAACTCTTTGAAAACTAGAAGTTAATCCATAGAGCAAAGCAAGAACATAGAAATGTAATAGGAAAACAAGTATTCAATGCAGAGCTAGACTCAAATCTCAGCTCTAAAATTTACTAGCTGTGTGGTCTTCATCCCATTAATTAATCTTGGAACTTGAGTTTATCAGCTAAATTTTGGAATGACCTATTATTAGGGTTTTACAAAGGCCAACTAATGTTTATGTGTTAACTCATTGCCCAGTATATAGGAAGTACTCATTAAGCTAATTAACTTCACAAAGGGGCACATATACAAGGCAATGACATTTTCCTCTTGTTTTCTCTGTAAATAATTCTATACATAGACAGAAAGAATGCAAACTCATTTATGCTGTTCACTGAAAATGTAACCTGAGTCTGTGAAGAAATGCTGCTGCTGCTAAGTCGCTTCAATCGTGTCCGACTCTGTGCGACCCCATAGATGGCAGCCCATCAGGCTCCCCCATCCCTGGGATTCTCCAGCCAAGAACACTGGAGCAGGTTGCCATTTCCTTCTCCAATGCATGAAAGTGAAAAGTGAAAGGGAAGTCGCTCAGTCCTGTCTGACTCTTAGCAGCCCCACGGACTGCAGGCTACCAGGCTCCTCTGTCCATGGGATTTTCCCGGCAAGAGCACTGGAGTGGAGTGCCGCTAATCAGCTGTTAAAGTGTTAGAAGTGTGTTATCTTTCTATTAAAAACTGAACCAATGGCACTAACACAATACTGATGTTATAATTTTGATACAGTTGCTGCAATGACACCAATTCAGATTCTCAGGTGTCTCCTTTTAAAAATTCACTGTTGCAATTCAATTCTTAAAGTGCACATGCCATGTTATTAGTAATTGGATTCTAAAACTTCAGTAAAATGGAATATAAATGCAACTCGAATGAAGTATCCTTTAACTTCATCTCCCATGATATAGAAGAAATATTTTTTAATAGTACCTTTATTATTTCAGTATATTCTTATGAGCACAGCTTTCAGTGTTAGTCCCAAATGCATCCCTGTGTTCCATTTTTATATCATAAGATAATATGGAAGGCAAAGCTGATCTGTATATCTCCAAACTCACAGTAAAATGAGGAGGTGTAATTTCTCATGAGTGATGATTTTACTAGAGACTGCAGTTTTCATAAAACATCTGGATTACAATAGCTAAACTGGTTTTGATTTTTCTTAGATGTAAATATAATATCCATATGTAGCATAACAAGATTTTCAGCTTTTCTTTCTTTTTGTCAGCTCCTGTAGTTGTTGAATAAATCAAGAACTGTTTACATTTTGTTCAACGTTCAGCTTCATTTTCATCTAGTTTAACATGTGTGGTGAATGAAATGTATTCATTTTTCAAGAAAATTTTCTATTCTTCTGACACCATGCATGATTCAGCAAGACACCATCAAAGTCAATGATAGCTTTGCTGAACTGTCTGTCCTTCCATCACAATCTGAATACCATAATAGTCCTATAAAGTAGCTAACATTTTTTCTCTTCCATGCCAGTAATCCATTATATAATGTTTCCATACAGCTCATATCTTAAATCATGCCTTCTTTACTAGCATAATCTTCTTTTGGACAGACTTTTAACATTTATACCTGTGAAGCTATCTTCCTGCGCATCTGACCTTAATCTAATTCCTCTTAAACCTCACTTTAACCTATTTCTCAAACAACCAAAGTCATTTAAACTATCAGTGTGGGCTACTGCTGGTCCGTCAGTGCTGAAAATTATAATCACCCTGGGCACGCCTTGCTTATACCTAACCTTTTATTGCTACAAATCTTACCCGACTTCAAACTTTTGGTTCTGTGTTCCCAATTTTAATCATATTTCTGGTTCTTGGGATTTAGTTACTTGTTTGTACTAACCAACTCATATAAAAGAATCTCTTGTCTCTCTACATATAATATCTTCTTGGTGCTTACAGAGCCAAAGCTTAACACCAACCATTAGATAATACCTTACTAGTTGGAGAAATTAGAGAAATAGCTCTGTGTGGGAGGGCTATAGGACATGCAATCAGTGTTCATTCAGGGGATAGTTCCTTTTTTAATGATATGCCAAAAATATTGACCACTTTTCACCCAAATTTGAGAGCAATGAAAATACTGCCTACACATTTGTTGCAATAGTTTGAGGTCCTATCATGTGCCAAGCAGTGAACCAGGTGCCCGGGATACAGTGATCACTAACAGAGACATGATTTCTGCCTCCTAGTTCACAGTTTATTTGGAGAGATAGATAATTAAGTGTGAGATTACAATATGGTATGATAAAATCCAGGCTCCCCTTGGTGGCTCAGTGGTAAAGAATCTGCCTGCCAATGTAGGAGACATGGGTTTGATCCCTGGGTTGGGAAGAATCCCTGGAGAAGGAAATGGCAACCCACTCGAGTATTCTTGCGTCAGAAATCCCAGACAAAGGAGCCAGGCGGGCTATGGTCCATGGGGTCAAATGAGTTATCCATGACTGAGTGACTAAACAGAAGCAACAGTGATAAAACTTATTTGTTGGTGACAACATGAAACACTCAGACAAATGTTTCTGGCAAAGGTAAGCTCTGAGAGATAATTAGGTGTTAGCTCAGTGAAGAAGCAGTGGTATGAGCATTTCTGAGAGAGGAACCATCATGTGCAAAGGGACTGAGGATTTTTGTTCACTTGCTTTTGCTTTCTACAAATTGAAGTCTTGTTGCATAAAACACTAGAATCATCCCATAGCCTTACTATTACATTTTTTCCACTTTGGAGGGCAGCCTGTTGGATAAAAAGCAATCAAAGTGTCAGAAACTATAAAGTTGTCACATTAGTTCTGTCACTGGGCAGGTTCAGGAGTGTGGCATGACTTTCTATTGCCTCATTTTTCTCATCCTCACCCTGCCATCTTGTATTGTTACAAGAAAATGCACTTACAGCTTCTCGGTGTCACAGAATTAGAATGAACACATCTGTAGAGAATGGATTAGTTTTCTTTCTAGTTGAGATGTACAGCATGCACTGGATGATGAAGTTTCGGTGTGCATGCCAGGCGCAAATAAATAGGCAGGTACCACCCAGAGCATGGATTCCTCTTGGTGGCTAGGAAAACTGCCATTTGAAAAGGAGGCTTTCATTTAGCCAACATATGAAGCTAGATATTCTTGATTTTCACAGATCTCAGAAAGAATACTAAAAATGGGGCTTTTTTTTTTTTGCTAGAAAAACCGCCTTCAAATTTTAAAAAAAGCCAAAAAGCCTAAATCTAAATGGAACAGGGTATCAGATCTGACATTTTCTGTTGTCCCAAATTAGTCAACAGGAGTCAAAGCTGAGACATGGGGTGACAGTTACTACAAATTCCACAGAGAATTACAAACAATTGGGATTAGATACCACTTCTTATGAATAAAATATGGTGAAAGTGACAGGGTGTCACACCCCAAGTTTTGACTGCAAGAAGACTCTGGCTTCTGTTTTACTTACTGTCTCAATTTTTATCTTGCTGTCTATGAGGGAAGCTAGCTACCTAGTTGCAAGCTGCCCACAGACAGGCCCTCAAGACAAGGATCTGATATCTGCAGTCAACAGCCAGTGAGAGCATGAGTCCTGAATTGTTTCCTCTCCCCAAACTCATATGTTGAAGAGTTAAATCCCAGAACCTCAATTGTGACTGCATTTAGAAGCAGAGTCTTTTAAGAGGTAATTAAGTGAGGTCATTCAGTCAGTTCAGTTCAGGCGCTCAGTCGTGTTCGACTCTTTGTGCACACCAGGACTCCCTGTCCATCTCCCGGAGTTCACTCAGACACATGTCCATCAAGTCAGTGATGCCATCCAGCCATCTCATACTCTGTCGTCTCCTTCTCCTCCTACCCCCAATCCCTCCCAGCATCAGAGTCTTTTCCAATGAGTCAACTCTTTGCATGAGGTGGCCAAAGTATTGGAGTTTCAGCTTTAGCATATTCCTTCGAAAGAACACCCAGGACTGATCTCTTTTAGGATGGATTGGTTGGACCTCCTTGCAGTCCAAGGGATTCTCAAGAATCTTCTCCAACACCACAGTTCAAAAGCATCAATTCTTTGGCGCTCAGTTTTCTTCACAGTCCAACTCTCACATCCATACATGACCACTGGAAAAACCATAGCCTCAACTAGATGGACCTTTGTTGACAAAGTAGTGTCTCTGCTTTTCAATATGCTATCTATGTTGGTCATAACTTTTCTTCCAAGGAGTAAGCGTCTTTTAATTTCATGGCTGCAATCACCATCTGCAGGGATTTTGGAGCCCAAAAAAATGAAGTCTGACACTGTTTCCCCATCTATTTCACGTGAAATGATGGGACCAAATGCCATGATCTTTGTTTTCTGAATGTTGAGCTTTAAGTCACCTTTTTCACTCTCCTCTTTCACTTTCACCAAGAGGCTTTTTAGTTCCTCTTCACCTTCTGCCATAAAGGTGGTGTTATCTGCATATGTGAGGTTATTGATATTTCTCCTGGCAATCTTAATTCCAGCTTGTGCTTCTTCCAGTCCAGCGTTTCTCATGATGTACTCTGCAAAGAAGTTAAAAAAGCAAGGTGAAAATATACAGCCTTGACGGACTCCTTTTCCTATTTGAAACCAGTCTGTTGTTCCATGTCCAGTTCTAACTGTTGCTTCCTGACCTGCATACAGGTTTCTCAAGAGCCAGGTGAGGTGATCTGGTATTCCTATCTCTTTCAGAATTTTCCACAGTTTATTGTGGTCCACATAGTCAAAGGCTTTGGCATAGTCAATAAAGCAGAAATAGATGTTTTTCTGGAACTCTCTTGCTTTTTTGATGATCCAGTGGATGTTGGCAATTTGGTCTCTGGTTCCTCTGCCTTTTCTAAAACCAGCTTGAACATCTGGAAGTTCACGGTTCAGCTGAAGCCTGGCTTGGAGAATTTGGAGCAATACTTTACTAGCATGTGAGATGAGTGCAATTGTGCGGTAGTTTGAACATCTTTGGCATTGCCTTTCTTTGGGATTGGAATGAACACTGACTTTTCCAGTCCTGTGGTCACTGCTGAGTTTTCCAAATTTGCTGGCATATTGAGTGCAGCACTTTCACAGCATCATCTTTCAGAATTTGAAATAGCTCAACTGGAATTCCATCACGTCCACTAGGTTGGTTTATAGTGATGCTTTCTAAGGTCCACTTGACTTCACATTCCAGGATGTCTGGCTCTAGGTGAATGATCACATCATCATGATTATCCTGGTCATGGAGTTCTTTTTTGTACAGTTCTTCTGTGTATTCTTGCCACCTCTTCTTATAATCTTCTGTTTCTGTTAGGTCCATACCATTTCTCTACTTTATCGAACCCATCTTTGCATGAAATGTTCCCTTGGTATCTTTAATTTTCTTGAAGAGATCTCTAGTCTTTCCCATTCTGTTCTTTTCCTCTATTTCTTTGCATTGATCGCTGAGGAAGGCTTTCTTATGTCTTCTTGCTATTCTTTGAAATTCTGCATTCAGATGGGAATATCTTTCCTTTTTTCCTTTGCTTTTCACTTTTCTTTTCACAGCTATTTGTAAGGCCTCCTCAGACAGCCATTTTGCTTTTTTATATTTTTTTCCATGGGGATGGTCTTGATCCCTGTCTCCTGTACAATGTCACGAACCTCCGTCCATAGTTTATCAGGCACTCTGTCTATCAGATCCAGTCCCTTAAATCTATTATTTCTCACTTCCACTGTATAATCATAAGGGATTTGATTTAGGTCATACCTGAGGTCTAGTGGTTTTCCCTACTTTCTTCAATTTCAGTCTGAATTTGACAATAAAGATTTCATGATCTGAACCACAGTCAGCTCCCAGTCTTGTTTTTTGCTGACTGTATAGAGCTTCTCCATCTTTGGCTGCAAAGAATATAATCAATCTGATTTTGGTGTTGACCATCTGGTGATGTCTATGTGTAGAGTCTTCTCTTGTGTTGTTGGAAGAGGGTGTTTGCTATGACCAGTGTGTTCTCTTGGCAAAATCTATTAGCCTTTGCCCTGCTTCATTCTGTATTCCAAGGCCAAATTTGCCTGTTACTCCAGTGTTTCTTGACTTCCTACTTTTGCATTCCAGTCACTTATTTTGAAAAGGACATCTTTTTTGGGTATTAGTTCCAAAAGGTCTTGTAGGTGTTCATAGACCCATTAAACTTCAGGTTTTCAGCATTACTGGTTGGGGAATAGACTTGGATTACTGTGATATTGAAAGGTTTGCCTTGGAAATGAACAGAGATCATTCTGTCATTTTTGAGATTGCATCCAAGTACTGCATTTCAGACTCTTTTGTTGGCCATGATGGCTACTCCATTTCTTGTAAGAGATTCCTGCCCATAGTAGTAAATATAATGGTCATCTGAGTTAAATTCACCCATTCCAGTCCATTTTAGTTTGCTGATTCCTAGGATGTCAACATTCACTCTTGCCATCTCCTGTTGGACCACTTCCAATTTGCCTTGATTCATGGACCTGACATTCCAGGTTCCTATGCAATATTACTCTTTACAGCATCAGACCTTGTTTCTATCACCAGTCACATCCACAACTGCGTGGTGTTTTTGCTTTGGCCCCATCCCTTCATTCTTTCTGGAGTTATTTCTCCACTGATCTCCAGTGACATATTGGGCACCTACTGACCTGGGGAGTTCCTCTTTCAGTACCATATCATTTTGCCTTTTCATAGGGGTTCTCATTCATTTTGCCTGTTCATGGGGTTCTCAAAGCAAGAATACTGAAGTGGTTTGCCATTCCCTTCTCCAGTGGAGCACATTCTGTCAGACCTCTCCACCATGCCCACCTGTCTTGGGTGGCCCCACAGGGCATGGCTTAGTTTCATTGAGTTAGACAAGGCTATGGTCCTAGTGTGATTAGATTGACTAGTTTTCTGTGATTATGGTTTCAGTAAGGTCATTAGCATGGACCTAATACAGTCTGAACCAAGTCCTTAAAAAAAGAGGAAATTTGAATATAGGTACAGAGGGAAAAGGATGTGAAGACAATGGTAGAAACCAAGGGCTGATAAAGAGCCTCCTCTCACAGACCTGGGCAGGAACCCACTCTGCTAACACCTGGTCCTCTAGAACTGTGAAAAAGTAAAAGCTTTTGTTTAAACTACCAAGACTGTTGTACCTAACAAACTAACACACCTCCCAACAAACATGTGTGTGTGCATGTCAGTAGATCTTTTGTGGCCTGTCCAAAGTCAGAAGATTGAATTTGGAAAAAGGTCCCCCCTCAGATCGAGACTTGAGAAATTATTACAGATGTACGGGAAATAGGAAAGTCAGGAAAGGGAATCTAGCATGTGGTGAAAATGATGGATATATTAGGTGTGGTATAAAGATGTAAGTGATTTGGTCCAAAGGCATCATGGATATTTGAGACTGGGCTTTAAGAGTGAAGTCCCTTCACAATGATAGAAGCATCTCTATCTTGAGAATACATTACATATTTGATATAGAAAATATATAGCTGATAATATCAATGTGGAAAGAATAAAACTTTGGAAAATAGCATAAAAATGGAAGAGAGGATCTTCCTCTCTTCAATGATACAGGAAAATCACTTTCATGACCAAGGAATAAAAGCCAAGAAAGGAAAAGTCCTAGAGATAGCTACAAATATATCTTGAAACCAAAGCGAGATGACCTAATCTTGAAGCTAACAGAAAAAGCTGAAAATAGATTTCTGCTTCTTTCTCTAGTTGGGTATATATATCAGAATCTTCTCCACTTCCCTTCTTTCATTAGTAATCTTTGAAAGTTCCTCCTTATTGCTTTGAGGGTGCATTTTAACCTCAACCAGAATTTCTACCCCTCCTACCAGTTGGCCAAAGCCAAGTCCCATATCTGCTGTGTGTATGTCATCTCTCTGCTCTGTCTCATTATATCTCCTTATTACCTCCTCTTACCTACAGTTTGTGCATGCGTGCTTACTTGCTCAGTCATGTCTGACTCTTTGCAACCCTATGGACGATATCCCACCAGGCTCCTCTGTTCATGTGACTTCCCAAACAAGAATACTGGAGTAGGTGCCATTCCCTTCTCCAGAGGATCTTCCTGATCCAGGAATTAAACCTGTATCTCCTGCATTGTAGGTGGTTTCTTTACCATCTGCCACCAGAGAAGCCTATATGTAGTTTACTATTTCTAATTCCATGGGCTTCCCTCATAGCTCAGTCGGTAAAGAATCTGCCTGCAATGCAGGAGACCCAGGTTCGATTCCTGGGTCAGGAAAATCCCCTGGAGAAGGAAATGGTAATCCACTCCAGTATTCTTGGCCTAGAAAATACCATGGACAGAGGAGCCTGGTGTGCTACAGTCCAAGGGTTGCAAAAGTTGGACATGACTGAGTGACTAAACCACCTAAACCACCACCATTTCTAATTCCATACCTCAAAAAAGTAATATATGCTAAATTTGAGTGTGTGCCATTTGTATCATTTTCTGTACATTTCTGTATTTGAAATATTTCATAATTTATAAACTCAAACAACATAAAAAGTATTTGGGAGCCATGGGAAATAATGATTTTTTTTTTTTTTATAAAAAAGGAATTGTTCAAATTCTACTATCTGTTGAGAACCACCATAAAATGTTGGCAAATATCTTTTTGACCTTTTTCTGTATATGTCTACATATAATTATTTTATTGAGTGTTTATATTATTCATATTGTTATTATCCTTTATAGTGTAGTACAACCTACTTCCCTCATGTAAAATTCATACTGAAACATTACATTTTTTATAAATATTTTGATAAATATATTCTGAGCATGGTCTTTGAAGGCTATATGTTAAATCTTTGCATGCCCAAGTTTATATATTCAGTCTGCTACTATTGGTCAGTCTGCAAGTAAATCAAACAGTCTGTCCTAAAGGAAATCTGTCCTGAATATTCATTGGAAAGACTGATGCTGAAGCTGAAACTGTAATACTCTGACCACCTGATTCAAAGAACTGACTCACTAGAAAAGACCCTGATGCTTGGAAAGATTGAAGGCAGGAAGAGAAGGGGACAACAGAGGATGAGATGGTTAGATGGCATCACAACTCGATGGACATGAGTTTGAGAAAGCTCTGGGAGTTGGTGATGGACAGGGAAGCTTGGTTTGTTGCAGTCCATAGGGTCTCAAAGAATCGGATATGACTGAGTCACTGAACTGAACTGAACTGACTATTGATCATGAAAGTGATCTTCCTGTGTCATAGAAATGCTTATTTTTATCACACTTTATCTTTAAGATGAATAACTAGAAGAAGATAAAAATGTTTGTAAGAAATTTTATTTTTTAGATAGTTCTCCAGAAAAGTTGTATAATCAATTTGGGAAGAACTGGCATATTAACAATATTCATGCTTCCTGGCAGAAACATGGTAGATTTGTCCAATTTTTTTATTTGACTTTGGTGTTCTGAGGTATTATTTTATAGATTTTTATACATGTTTTATACAGTTTTTCTGTGCATTTTTAATATTCCTCTTCAAGATAGAATTTTCCTTGCACTTTCTCTCTGCAATCAAAACCCAAGACATTCTTCAGAAAATGAACACAATATTCTACAATAGATAACTTAGCTTCTTAACCCTTTAATTGTAGAATGTTTCTCAACTATATTTCTTCAAATGACAAGCTGTACTACCTCCTACTGCTTTTTCTCTCTGCATTCTCACTTCTGGAGTCAAAGCTGTAAGACTGTATAAAAACTGTGAAAGGCTATTTTGAAAATGCTCTTCCAACATTGGACAATGGTGTTAGTTTTCTTTATTCTTTCCCACACAAGAAAATAGCCTTCCTGTTTGACATGTTATATATTGAAGGAAATGTCACATCTTTGGATTTAAGGATGAATAATCTAAGCCAGAAGTAAAATCAAAAAAGAGCATTTCCTTATATTTTATCCCAATAATATTTCATGCATCTCCAAAAAAGCTAAAATATAAGCAAAGTAGAAACACTAGTTAAACAGATGAATGAATACTCTAGAAATTTAGCAGTTTCAGGATGTAATTTCCCACAGCATACATGGATTTTCTCTTATAAGAAAGTTGATCCTATTAATGCTATACATATACAGTACCTCTTAGCAGATTACTTTGAATTTTCGGAAGGCAAAAGAAATGTCCTTTTTACTTCAAAATGTCTATTTTAGCAGTCAGTATCAAACTGTTGAGTTCCATTTCAAACTCTAAAGACAGGAAACAAAGATGGGCAGCTTCAATCTTGAAATTTAAATTACTCATCAAAAAGGATTTTTATTTCACTGTCTTATGCTCTAAGTTATTATAATAAGCTTTCAAATTAAATCTCATCTAAAATTCAAAAGAATTTTTTAAAAGATCTTAAAGTTAAAATATTAGTTGTAATTTAGTGTCTTATAAACTTACTTTTGATTTAGAGAATTTCAAGGGAAGTTTTTAAAAATGTCTCTCCTTTAACATTTCTTTCCCTTTTAGAATTAGTTTATTCAGTTATTCAGAAAGATCTCTAACACCATAAAAACTAATTTAATATAGCAACCTGCAGCTAAAGATAACCATGCTTAATTTTTTTTAAAAACCAATACATATTAGTTTAGTTTCTAATCATATAATCTTTTAAGTATATTAGGAAAATTTTACATTAAAACCATATATCAAAAATTTTTCAAGGCATAAATAAGATGAATTTAGGCAATGACAAACATAGTAAAAAGATTTGTTATTTCTATTTCTGGTAAAGAGTTCTTTCACTTATCAGTAAAACAATGCTTCAGCATAGTTTCTTCCATTTTGTTCTTACCATAGTTTCAAAATACAAGTGACATGAAAAGGAAGGTAAGAAAAGGCTGAAGAAACCCAGCAAGTATGGCTTTTATCTGAGAGCAGTGCTGAGTGGCCTGAATTTGTGTGTTGGAAACTTTCCTTCCTGTGTTAGTTTGTATTCATTTCTCTTTCAAATAATTGTACTGCTAATACCTAGTGATTGATTGACAATCTCTTTATAATAACTAACAAAATAACGCTCCTGCATTATTTAAACTCTTTAGTTTGGTTGGGAAAATAGCCAAAAATTGAATCAACCTGGAAGAAATTATAGCCCAGGGGTTAGTTTTGAGAAACCTTACCTACAAAGGTAGTAGGACATGTACTCCCTGTTTACCACCATCAAAGCTGAAGGGATTATTCTCACTGGAGAAAGCAGTGACCTGAATGACCTGACTTGGGACCTGCTGCATACCTGCCAGTGATCATGCGACCTACCTGATGAACTCCTGAATCCAAAACAAGAAATATATTCAGAAAAACAAATCTAGTTAGGCATCTTTTTGTCCCATTCATAAAAACAAATCTTTGGAAACTTCCTTTATGACTTCATTAAAAATGCACATAATTTCTTCTTGGATTCCATCCAGTTTAAGGTTTTAATGGATTCCTCAAAAAGAGCCAGTTGTGGATATTCACTAATGGGCAAGATTGTTTCATGTTTTTGTTTCCAGGTTTGTTTGCTTTATTCCAGTTGGTTTAAGGTTACTCTCAGTGTCATAAGCTTCTTAAATTCACCTGCTATGTCAAGGATGAAAAGGATGCCGCAGGCAGTCAACTCACAATTATATCCTTAAAATAAACTACTGGTGGCCCTTTTATTCCCAGTATAGAGCATGGAGGTTGAAGTGCTCCCTCCCAAGCATGATTGCTTTCCTCCATTCTTGACTGACATGCGCTGGCAGATGAAACTATCAGAGTGCAAGAGAAAAGAGAGGCCTTTCTTGCACACCACTGATCAGAGAGTACAAAACTCACCTCGACTCCTTTCTTGCACACATGCAACTTTAGTAATGAGAGCACTTCTGTGCAGATGAGTTTATGCAGATGATGTGTTTCATGCAGGAAAGGACTCATTACAATGCACAGCATCAGGGTTGTCCACTTAACTCATGACTCATGGTTTGGCAGCTTTGAGGATGTAGCAGATTGGGAGCATATGAGACTAGCTGTTGTGGAACAGAGGAGAGAAGGGAGGGCAAAGTAGAAAACATTTTCTCCCTAATATAATATGAATCTAAAAAAAAAAACCATGATTACCTGTACTGTGGTCTGCACTATGCATTATTTAATAAGACAATCTATCATAATTTACAAACTCCAATGTTTATATTGTACAAGCAATCTAGTGACACTCAAGTTGCTCATATGGAGTAACGAATTTGAAGCTCTGGCTTATCAATTGCCATGGCAATGATCTTTCACAACAACGATGATCAGTTAAGCATACCAGAGTTATATCATGAATTTAGTACACTGAAATTTAAAGAAAACATTTTTTGGCTCTATAAAATCTTTGAAATTGAATGTGTGTTTCCAAGCAAACATAGAAAACATTGCTATAAAAAACTTTTTTGGTCAAAATGTTGTGTTTCCAATGTAATGATGCATCTACTTATAGAATTTATTATAGTATCTCATGAAGGTGAAAGTGACCTTGTTGTCTCTCAGTATTTTCTTTGGTGCCATAATTTTTTAAAAAAATTATTGTCTGGCCTGCCTCTCTTGCCTATTTGGTTACTTGGCCCTTCCATTGTAAACAAAAAATATATTTTATATTTTCAGCAAATAAATGTAAATCACTAAAGGGAGTAAAGTTATCTTGCCTTACCTGTTTGTTGCAGTGAATTAAAAGGTTTATTTTTTATTTTTACCATTATTTCATTTTAGTCACATTTTTTGACAAATGGAAAGAGATATTTTAAGCTTTAGTTTTGTATGATCTGTATTATCAAATAGAATACTTAATAATGCATTTGATGAGCATTAACATGAAAGCCAGCACATTGGCCCCAATTAAAGCTTACCTCGTCAGGAGACACGAAAGAGAGGTGAATAGCAGAGAGTCTAATGGCAAGTCTGTTAAGTGTGCTGCGGACAGAAGTCTTTTTAAATTTTTTAAAACAGTAAAAGCATCTGGTACCCAGTCTGAGAAAGAAAAATGTCCAAAAGCATTGCCATTAGGCTATAAATCACTATTGGAAAGAGTTAAGCTGTGTTTCCATAAATGGTTTTTAAAAATGACTTGGGTGATGCTCTTGGCCTTTTAAAAAGTGTTAGGTTATCATCCGACCAAAGGTCCTTTTTGAAACACTCTCTGAACTGACAAAATAGCTCCACTCCACACAGTTTTCAGACAATCAACTCTCCTAAGAATTAATCACATTTGCTGGCATGTTAAAGCTCATGGGATCCCTGTAAGATGTTTCCCATGAGTCTGCTTTCTACTTCACCTCCAGTCAGCAGGGGTAGAAATGAGAGGCTTACTGTGTTTCTCTGAAGAGCCCACCAGTTACATTCTTTTTGGTCACTAGTAAGTGCTTTATAAAAGCATTAAAATCTTCCCCTACAGTCAGAGGTAGGACTCCTATGGGATTCAGTTATACCTTCAGTCAAGAATCTTTGAAATAAAGATAAAGATAAAATTACAACAAAGACAAGTAATGCAAAGGACTGCTGTTGACCTTACTGAGAGCCATATCCCATTGCTATTGTTGGCCTAGGTTTATTGAAGTATTCTTGTAAATATATTAGAAACACAGATATTTGGCTTCAAGCTGGTGGAAGTAGGTGGTGTAGAGTATCAATATTATGAGTATCAGAATTCTGGAGTAATTCTGACATAAGTTCTAGCATCATGTAGGACCTGGCTACTGGTAAACCACAATGTTGGAATTATATGAAATCTTGTTAAAAATGAAGAATTTCACACCCTTCCCAGACCTATTCAACCAGGACCTGTATTCTAAAATAATAATAATAATAATAATATCCCCTGGATATTTAAGTGCACAATGAAATTTTAGAAACCTTACTCTGTATTGTCCCTACTTGATTTAAATGAACACATAACTTACTCTATGCTAGCCAAAAGCTTCTTTTAGTATTACAATTCAGGATTTCCTGTGCTTTTTCTCCTATTGCTTTTTAATTTTCACTGAATGCATAGAAGGGTTTCCTTGATAGCCCAGTTGGTAAAAATTACTTAAACAATTTTTTTCACTTAAATTTTGGGGACTTTCCTGGGGGTCCAGTGGTTAAGTGGACCTGAGGGTCCATGCTTTCACTCTAAGGGACACAGGTTCAATCACTGGTTGAGGAAAAATAATTTAAAAAAGAAATTTTGAACAAATTTTATGTCATAATGATCTGTATAACAAAATCAGAGTAAAATAATTAGAGATAAAGCAGAACATATAGGTGAAATATATTTTCTGAGTTATTTCTGAGAGTGTGTGTGTCACTGTTTAATCCTGTATGTTTTGTGTGCACTCATCTCCTAAGATAGTTGCAGTGTTTACTGATGATGGTGCAGTGGTAGTAAATTGGATTACAAAATCTTCAGAACTAAACTAGGACTTTAGCTAAGAAAGATAAAAATGTCTTGTTAGATTTCATAGAGGTATATTTGTAATCAGTTAGCTCCTGTTTCTTAGTGAATAGAGAATAATTAAATTTAAATAGAGAATAAATTTTTAAAAAAAGACTCCTTGAAGAACCAGTTTTAAGTATTGTTGTGTAGGGAAAGATTCTTCTACCTAAGTTGTTATAACAGTTGTATTAATCTTCAAAAAAAAAAAAAAAACCAAAAAACTAGTGTTTGGTGTCTTTCCATGGTATCATTAAACTAATAGTTATTTAGATTTTACTATATTTTACTTAAAAATAGTTAAACTGATTTTTCCACATTTCTATATGTATAACATTGAGTGTATTACTGCTGAGGTTTTGAAGTGGATATTATAAATGTTTGTGAATAAGCATGTATCTACATCTGAGAAGTACTTGTAGATTATTTTCACACCATATAGATACCAATTCTATATTTGTTAACTTTTCCTAACAGGTTTTAGTTTTCCAGAAGGCAAAATGCCAACTCATAAGTCCACCCCATCTACTGGGTGACTTAATAAGATGAGAAATGAGGATAATGGTGAAAAACAAGGATAATGAACCCAGTAAGAAAAGCCAAACACATTTATAAATAAAGTAAAATATCCTGGATATTTTCTGTAAAAGTCATATATATTTTGTCAAATTGAATGTTGTTCTTAAATTTAAAGCATTAGTCTTGCTGCATTTCCTGAAAGGATGAAAAGGGCAGCTGCAAAAACCAGAACTACTTGGGGCTTCTTAATACCATATTTAGTTGGCTTCAGCTGCTTACTTCCCCAGCCTCCCTGACCAGAAAGGCAGCTAGATTTGTTAGAAATTTTATTCTTTTCTTCATACTCAAACCCTGAAAGCATTTGTATGTGCTAATAAAATAGGGAGTGATACAAAGGAACTAGACAGATATCCAGGAGTCTCAACAATTGCGAAGTCAAGCCTCCTTCAGAATCAAGAATTGTCAAGTAGATATCTATTGTTTCCTATTCTATTCAGTTCAGTTTAGTTCAGTCGCTCAGTTGTGACCAACGCTTTGCAACCCCATGAATCACAGCACACCAGGCCTCCCTGTCCATCAGCAACTCCCAGAGTTCACCCAGACCCATGCCCATGGAGTCAGTGACGCCATCCAGCCATCTCATCCTCGGTCGTGCCCCTATGCTATTCTTTGGAACTCTGCATTCAGATGCTTATATCTTTCCTTTTCTCCTTTGCTTTTGCTTCTCTTCTTTTCACAGAGGGGAATCCAATATATACATTCAATTAGCACTGATAAGTACCACGAAAAAAATCTAAGGGAGAGAAAAAAGAAGACAAAAGAGAGAATGAGCTTCTTTTCCCTTCTTTCCTTCTGTTTTCCTCCTCCCTCCCTCTTTTCTCTCCCCCTCCTTGTCTCTTTGCACAGGGGCCCTGGCCATGAGATCAGACCCCCAGGGTTCAGTGCCACCTACAGGCCACTGACCAGGCTGAAGGACACCAATCTTGGAGGATCAGTTCTAAGGCAAGAGGGCCACATCAGTGATTTAATTTAGCAAGAAGGCTGTGGGCTTCAGTGCTTGAAAATACCTAGTCACCTTGGTCCTGGGGCAGCCCTGCTGGATCACTGCCCCTCAGGGCCCAGTGTCCTCACCTGTAAAACAGGCACAAGAGTCACTGGTTCTCTCCCTGTCTCCTCCCTGCCCTTCCTGTCTCCCTCTCAGGCCCTAGGAGAGTTGGCTTTTGGCACCTGGCCTCAGGGCGAGCACCTAAGACTGAGTTCCTGGTGTTGCCTTGCTGAGGCCCACAGAGCATATTTTACTCATGGAGTGATGGGCATGGGCGGGGGGAACTGCCTCAAATTATGAAGGGGCTCCAAGCTCAGGGGAGGAGGGTATATTTATCAAATAAGCCACAGAGCTGGGCTTCCAGGCCAGGCACCCACCTTCCAGGAGTCACTGGGTCACCACTACAGTGAGGTCTGCACCCTCCCCTCCCCCACACCTCAGGGAAGCAGCACAGCTTTGAAGAAGGCTTTCAAGGACCCTCAGGAGCTCCCCATCCTGCAGGTTTCCATCACCCCTGCTCCAGTGGTCTGCCTGTACCCAGTGAACTCTCTTTGATCACCCCAGAGCAAGACTCCAGCCTCCATGACCTTCTCTGAATTCCTACGGGCAGAACAGTTGGAAATCAAAGGAGAAGCAGCAGGAAACCACCTGAGGCAAGATTAAAGGGACCAGAGAGGTTCATCAAGATTAAGGAGATCCAGTCACCACTGCACACACCCTAATCCTGTCAGCAACCTCACCCCTTTGAAATTTTGCAAAAGAAGGAATGAAGACTGTTACTGCCTTGATCCTTATCACATACCCTTGCCTGACTATACAATCTCTACCCAGGCTTCCATGGTGTCTCAAAAAGTAAAGGATCCTCCTGCAATGTAGGAGACCTTGGTTCGATCCCTGCATTGGGAAGGTCCCCTGGAGAAGGACATAGCAACCCACTCCAGTATTCTTGCCTGGAGAATCCCCATGGACACAGGAGCCTGGCGGGCTACAGCATAGGGTCACTAAGAGTTGGACACGACTGAGCAACTGACACATATTCTGTCCGGGGATGGAGGCACAGTTCTTGAGGCACTAGCCTACTATGTTCCCCCTTTACTTGGAAAAGTAATAAAGCCACTCTTTCCTTTTCATCTTAAAAGAGGAAAAGAGAGAGAATGAGTTTTGGTAGGGGTGAGGGTGAAGCGGGGAGTAATTTTAAATATTACAGTCAGGAAAAGCCTCCTTGAGAAGCTAGCTGTTCAGTCTCCCAATCGTGTCCAACTCTTTGAGACCCAATGGACTGCAGCACGCCAGGCCTCTCTGTCCCTCACCGTCTCCCAGAGTTTGCCCAAGTTCATGTCCATTGCACCAGCGATGCCATCCAGCTATCTCATGCTCTGATGCCCTCTTTTCCTTCTGCCCTCAATTTTTCCCATCATTAGGGACTTTTCCAATGAGTTGGCTGTTTGCATCAGGCAACCAAAATACTGGAGCTTTAGCTTCAGCATCAGTCCTTCCAAATTCCCTGGTGGCTCAGGTGGTAAAGCGTCTGCCTACAATATAGGAGACCCGAGTTCGATCCCTGGGTTGGGAAGATCCCCTGTAGAAGGAAATGGCAACCCACTCCAGTACTCTTGCCTGGAGAATCCCATGGATGGAGGAGCCTGGTAGGTTACAGTCCATGGGGCCACAAAGAGTCGGACACAACTGAGCAACTTCACTTACTTACTTAGCTTCAGCATCAGTCCTTCCAGAGTATTCCAGGTTTGTTTCCTTTAAGATTGACTGGTTTATCTCCTTGCTGTCCAAAGGATTCTCAGGAGGCTTCTCCAGCACCACAATTTGAAGGCATCAATTCTTTGGCGCTCTGCCTTCTTTACAGTCCAGCTCCCACAACTGTACGTGACTACTGGGAAGACCATTGCCTTGACTTTAGGCACTTTTGTTGGGAGAATGATGTCTCTGCTTTTCAACACACTATATGGCTTTGTCATAGCTTTCCTGCCAAGAAGCAGTCGTCTTCTGATTTCATGGCTGCAGTCACCATCTGCAGTGATTTTAGAGCCCAAGAAGAGAAAATCTGTCACTGCTTCCACCTTTCCCCTTCTATTTGCCATGAAGTAATGGGGCCAGATGTCCTAATCTTAGTTTTACTAATAGTTTTAAACTGACTTTTTCACTCTCCTCTTTCACCCTCATCAAGAGGTTCTTTAGTTCCTCTTCACTTTCTGCCTTTAGAGTGGTATCATCTGCATATCTGAGGTTGCTGATGTTTCTCCTGCCTATCTTGAGTCCCCTCTTGTAACTCATTCAGCCCAGAATTTCCTATGATGTGCTCAGCATATAGCTTACATAAACAGCGTGACAACAGACAGTCCTGTAATACTTCTTTCTCAATCCTCAACCAAGCAGTTCCATACAGGGTTCTAACTGTTGCTTCTTGACTGGCACACAATTTTCTCAGGAGACAGTTAAGGTGGTCTGGTATTCCTATCTCTTTAAGAACTTTCCACAGTTTGTTGTGACCCACACAGTCAAAGGCTTCAGTGTAGTGGATGAAACAGAGGTAGCCAAAGATGGAGAAGCTGTATACAGTCAGCAAAAACAAGACCTGGAGGTTGACAAGCTTACATATGTATAAAATCTGAANGGTTTGTTTCCTTTAAGATTGACTGGTTTATCTCCTTGCTGTCCAAAGGATTCTCAGGAGGCTTCTCCAGCACCACAATTTGAAGGCATCAATTCTTTGGCGCTCTGCCTTCTTTACAGTCCAGCTCCCACAACTGTACGTGACTACTGGGAAGACCATTGCCTTGACTTTAGGCACTTTTGTTGGGAGAATGATGTCTCTGCTTTTCAACACACTATATGGCTTTGTCATAGCTTTCCTGCCAAGAAGCAGTCGTCTTCTGATTTCATGGCTGCAGTCACCATCTGCAGTGATTTTAGAGCCCAAGAAGAGAAAATCTGTCACTGCTTCCACCTTTCCCCTTCTATTTGCCATGAAGTAATGGGGCCAGATGTCCTAATCTTAGTTTTACTAATAGTTTTAAACTGACTTTTTCACTCTCCTCTTTCACCCTCATCAAGAGGTTCTTTAGTTCCTCTTCACTTTCTGCCTTTAGAGTGGTATCATCTGCATATCTGAGGTTGCTGATGTTTCTCCTGCCTATCTTGAGTCCCCTCTTGTAACTCATTCAGCCCAGAATTTCCTATGATGTGCTCAGCATATAGCTTACATAAACAGCGTGACAACAGACAGTCCTGTAATACTTCTTTCTCAATCCTCAACCAAGCAGTTCCATACAGGGTTCTAACTGTTGCTTCTTGACTGGCACACAATTTTCTCAGGAGACAGTTAAGGTGGTCTGGTATTCCTATCTCTTTAAGAACTTTCCACAGTTTGTTGTGACCCACACAGTCAAAGGCTTCAGTGTAGTGGATGAAACAGAGGTAGCCAAAGATGGAGAAGCTGTATACAGTCAGCAAAAACAAGACCTGGAGGTTGACAAGCTTACATATGTATAAAATCTGAAGCAGGAGATTGGAGGAAGTTACATGGAATAACCAGGGGTAAACAAGTACAGGTAGAAAGAACAGCTTGTGCAAAACCCTAGGAGAAGCATGCCAGGTATTTATGAGGAACAAAGAAGCCAATGTAACTGAAGGAAGTTCTAGGCATTGAGGTCAGAGACATAACAGTAAACCATTGTAGGAATTCCCCAAGTGATATGGGAAGCCATCAAAGGGTTTTGGGATAAGATGTGACAAGATATGCTTTAGGTTTTAAAAAACTGATTTGATTGCCATCTTGGGAATAGACAGTAGGAAGCAATAGAAAGTAGGAGATTATTTAGGAAATTAGTCAAGCTTTACGGACTGACAATGGAGTTGTGATTTAATGGACTGAGGAAAGGTTGCAGGTGTAGCATATTTGTGAAGAAAGATGAGGAGTTTAGTTTTGAATGTGGCAAACAGATGTGCTTCCCTGGTGGATCAGTCAGTAAAGAACCTGCCTGCAATGCAGGAGATCTCCTGCAATGCCGGAGACCTGGGTTGGATCCCTGGGTCAGGAAGATCCCCTGGAGAAGGAAAGGGCAACACACTTCAGTATTCTGGCCTGGGAAATCCCATAGACAAGGGAGGCTGCCAGGGTACAGTCCATAGGGTCGCAAGAGTTGGACATGACTTAGTGTTGAACCACCACCAGTGGCAAATAGATGCCAATTTGATAAACAAGTGGTGAAATGGAAAATATGAATCAACACAGTTGGAGAGTGAGTGGGAAGGGCTGGAGATTGGGAGTCATCAACCTATAAAAAGTGAAAGTTAGTCACACAGTCATGTCCAACTCTGCGATTCCATGGACTGCAGCCTGTCCCACTCCTCTGTCCATGGATTTCTCCAGGCAAGAGTACTGGAGTGGGTTGTCATTTCCTTCTCCAGGGATCTAACCAACCTGGGGATCGAACCCAGGTCTCCCACATTGCAGGTGGATTCTTTATCAGCTGAACCACAAGGGAAGCCCCATCAACCTGTAAATGCTATTTAAAACTCTTATGGTGGTGGGTTAGTCGCTAGTAGTGTCCAACTCTTGTGATCCCATGGACTGTAGTCCACCAGGCTCCTCTGTTCATGGGATTTTCCAGGCAAGAATAATTTAAAACTCTAAGGTTGGGTAAGATCTCTGAGAGTTGTGTGTAGTAACATCTGTAGGTTGAGTAGTTTCATAGAGTATCCAGCTGAGTAGAGAAGAAATAATTGGCTATTTAAAGTCACTAGAAAAAAAAAAGAAAAGAAAAAAAAGTCACTAGACTTGTCAGTTATCATGTGTATAAACTTTCCATCTTGGACCTGGACTCAGTTTTGGAGTTGAGGGCCATTATGTGATAATTTAAATCTATAAGGTATGTTCCATTTGAAATGGAAATAGATGAGAAGAGATACCAGTACAGCTTACAGGACAGGAAAAAAAAATACATGTTAGGACTAGGAACCAGACAATTTTGCTATTTATTTAATAAGAAAGCATAGATCTTTCTCTTTTTTGATATATAAAAAAAATCTTATGGAAGTTTTTCTCGTACTTTTTAATTGTAATAAAATATACTTCACAAAAAATTTTACCATTTTAACTGTTTTTAAGTGTACAATTCAGTAGCATTAATTACAATCACAGTGTTCTGCAACCATCCACACTTTCAGGGCCTTTAAATTCTTCACATTAGACAGGCAAATTATAAATAATGATAGTATTTTCTGGTGGAAATTGAGTACTAGGAAGATGGGAAAAAACAAGTTTAAAATCTGAACTCTTCATTAGTGATAAATGTTCGCTACAAAGACTTTGCCGAGTATCTTATGGAAGTTTTTCTCGTACTTTTTAATTGTAATAAAATATACTTCACAAAAAATTTTACCATTTTAACTGTTTTTAAGTGTACAATTCAGTAGCATTAATTACAATCACAGTGTTCTGCAACCATCCACACTTTCAGGGCCTTTAAATTCTTCACATTAGACAGGCAAATTATAAATAATGATAGTATTTTCTGGTGGAAATTGAGTACTAGGAAGATGGGAAAAAACAAGTTTAAAATCTGAACTCTTCATTAGTGATAAATGTTCGCTACAAAGACTTTGCCGAGGCTTATCTATAGAAAGAGAAATGGGGAACCAGTGTCAAAAATAGGAAAGGTTGGAGTAAATACTAACAAAATCGTAATAGATACTTTCTGAGAGGATAAAAGTTCAGAACAACTTTGGTCACAGTAAATAGGAATAAATTTTAGTCAACTTAGAGTTGATGAGGGATGCTCAGGAAGAGCAGAGTGCGGGGTAAGGGGTGGTTTAAAAAGACAGTTTATAATGCAGTGGGACCAGGGAGAAGAAACTTGGAAGTTCCTGGGAGTTTAGGAGTTGCTGGGGAATAGGGCGGAAATCCAGAGCAAAGCAGAAGGCACTGATTCAGAAAACTCCTGGCAAAGCAGAAGTATTTGTGTAATTCCTAGGGCCCCAAAGAAAGAAGATCTTGCTTTAGGAATTATTTCTTTGGCAGAGCTGAAGGGAATGTAGTTGAAGCTTAGTAGGGGGTTGCTGCTGCTGCTGCTGAGTCACTTCAGTCGTGTCCGACTCTGTGCGACCCCACAGACGGCAGCCCACCAGGCTCCCCATCCCTGGGATTCTCCAGGCTAGAACACTGGAGTGGGCTGCCATTTCCTTCTCCAGTGCGTGAAAGGGAAAAGTGAAAGTGAAGCCGCTCAGTCGTGTCCGACCCTCAGCGACCCCACGGGCTGCAGCCCCCCAGGCTCCTCCGTCCATGGGATTTTCCAGGCAAGAGTGCTGGAGTGGGGTGCCATCGCCTTCTCCTAGTAGGGGGTTAGCGGGGCAGAAACTGAGGCTCATTAAGAAGTTCAGAGAAGGCAGAACTGATTTGGTGAGAAAGAGTGTGCAGTGTGAGCGCAATTTTATAAGTTCCTGGAAGGAGAGAAGAACCGAAATTCGGTTCTGGAAAGGTTCATCTTAGGGAGTTCAGAAGGCAGCCCGACGGACGGTTGCAGGACAGGAGAGAGCTTTCTGAGGCGGCGGGTTTGGCAAGGATCTTCTCCCCTGGCCAAACTTCCCTCCTTCTGTCCGTAGCAGAAGAGGCCTGAAAAGCGAAGCCAGAAGGAGGGATCCGGGGTGCATCTGGGCGAGGGCGGGCGTCCGGCCGG
Organism: Aepyceros melampus; assembly: GCA_006408695.1. Classification (NCBI taxonomy): domain Eukaryota; kingdom Metazoa; phylum Chordata; class Mammalia; order Artiodactyla; family Bovidae; genus Aepyceros; species Aepyceros melampus. The sequence continues at coordinate 372,128 of SJXQ01008162.1, forward strand.
GCGACTCCCCCGCGGGCCGGGCCAGGCCCGCCCCCTGTGACGCCATCAGCCGGCGCCGCGCGCTGCCGCCGCGGAGCCCCGCCCCGCCCGCGCGGCGGTCGGTGCCTGGAACTGCCCGCTGCGTCCGCGGCTGGGGCCCTTGGGTGGTAAGTTGACGGCCGAAGCCCCCGACGCGGCCCTGGTCCTGATGGCGGCGGCGGCGGCGGCCCTGGCAGCCGCCGAGCCACCTCCCGCGATGCCGCCGGCGGCGGGAGCCGGAGGGCCCGCCGCCCGCCGAGACTTCTACTGGCTGCGCTCCTTCCTGGCTGGAGGTGGGTGTCCCCCGGGGGACCTGGCCGCGCGCGCAGAGGTCAGGGCGCGATGCCGGGCAGATCGGGTGTAAGCGGCAGAGACGCCTTTCTTCGACTCTGGCTGCTCCAGTGCCCAGCCAGGTGTTTGCCCGACCTGCTGTGATCTCTTTCTAAGCATCCCTGGACTGGTGACAGCAGGATTCTGGGGAGAAACGGCCTCGAGGATAGGCCGGAGATGTGGAAGGGCATAGCCAGGCACCCATTCTTCAAGACTGGATAGCAGGGAAGAGAGGGGATTTCAGTGAAACAAGCTGGGCACCCCTTCCTTTTATAGAGAATGCGCACGATCGAGTGTAGAATTGGATTTTGCTGTTTGCTTAAAGCAAAAAAAAGCAGATATTGGAAGACAGCTGTTTAGGAACGACTGGGAAATTGTGCAAAATTGTCTGCAACCAAAACTGGTTCCGGTGGTTCTAGCAAACTGCAATAGCTACTTGACATGTAGCTGGTGCAACCCTGCTGCTGGTGTGACTCTGTGGCCGGAAGTTTCATGTTATCGCTCAGAAATTTCTTCTGCTTTCCCATAAAGAGGTGTTTCAGTCTCTACCCTCTCTTAATTGGCTGGGTTGTCATCACTTAATTATTGAAGGCTGGGACTTCTTAAAATTCCACATTATAAGCATTTGTAGAAAGATATGTGTACATTGCAGTAGTATTAAGAATTATTTTGTTCTGCTGATAAAAACTGATAGAAAAGGCATGGCAACCCATTCCAGTACTCTTGCCTGGAAAATCCCGTGGACGGAGGAGCCTGGTAGGCTGCAGTCCATGGGGTCCCGAGGCGTTGGAATGACTGAGCCACTTCACTGTCACTTTTCACTTTGCATGCATTGGAGAAGGAAATGGCAACCCACTCCAGTGTTCTTGCCTGGAGAATCCCACGGACAAGGGAGCCTGGTGGGCTGCCGTTTATGGGGTCACACAGAGTCGGGCACGGGACTGAAGCGACTCAGCAGCAGCAGCTGATTCAGTTCAGTTCAGTTCAGTCGCTCAGTCGTGTCTGACTCTTTGCGACCCCATGAATCGCAGCACGCCTGGCCTCCCTGTCCATTACCAGCTCCTGGAGTTCACTCAGACTCGCGTCCATCGAGTCAGTGATGCCATCCAGCCATCTCATCCTCGGTCGTCCCCTTCTCCTCCTGCCCCCAATCCCTCCCAGCATCAAAGTCTTTTCCAATGAGTCAACTTAAAAGGTCATTATTTATACAAGGAAATTGAGTGCCTGCTTTGTTTCTGTTACAAGCTCAGTGTACATAAGGGGACAAAACAAGGATCCTAGAGTTTATATTGGTTAGGGACTTGTGGTGAGAAAGACAATGAACAACATGAAAAAAATAAGTTGTACGGTATATTAGAGATGACGAATGAAATGGGAAGAAGTAAAAAGGATAATGGACCAAAGAAACGAAGAAGCTAACTAGTTCAGTATTAAATAGGATAATTTGTGGTATGTCTCACTGGGAGAATGATATAAGCAAACTTGAAAAGGGGAGGCAGTTTAGCGAGTTGATTTCTAAGGTGGAGCATTCCAGGTGGAGAGAAAAGCTAAAGCAAAATCTTCAAAGTCAAGGAGGGTCTTGTCATTCAAAGAACATCAGGGAGACCTGCGCAACTGAAGCCAAGTGGTATTGATGGGGGAAGGAGTTTAGAAAGTTAAAAGGGACAGGAAGTAAAGGGTCTTGCAAACCATTGTAAAATTCTGATTTTTACTGGAGTGAAGTAGGAGCCATTATGGGTCTGTAGTAGAGAAGTGACCTGATGTGACATATTTCCAAAGGATCACTTTGGCTGCTCTGTGGAGAATAACTGTAGGGATGTAAATATGGGAGATGGGGGAGCCAGTTTGCTGGTTTTTACAGTAATTCAGATGTTAGATGATGAGTATTTGAATCAGGTTAGTAGCAGGGGAGGTGGTGAAAAATGATAATCTGAATATGAAAAGAATACATGGTTTTCTGACAGGTTAGAGATAGGGTAAGGAAGAGAAGTCAGTTCAGTTCAGTTCAGTCGCTCAGTTGTGTCCAACTCTTTGCAACCCCATGAAAAGGGGGACTTATTTTGGTCTGAACACCTGAAAGGATGAAGTTGAAACAGGCAGCCTGTAGTTGGAACAGCTTTCATGATAATGGTGGGAAAGATCAGGAATTCAGTTTTGGGCATGTTATATTTTGTAATGTTGACACTGGAGTAGAGGCCAGGTTAGCAACTAGGACTCTCATATGCAACTGATGGTGATGCAAATTGGCACAGTCACTTTGAAGAACTGGCTATGTGGTTATCTATGGGCATTTGTTAAACCCGCAGTTGATCCAGCTATGATCCAACTGTTCCACTCTGAGATATATACCCAACATATGTATTTATGTTATTTTTTATATTCATACTATCCTTAAAGCAGAAGCAACCCACATGGCCATCAGTGTTAGAATATATAACTGAAATATGGTATTATCATAGAGCGAAATACTAATAAAACTGAAAATGAGTAAATTCTTGCCACACCAACAATGTGTATGAATCTCACAAGTGTAATAATGAACAGGAGGAAGCCAGATACATTCACTATATGCAGTGTGATTGTATAAAGCTCAGAAACAGCCAAAGCTAAATTCATATTGTTGGAACTCAGAGGACATTTGGTTGTTTCTGAGAAGCAACAAATAGTGAGTTGAGTATATGAGAGGGACTTTTGGGAGACTGGTAATGTTCCATTTTTTTGATTTGGGTGACCTTTCCGTGGACCAGGAACTAAGATCCCATGTACTGAGACTAAGAGTTCGCATGCTGCAATGAAGATTCCCTGTGTGGGACAGCCAACTAAATAAATAAATATTAAAAAAGGAGTACTTACCTCAGAATGTAATTGTAATGATTAAATTAAAAAGTACCTGTAAAAGCCTAGGCACAGTGCCTGCAGTTGAATCTCTTAACCTAGTAACTCGTACAAAGGAAAGTGTACTTGTTTTTTTTACTGATGATTAGCAATAGTCTTTGGCAAATATCTCAAGTTTAGTTGCTTAAAACGAAGATAAAGGCTACTTGACCTAACTCAATGGACTTTTGTAATGATTAATCGAGCCATAAAGTAATATGATGAGCAAGATATTATAAAAGAAAGTACTTATTCAGCAGATTCTAAATAATTTTTATATGGTTAATTCATAATGACTGGGAAGATAACAAACTATTCTGAAACCAGATATACCCCAATGCAAATTATTTTTAGTTTATCCTCAATTTTGAGTGACCATGACTGTTATTTCCATTAGGTCAGATAAGAGAAGCTTGATATAGAAGCTTACATGTGGATTTACTATTTGAGTACAAATAGGCAACTTATTTCTGGATATCTCAGAACATGGGTTTTAGCACCAGTTACATGCTGAGCTATTAAGTAGATGTGTGTGGATTTTAAATGATTTTGTCTTACATTTAAAAAAAGTTTATAAAGTAAGACTGCATTCATTCATTCATTGAGTAAATAGGTATTGAGTAACTGTTGAATGCCAGCCCTTGAACTAGTCTCGGGGGATGTAATAGTGAAGCGACCCACGAAATTCCAGTACTCTTTTATCTCTCTTAACAAATATGTGATGATGAACATGATCATAGAAAAGACACCAAAGGCTTTTTTGTCCACCTTTTTATAATAGTGAAAACTCATTTGATTGAATGCTTGCTACATATAAGCTACTTCACAAAAGTGTCTTAGTCTGTTCAGGCTTCTATAACAAATATACTATAATCTGGGAAAACTCATAAGAAAAACTTCTTTCTCCAAGTTCTTGAAACCAGGAAGTCCAAGGTCATGGTGCCAGCAGCTACCTGGGGAGACCGTGCTTCATCATAGCTGTCAACTTCTCACTGTGTTTTTACATGGTGCAATGGGCCAATGATATCTTTGAGGCCTCTTTTTTGGGGGGATGGTGCTTGTGGGATCCTAGTTCCCTGACCTGGGATGGAACCTCTGCTTCTCTCAGAGGGCGCACAGAGCCTTAACTACTGGACCACCAGGGAAGTCTCTCTGGGGCCTCTGTTATAAGGGCATTAATTCCATTCATGAGTGTCCTAATTACCTTCTCTAATACCACCTCCCACCTCTAAATACCATCACTAGGAATTAGTTTTCAACATACAAATTTTCAGTTCAATTCAGTTTAGTTGCTTATTCATTTCTGACTCTTTGTAACCCCATGGACTGCAGCACACTGGGCTTCCCTGTCCATCATCAGCTCCCAGAACCTACTCAAACTCATGTTCATTGTGTAATGTTGGCTAGAAAGACTTTGCTGAGGCTTATCCATAGAAAGAGAAATGGGGAACCAGTGTCAAAAATAGGAAAGCCATCCAACCATCCTATCCTCTGTTGTTCCCTTCTCCTCCTGCCCTCAATCTTTCCCAGCAGCAGGATCTTTTCAAATGAGTCAGCTCTTTGCATCAGGTGACCAAAGTATCGGAGTTTCACCTTCAGGATCAGTCCTTCCAATGAACGTTCAGGACTGGCTTCCTTTAGGATTGACTGGTTAGATTTCCTTGCAGTCCCAGGGACTCTCAAGAGTCTTCTCCAACACCACAGTTCTAAAGCATCAATTCTTTGGTGCTCAGCTTGCTTTATAGTCCAACTCTCACATCCATACATGACAGCTTGAAAAACCATAGCCTTGACTAGACGGACTTTGTTGCCAAAGTAATGTCTCTGCTTTTTAATATGCTGTCTAGGTTGGTCATAATTTTTCTTCCAAGGAGCAAGTGTCTTTTAATATCATGGCTGCAGTCATCATCTGCAGTACTCCCCAAAACAAAGACTCTCACTGTTTCCATTGTTTCCCCATTTGCCATGAAATGATGGGGCTGGATGCCATGATCTTAGTATTCTGAATGTTGAGCTTTAAGCCAACTTTTTCACTCTCCTCTTTCACTTTCATCAAAGGCTCTTTAGAACTTCTTCACTTTCTGCCATAAGGGTAGTGCCACCTGCGTTTCTGAGGTTATTGATATTTCTCCTGGCAGTCTTGATTCCAGCTTGTGCTTGATCCAGCCTGGCATTTTGCATGATGTACTCTGCATATAAGTGAAATAAACAAGGTGACAATATACAGCCTGGATGTACTCCTTTCCCAATTTGGAATTTCGGGGAACACAAACTGTATACGGCAAAAAGTCTTTATATATTATCACCTTAGAAGCATGCCATGCTAGTAGGGCTGAACTGGATTCTGATTTATGTTAAAGCCCGTGTATGTACTTTACTCTCATCAACATGTCTGCACAGTGGCATGTGGTAGGGACAAAATACATAATTGCTGGATGACTGAATGTAGTAGTGAAGGGACCCACAAAGTTCCAGTACTCTTGCATCTTTCTTAACAAATATGCAGTGATGAAGAGTTGAACATAACCATAGAAAAGACACCAAGGACCTTTTTGTCTACCTTTTTATAATAGTAATAACTCATTTGATTGAGTGGTTATTACATGTAAGGTACTTCACAAAAATGTCTGTTCAGCCTTCTGTAACAAAAGTACTATAATCTGGGTAACTTGTAAGAATAAACTTCTTGTGCTGTAAGTGATAACTGAATTTTATGGGTAAAATTTGGTTAATTCTATGAGAAGTCATCCTGAAGATGTTTTCAAACAGAGTCTTGTAGCTATGTAAATACCTCCAAGTGTCTGTCCCATCACCACATTTAGCAAGATTCCAGTGTTCATCAGCAATTAGGGGGCAGATTTACACTCTTTAAACTTATTTTCAAGCCTGATATGCTCAATTATTAAGTTATTGAGAATGGGAGCCAATCGTCTTCATGCTCTGCTTCTGGGCAGTTCTATTTGTGGAGATCAAATGAGAGATTAGAGAGTTTGCTAGCTGAATCAGTTCAGTTCACTTGTGTAGTCGTGCCTGACTCTTTGTGACCCTGTGGACTGTAGCACGCCAGGCTTCCCTGTCCATCACCAACTCCCCGAGTTCACTCAAACTCATGTCCATTGAGTTGGTGATGCCATCCAACCATCTCATCCTCTGTCTTCCCCTTTTCCTCCAGCCTTCAATCTTTCCCAGCATCAGACTCTTCAATGAGTCAGTTCTTCACATCAGTTCAGTTGTGTCTGAATTTATTTATTTTTTGTTAGCCAAATTTATGTATTTATTATTTGTTTATTAGCCAAATAAATTTAATCATGATTTCTATTTGGAAAGAAATGGTATGCCATGTCTTCCTGATCTTTTCAAATTTTGTAGGTATTGCTGGATGCTGTGCCAAAACAACAGTTGCTCCCTTGGATCGAGTAAAGGTTTTGTTACAAGCTCACAACCACCATTATAGACATTTGGGTGAGTTGACAGAGGCTGAAGATAAAAATGAAAATGTTATCCATTTGCTGGCTTGGTTTCTAGTTGTGAATTATAGTGGAAAGAGGACACAAAAGGGAGTTCAAGTTTGGAGGCAAATTTACAGGAGATGTAGCTGTTACCATTTTAATATTTTCATTTGCGATAATGATTATGTAGTTATCATTTTAGGGTACTAATGTACTCTGAACTAAAATCTTTGAATCATTGAAGTAAATACTACATATTTGTTTATTGAGATTAACAAATCACGTCCTTAACAGACGTACGTAACAGCTTAGCTTGATTAAAAAAAAAAATACAGTTAGTGATACAGATTAGGTTGTTCTTTAAACGCTTAAGTGTGTGTTGTAGATACCTTAGGACAAACAGAATCCAGTGCAGTTAGTATATATTGATAAACTTGCATTGTTAAATAAATATCAAGTCCTTAGTTCTTCTTTACAGATATAAAAATCAGCTATTATAATTAACTTGGACCTCTAATAACATATCATTGGTGGAAATAAGAATTTTTTATAGCTCTTTTTGGAGGGCATTTTGATAATATGCATCAAAGTCTTGAAAAGATAAGTCCTCTTTGGCTTTGCAGTTCTGGTTCTAGGAAGTTGTTTCAAGAAAGTAATCAGAAATATGCTCAAAGAGGTATATACAAGAATCAAAGTATTATTTTTGTTGGTTTAAAAAATAAGAGCCAACCAAAATGTTTAATAATAAAGAATTGGTTAAGTTAAATAATAAGTATTTAAATAAATAAGTCAGTCCATATTATAGACTCTTTGGCAATCATAAAAATTATAAAAGAATATTAACTGACTAGGAAGGATGTTCGTAATAGTTAAATGAAAAAATATTGCAAATGATTTAATGACATTGCATTTTATCTAAGTAAATGTCTGTTTAGAGAAAATGCTAAAAGGAGAAATATGAACATTAAGTGCTTAATTTTCAGTGGTGAGATTATAGGTAATTTTTTTTCTCTAAACCTATTTGTAATACATATTGAACATATATTAACTTTTAATTTAGAGAGCAAAAGATTTAAAACAAAAAAATTAATGTGGACAGACACCAAGAAAAAAGTTAGGTCAAGGCAACTAACTCATAACACTCCATTGCTTTTGCAGTTTTATGCTTTAATAATGATGTATGCTCTGCATGATCTATCCATCAGTTTATAAGGATATTTAACAGAGTGAATAATTCAGTTATTTTAACAGTTGGGTTTTTAAAACGTGATTTTATTTTTATTTATTGTGGCTTATTTTATTGTCAGTAAGTAAATCTGCTCTTTAAATTGAAAGAAAAAAATTGCTAACATCTCTGTGTCCAGGAATGAATTTATTATCTTTACAGTGTACTGCTCACTCAGGTATAGAAAGAATCAGATCTTTGAAATTATTGAGAGACTATATATAAAACTGGAAAGGAAGGAAATGATTTTCTTTTGTTGTCTAAATTGAGGATGAAAGGAGTTATATCTGGTGGTGTTTAACAATGACCAACATATGAATGTCTGAGCAGTATTGTTTTATTCCTTTAAACTTCTCCCCATGCTGATGTATGTTGTTTTGTTTCCTGATTTGTAATCATTAGGTTACATATTCACATTAGATTTCACGCTCTACAGGGCTGCATGCCATGGGTTGCAGTGTACCCTACAAGGCATTCAGAATTTGAAATAGAATTCCTGGAATGCAGCAATGAACATATTGGTGTACTTTCATGTATCTTTGAAATATACGACCCCCCCAAAAAAAAAGTATTAGTGGCTTTTTAACTTATTTGAAAAATGTTGGGCATTTTATTCTAGATGCCTCCCTTTTTACATGCATAAGGTAGTTTTTAAGCTTTGCTTAAGTGTAAAAGCAAACATGATTTTTCACAAAGATGAAAAAGATATGCTATTGAATAAGACTTCCACTTTAGCTTCTTTTAAGAAGCATATAGCATTACTTCCAAGGCATCAAAAACTTCTTTTTATTTTGAATCAAAATTATTCTGACCAAATGAAAAACAAGGGTTGTAATTAGAATTTCTTCTTCCTCAATTTGCAATGAGTGTAAGGAATTTTTTTCCTGTAATATATTGAAAATCTTTGACTTCCGTTTACCTTTTTATGACCAATGTGATATAAAAATAGGGAGTTGAATCATAATAGGCTTATTTAAAAATCCTCTTAATTTTGTTATCTTTGTTTTATTTTTACTTTTTGAATGTATAATATTTTCATAAGTTCATAATTCAGAAAGTATGAAAGCAAACATCTTTCTCTCTCTTTATCTCTTCATTAGAATTAAGCATTTTTACAATTTTCTTCCATTTCCCTTCAGAGGTTATGTGTATATACACAAGTATATGCTTATATTTTATCATATGTTCCTTGCAATTCTAGCTTGATAAAAATAAGGATATAGAAAAGGATCTGAATAACACACAAGCTTGATATAACATAGACACAGAAGACTTTGCACCCTACAGAGAATATATATTCTTTCCATATATGCTTATAACACATGTAAAATTGGTTCAATGTTATACCATAAAGAAAAATCTCAATTTCCCAAAGTAGTAATAATACAGACTATAGGTTGAAGGAGAAAAAACAGTGTAATTATCTCAAGGGATATTTATATGCCATTTGAAAACATTCAACATCCAGTGTTTTTTTTTTTTCCCCAGATGAGATTTTTGTGAAAAGCATATGGCTAGACTTGGCCTTTTAACAGAATTTGAGAGTCTTTGGCTTTTAACAGAAGAATTTATATAATTTAGATTTCTTTTTCAATTATAGCTTTATGTTTTCTATTCATTGTGCTTTTCTTGTGTCCTCCCCAGCCACCCTCCCTTTGCTGTTTGTCTCCTGGTTTCCTTTTTTTTTTTGAAAATACTTTATCTATTTCACTTCTAATTATTTCTCTTTAAATATTTGTAACAAAGAGTCTTAGAGAATAATTTAATAAACATATTTGGAGCCACACAGAACTTCGGAGATAATCAGTATCAGTCCAGTTGAAATCTCTTCTATGCTTCTCTGTCATTGTCAGCCTTCCTGTTCCTGCTCCATGGCCATTGTTCTAAATTTAATTACCCCTAAATTGTTAAAAACACATTTGAGTATCTTAAACTGAGCTTAATGTTAATCTTCTCTTCCAGCAGGAAGGTATTTTTGATAGAGCTTAGGGGTGGTGTCTGAATATATTTAGTTTTATTAGTCATATATTTTGGAAGAACTTTATATATTATATGTATATATGTTTATATATATAAATAGAATTCTTTTAATAAAATAATTAGTCCAGTTAGATATCTGCTTATTAAAAATGCTTTTGGGTTTATCTTTTCTTGGATGTTAGTAAGTACCTACCAGTTTTAATTTCTGGGAAGAGATCAAAAGGTTTCTTGAATTCTAAACTTTGAAATCAGCCCAGTGATTTACCTTCATATTTGATAAAATTTTTGTTTGGAAAATTTGGAAAGAAACTTGAACTTAAATAGTTTAATGATATAATTTAAATAGTTTAATAATGGAATGTAGAAGTCTGTCTACAAACAGGATTAATGATTGGTATTATTGGAATAATAAACATCAATATGTCAGACCAGACTTAATCTTTTGTTTATCTGTACTCCTAATTGAAGGATACTATTAATAAAAATTTGCCCTGAATTTAGCTTTTTTTTTTTTTTTTTTTAGTTTTTAGTGTGGAAACTTTCAAGCATACAGAAGTAGAGAGAATGATATGAGACCCCGGTTCCCATTACTCTGCTTCAACAATTAGCAACATATGGTCAATTCCATTTCTTATACCATTCCCTCTCCCCACTGGCATATTTTAAGTTAAGCTCCAGATATTATTCCATTTATAATTGCCTCAGCATACATCTCTAGACTAGAAAGACTACCCCCAAAATAATAATAATTTATTAATATTATATAATATTCATTAAATGTTCAGATTTCCATGAAAGTCTTGTCAACTTTGTTTTTACAGTTGGTGTGTTTAATCAGGATTCATATGACATCAATATGTTACAGTGTTAGAATTGGTTGATACATTACTTATGGCCTATAACATTTTTGTATACTTCTTTACTTTTTTCCTGTTTATTTTTGGGGAAAGAAAACTGGATTATTTATCCTATAGAATCCTCCATGTTCTGAATTTGGTAGATGATGTCCCATGTTATTTTTAAAAATTAATTAATTAACTAACAAATTAACCACTGGACCACCAGTGTCCCATATTATTTAGTGTCTTCTTATATCACCTGTATTTTCTGTAAAGTGATAGTTAAATCTAGACTTTGATTGGATATAGGTTCATTTTTTATTTATGATATGAATATATCATAGGTGGTGCTGTGTACTTGTGTAAATAGTTTTTAATTGGTAGGTTTTTTGTTTCTTTTATTAGCAGTTTCTTGCTTGAACAAACCACATGTATATCTGGGTCAGTCTAGGAAACCTTCCTTCATCCTGTAGATACCTAGTCATCTGCATTGCAGTATCTGGACTTTGAATATAATTTCTATTAATTTTTTTGGTTATTATAGATTTAATTAATATTTACTATAACTTATAGCTGTTCTTGCTATGTTTTACATGTTTACATGCTCTAGTTAGTCATTCAGTCGTGTTCGACATGTTTACATGAGGAATGTTTGTGTTATTTGGACATATGTATATCAAGTAGCTTTAAGTGTTATACAGAAGTTACTATTCATGTAATTCATCAAGCAAAATTATATCATGAATGATGGCATAGTAATTTTTATCTGTAATTGTCATGAAAATTTGGATTTAGGTAGTTTTCTCTGTTGTAATAGTATTTTTCTTCTAAAAATCTTTCTAAAAATAGGAGTATTTTCTACATTGCGTGCTGTTCCCAAAAAGGAGGGATACCTTGGATTGTATAAAGGGAACGGTGCAATGATGATTCGAATTTTTCCCTATGGTGCAATCCAGTTTATGGCATTTGAGCAATATAAAACGGTACTTGAACTTTTATCTTTTTTTTTTTTTCCTCTTTTATATCTTTGAATAGCATACTTAGTTGTCAAGGCATTTGCTTTGGCCTTTAACGTTAGTTTGGATGAATGGGTAAAGTAATGCCTTTTTGAAGGAATAAGACTTCTGATAATTTAAATTTTTAAATATAACTTGAGTTTGGAGTTATTTGTTCCAGAATTGTTAGTCATTTTTGACTAGATTGTGTTCAGATTTATGAAGAAGAGCCAAGTAGATAATAGTAAATCCATGAAATATTAATAGCTTTTTTATGTGCTTTTTGTTTCTCAGTTGTAGGAGAGGAATATTGAGACTTTGGATTTTCCTAATAAATAAAATAGTGAAACCATATTGTGAAAGTCTGTTTTTAAGTGACATTATAAGTTAACACCTTTCCCCGTCTACTAAGTTTCTCTTCTCTGCCTGACTGAAAGTTTATCCTCTCAAACGTCTTAGTGTAGAAAGAGATTAAATGCATTACATCACAGGGTATCTTAAAATGAAAAGTAAGCAGTAGAGATTGGGAACAACATTCTAACCTAGTCAGACAGAGAGAGTCAATGCTATTATATCAAGACCCCATAAATGCTTCAATTATGTTTTATTCCTACCAATCCCATTCACACTTTAAGTATTTGTGGTCATCAGTGTGTAGTATAGTATATTTGGCAATATTGTTTCTGTAAAAGTGCATAATCAGAGCACATGCTACAGAGGAAATTGTTGTTTAGTCGCTAAGTCTTGTCTGACTCTTGCGACAGAGGTTGCGACAGAGGAAATAACTGACCTTTTGATGTGATATAACACTGCTCAGCTTTATATAATTGTGCTCATTTCACTCACATTCAGTACTAATTTCATTTCTTTTTAAGAAAAAAAAGCTAGTTCTATAACCCTTTTGAAAACAGTCTTTATCATTAAACAGTGAAGTTGGCAGCATTTAGGAAATATCTCATTTAATTTGTTGCTTTTGGTTTCTAGCTAATTACTACAAAACTGGGAGTTTCTGGTCATGTGCACAGACTAATGGCTGGATCCATGGCAGGTAAGGAGTGGGTATATTTTATTTCTGCAAATTAATTTCCTATTTACATACTTAATTTGCTTTAGGTGGTATGTGTGACATTGATAACATAGCACAGATTTGTTATCTTCCTATGCTGAATTATGCAAGAAATCATTTATATCCGAACTCAGAAGCTTTTGCAGTAGGAGATGGTAAAGAGTAGTCTACACTTAAAACTATGTGAAACATGTTCCTTTTGACAAATCTACTTCTGGAAACGTGTATTTTTCTTTCAAAAATATTTTTTAAATTATAATGGCTATAGTAATACATATTCCTATACAATGAAAAATAGTTGCACTCCCTGGAAGCAGTCATATTACTAATGGCAGTTTCTTATGTTATGCTTTTTTCCAGTACTATTCTATAGGATTAGAACTTTTCCTTTACAATTATCTCAAGACTCTTTCCTGTATCAGTACATAGATCTTTCTTATTGTTGTAAATAATTGTATTGTATTTTAAGGTAAGAATGTACCATTATTAAGATCATCAGCTCAGTTCAGTTCAGTCCCTCAGTCGTGTCCGACTCTTTCGACCCCATGAATCGCAGCATGCCAGGCCTCCCTGTCCATCACCAACTCCCGGAGTTCACTCAGACTTGCGTCCACTGAGTCCGTGATGCCATCCAGCCATCTCATCCTCGGTCGTCCCCTTCTCCTCCTGCCCCCAATCCCTCCCAGCATCAGGGTCTTTTCCAATGAGTCAACTCTTCGTATGAGATGGCCAAAGAACTGGAGTTTCAGCTTTAGCATCATTCCTTCCAAAGAAATCCCAGGGTCATTGAGGTGCTTTTAGAAATATCAGACAACAACCCCTGCACACTACCCCCCCCCCCCCAAAATTTGTAACTTTTAAACATCCTGGTTAAAAGATTTTGTTTTTCTTTAGGAAGATTTGATTAATTGCTCAAATTCGAAAGAAACGCACCATATTAAAACGTGCTGAAATCAACTGGTTGAAAAAGTGTAAAACTAGCTCATCGGCTGAGTATCATAGTGATCATAGGCATCGCTTTTACCATTCTCTGAGGTATAGGTATGTTATGGCAGTTCCTCAGCCTGAGTTACAGTCTTACAGCTTTTAAGCTAATGCCTCGTTTACCTTTACACATCTCTGGATGACCTCATTTTCTATAGAGTTTACTGTTTTGGTCACTTTGTTAATCCATTTATTCCATGTTAAGGCACTGGAAGCCAGTAAGAAGACAATGAGAAGGCTTGGGGCATGTAAGAGGAAAGAAGAAATAAATGGAGTCTGGGAGAGCAAATCCGAGAGGCAAGACAAAAGTGATGCAGATAGAAAGCAGAAAAAAAATACAGGAGTTGTAAAAGTTTACAGAAGTTTACAAAATGAAATGAATAGTGATGATTTGGATAAATAAATCCTAGCAAAATCTGATGTTTAACCAAATTGTGTCACCATGATCAAGCCTTAAAAAATGGTCAGTTTTTTTATTCTTTTCTATAGTTGTTAAACTCCTTTATATGAACCATTTCAATAAACATGAAACTTGTTTATAGAAAATCTCTCTTCATTTTATTTTGTAAAAATTTCCTTGCAAAGTATTTAGCACAAGCTGCAAAAAGTTAAGCCACGCTGCAAAATATGTAGTTTTAAAAGTATCTGAATAATAAGATATTTGCTGTGAATTACTCACTCCAGTACTCTTGCCTGGAAAATCCCATGGACGGGGGAGCCTGGTAGGCTGCAGTCCATGGGGTTGCGAACAGTTGGACACGACTGAGTGACTTCCCTTTCACTTTTCACTTTCATGCATTGGAGAAGGAAATGGCAACCCACTCCAGTGTTCTTGCCTGGAGAATCCCAGGGACGGGGGAGCCTGGTGGGCTGCCGTCTATGGGGTCACACAGAGTCGGACACGACTGAAGTGACTTAGCACCAGCAAACGTGGTATTACCGCCAAACCTTGTCTTAGGAACATCACATTTGCACTGTATTGGTTTAGACTCAGACTTAAAAGAGGCCATTTAGTAAAGTCACTGCCTGGGCTTTCAGACATGACTAGTTTGAATACCAATAGATTTAAAAAAAAAAAAAGTTAAATAGTTTGGAAATGAATAGCTTGAAAACAAATAGCGCAGATGGAGAACTTAAAATCAAATTGACTGAAATGAAGGATTGACATTTCCAACAACTGGACTGCTGGAATTATTCTTTTTTTTTTAAAATAATTTTATTTATGGCTGTGCTGGGTCTTTGTTGCTGCAGGAGTTTTTCTCTAGTTGCTGCGAATAGGGGCTACTCTTTAGTCGTGGTGGGCTTCTCATTGCGGTGGCTTCTCTTGTTACGGAGCGGAGGCTCTAGAGCCTCGGGTAAGTAGTTGTGGTGCACAGGCTTCGTTGCTTCATAGCATGTGAGAATCTTCCTGGATTAGGGATCAAACCTGTGTCTCCTGCATTCTGGCGGCTTCTTTATCGCTAAGCCACCAGGGAAGCCCTGACTGCTCAAATTTCTGAACTAAAAATTTAAATGTTAGAAAATATTAAGTAAATGTTTGAGAAAATGTAATTATAGGGAAGGTAATATATGTTGTGATATGAACCACAAAATTTAGTTAAAATTCTATTCTGTCATACAGAAACTCTGTGGATTTGGTCAAGTCTTTGGTGCTTTACAAAAATAGACTATTTTTAATTTAAAAAGCAACTCATACATCAACTATACTGCAATAAATAAGATAAAAATAAAAACAGCTTGTTTATGGAATTTTTTATAAATCATATGTTGATAAAAATCTAGGACTTAATAACTAAATTAGCTTATCAAGAGATTTTATCCCTAAAACAAATTGTTTCTATTACTTTGGACATTATATTTTTATTATGTTTAAAGTGAAAGTCACTCTGTTATATCGGACTACAGTCCATGGAATTCTCCAGGCCAGAATACTGGAGTGGCAGCAGCAGCAGTAGCCTTTCCCTTCTCCAGGGAATCTTTCCAGCCCAGGGATTCAACCCAGGTCTCCCGCATTGCAGGCGGATTCTTTACCAGCTGAGGGCTTCCCTGGTGGCTCAGAGGTTAAAGCGTCTGCCTCCAATGCGGGAGACCCGGGTTCGATCCCTGGGTCGGGAAGATCCTCTGGAGAAGGAAATGGCAATCCACTCCAGTATTCTTGCCTGGAGAATCCCATGGACGGAGAAGCCTAGTAGGTTATAGTCCATGGGGTCACAAAGAGTCGGACACGACTGAGCGACTTCACCTTCACCTTCTTTACCGGCTGAGCTATCAGGGAAGCCCCTTATGTTTCAGGTCAGTTGAGTTCAGTCGCTCAGTCGTGTCCGACTCTTTGCGACCCCATGAATCGCAGCACGCCAGGCCTCCCTGTCCATCACCAACTCCCGGAGTTCACTCAGACTCACAGATTTATCTAAATATTATATATTTTTCAGATTTTTTTTTTTTTCTGTCACGGCACAGGGTATCTTATCTTAGTTCACCGATCAGGGATTGAATCCAGGCCCTTGGCAGTGATAGCATGGAGTCCTAACCACTGGACCATCAGGGAATTCCCCTTACTTAAATTTTAAAACGAAGATACTGATTATGCTTTGAATTTTTTAAAAAAAGTGCCCTTATTTATTTTTAAAAGAATTCTTTAGGTAAGTTAAGCATATCTCCATTTTAGGATTAGAAAAAATAGTAGAACGTCAAATGTCCTGCCTACTGCTATGGAGATAGTCAGTTTTTCTTTTCTGATATCTTATCTGACAAGTAATAGAATTTTTAAAATACTCATGATCCACTAACACTGTACTCTTTTGGTGCTAACATTTTAACTTCACAGTGGGAAGAATTTGAAAAGATGGTTTTTAGCTGATGATATTATTATATAATTCTGTCAGTAATATTACCTTTGATTTTATTGGGTTTTCATCGTTACTATGTAATTTGAGACATTACTAATGGTAGGAAAGATATATATATATATATATACACACACACAAAATGATTCTTACACATTTTAAGTTTCTACTTTCTTTTCAGGTATGACAGCAGTTATCTGTACTTACCCTCTTGACATGGTTAGAGTACGCCTAGCATTCCAGGTGAAA
Organism: Aepyceros melampus; assembly: GCA_006408695.1. NCBI lineage: Eukaryota > Metazoa > Chordata > Mammalia > Artiodactyla > Bovidae > Aepyceros > Aepyceros melampus. Next base: position 388,983 of record SJXQ01008162.1, read on the forward strand.
GGGGAACACACTTATACAGGAATTATTCATGCATTCAAAACGATTTATGCAAAGGTATTTCATTTTTACTTTTCTTGTCTATAACATGCCCTTTTATACTTAGGCAATTATTTTTAATGTTATCTAAGTAGTTTTTGTTTTACTTATTATTAACATTAACAATAATTATGAAAACATATCTGTGTTTTAGTGTGCATCCAGGATAATATTTCCATTATACTGTATGCTTTTGTTCTTTTGCATTTATCATAATGAGCTCAATGTAATTTTACTTCTGATTTTTCTTCATGCAAAAGGAAGGTGGTTTCCTTGGATTTTACAGAGGCTTGATGCCTACTATATTGGGAATGGCTCCATATGCAGGTATGTTTTAAATTTGACAACATCTTGGGTTTTTCATTTTGTTGTAGGAATGATTTTAAAGTTGAGTATTTATTATTTAAGCCCCTAATCTGTCCAGAATTGCTTTTTTTACATTCTAAGGATAACCATTGATTAAACAATTTCTTCTTTCCCCAGTGATCTGTAGTGTTACTTCTTAAAACAAAATAGAGTGCAGTTTTATAATAAGTCCTTACATTTGGTAGGACAAGTCCCTTGATTGTATGTTTCTTTTTTTTGAGTAATGTAAGGACTGTAGATATCTTCCTATTCCACATGCATTTCAGAATCATTTTTTGATGTTGTACAAAAGTCTTTGTTGGAATTCTGAATGAAATTGCATACAGAGCTTAGACTTTTTTTTGTTAGATATATTTATAGGCACCTTATAAGCTTTGTTGTGTCTTTTAGAAACATTACATTTTTGGTTTATTGCTTGATTTAATTTTTATATGATTTTATAGCTAGGCATTCTAATTGTTGGTATTATAGCCAGTTACCATGTAAGTGCTTTGGATTTCCTGTGTGGACCATCACATCCTGTGCAAATAACATCATTTTTCTCACTTCAGTTCAAATCATTATTTGTCTATTTATGTTTATCTTGCTATACTAGCTAAGGATCTACAGTGCATCAGTGAATAAAAGTGGTGATAGTTGGCATTTTGGCTCATTACTGAATTTTAAAGGAAATGTTTCTAGTATTTATTTAGCCTAATGTACTATTTATCAGGTTGAGGTAGTATGGTAAGAATTTTTATCTGAACTGGTGTTGAATCTTATCAGACACCCTTTTCTGCATTTACTGATATGATGTTTTTTTCATTTAATCTATTAATTTGATGAATGACTTTAATAGATGTTCTAATGTTAGCCCAAATTGGTTATGATACAGTTGTAACATCCTTGTGTGGTTTGGGTATCATGGTTACATAGGTCTCATAGAATGAGTTGAAGAGTATTTCCTCATTTCCATCCTCAGGAACAATTTGTATAAAATTATTAGAATTATCTGTTTCTTAAAAGTTTTTATTGTGAGATGATTTTTCAATACTGGTTTAATTTCTTGAATGATTATATGACCATATAGGTTATATGACCATTTAGGTTTTCTGTCTCTGTGAGTGATTTTTTTTTTTTTTTCCCGGAAACTGATCCGTTTTCTTTATTTTCAGGCTTGCTTATATACCTTTTTTTTTTTCACTCTTCTCTTTCATTTTTTTTTTAAATTAATTTTTATTTTTTTAGTTTGTTTTGCTTTACAATACTATATTCGTTTTGCTACACATTGACATGGATCAGCCACGAGTGTACATGAACTCCCAATCCAGACCCCCACCTCCTCTCTCCCGCCCCACACTCTCTCTCTGGATTATCCCCGTGCATCAGTCCCAAGCATCCTGCATCCTGCATCAAACCTGGACTGGCGATTCGTTTCACTTATGATATCACACATGTTACACTGCCACTCTGCCAACCCATCCCACCCTCTCCCTCTCCCACAGAGTCCAAAAGGCCGTTCTATACATCTGTGTCTCTTTTGCTGTCTTGCGTACAGGTTTATCATTACCATCATTCTAAATTCCATATATATGTGTAAGTATACTGTATTGGTGTTTTTCTTTCTGGCTTACTTCACTCTGTATAATCGGCTCCAGCGTCATCCACCTCATTAGAACTGATTCAAATGTATTCTTTTTAATAGCTGAGTAATACTCCATTGTGTATATGTACCACAGCTTTCTTATCCATTCATCTGCTGATGGACATCTAGGTTGCTTCCATGTCCTGGCTATTATAAACAGTGCCGCAATGAACATTGGGGTACACGTGTCTCTTTCAATTCTGGTTTCCTTGGTGTGTATGCCCAGCAGTGGGATCGCTGGATCATAAGGCAGTTCTATTTGCAATTTTTTAAGGAATCTCCACACTGTTCTCCATAGTGGCTGTACTAATTTGCATTCCCACCAACAGTGTAAGAGGGTTCCCTTTTCTCCACACCCTCTCCAGCATTTATTGCTTGTTGACTTTTGGATCGCAGCCATTCTGACTGGTGTGAAATGGTACCTCATTGTGGTTTTGATTTGCATTTCTCTGATAATGAGTGATGTTGAGCATCTTTTCATGTGTTTGTTAGCCATTCGTATGTCTTCTTTGGAGAAGTGTCTATTTAGTTCTTTGGCCCATTTTTTGATTGGGTCATTTATTTTTCTGGAGTTGAGCTGCATAAGCTGCTTGTATATTTTTGAGATTAGTTGTTTGTCAGTTGCTTCATTTGCTATTATTTTCTCCCATTCAGAAGGCTGTCTTTTCACCTTGCTTATAGTTTCCTTTGTTGTGCAGAAGCTTTTAATTTTAATTAGATCCCATTTGTTTGTGATTTTTTATAATTCATACCTTTCTTTACCATTTTGAACTTGACTGTTTTGTGTTTATTTTCAACTTTCTTGGCAAAAGGTTTTCCTTATTTCTTCATAATTTTTTCACATCTGCTGTATCTGTAGTTATGTTGTTTTTTAATTTCTTTTATCAGTTATCTGATTTTATAAAGAATCAATTTTGGCTTTCTTTCTCTTATCTAGTCTACCTTTATTTTCCACTTCATAGATTCTTGTTCATGCATTAATTATCTCTTTTCTCTTGGGTTTATTCAATTGTGTTCTTACCTCATTAATTTTTGGCCTTTGGGTTTTTTTCCCCTTAACTACCTGCTTTAGTTTCATCCTTTGAGTTTGTTATTGTATTCATTTGTTTTTACTTAAAATTGGAAAATTTCAAACATATTCAAAAACTGGCAGTAGTATATTGAACCACCATGTACCCATCTAACTTCATAGTGGTCACCTGATGACATTTCTTTTTTTCATCTATTCCCATTCCTTACTCTCTTCACCTTTTACCCCCCAAATTTTTTTAAAGCAAATTCACTTTATTATATTTCACCCACAATATTTCTGTTTATCTGTTCTATATATAAAAGCTTGAAACTGCTAACCCCAGCCTTCCTTCCCCCAAGCCCCTCTCCCTCGGGAACTACCAATCTCTGTGTCTCTGCTTTTGTTTCTTAGATAGGTTCATTTATGTCATGTTTTAGATTCTGCATAGAACTGGTATCATATGATATTTGTCTTACTATTATGAACCTTTCTTAATGTTATCTAGTATATTGTCATTGTTCAAATTCCCTGAATTCATAATTTTTTCACCCAGATCCAAGTTAATATTTGCCTGGGTTATCCTTCTTCATCCTTTCATTTTCCACTTTTGCATGTTTTTGTTTTAGGTATTTATTTTGTAATCATCACATAGCTGAAGTTTGTTAATCCTGTCAGTAAAATCTTTAATTGCCAGTTAGTCTACTTAATGGTTGTTGTGATTATTGATATATTTGGACTTGTTTCTTTACCTTGATATTGATTTCCACTTGTTTTTTCTTTTTATGTTTCTTTTTATTCCTTTCTTATCATGTTTGCTTGTTTTCCTGAATCCTTACTCTCCCAATTTTTATAAATATAGAAGTTTATTTGCCTCCTCCTATGCCCGGTGGTCTTTGTTTATTTAGTCTGTTATTTCCTGTGGGATTTTTTTCCTCGGGTGGTCTTTAACTATGAGTTTCTATTACCTTTCTTTTTTTTGGCCACATCACATGGCAGGTGGGATCTTAGTTCCCTAATCAGGGATTGAACCCATGGAGCACCAGGGAAGTCCAACATGTTACTTGATCTTTTTTTTGACTTGATCTTAATTTGAGTTTCTGACCCAGTGATTCCATCTTCTCAAGGCCCAATGGCAGGATCTGTCTCAATGGCTTGATTGTTGGTATCAAAACGTAGAGTCACTCCACTTCTTTTATGGGCCACAACTCCCAAGTGGACCTCAGATTGTGTTTTTGGAAGGTGGTACTGCTAGGGATTCCTAGATACTAGGGATTCCTTTCTGTAAGCCTACCAGTGGATATAGTTGTTCTGTAATGATGAAGACTCTTGGAATACCTTCATTGCCATTATGCTGGAATAAGAACACTTTAGTTTTTTATTTACTATATGTTCTTCTCTTTCTAATTTTTTGTTTCTAGTTTTATTTTTGAAACATTTTTACATTGTTATTGTATGTACATAATTTTGTTTCTTAATTTTTCCAGTTTCCCAAGTCTTTTTCATATTTCTGAATACTATTCACATTTTAAAAAATTTTGTCATATTTCATTGAATACCATTCTACATAATTTAGGTATTTCAGTTTTTTTCCTACTTGTGTTTAATTTGCTATGAATTTCCTTGTTGTGACCTTTTTTTGTAATTAAGGTTTCTGTGTTCAAGTTTGGTGAATAGATTTCCCAAATAAAAAGTGTATGAGTATTCTAAAGTTGTATATCATCATTATTAAATACTATAAGTTCATAAGAGTTTTATATAAAGAATAAATGCATATATTGATTTATTATTCTAGACTGAATTTTTCTTAGGGCTTATTTGTTCTTAAGCATTAAGTATCTTTTTAATATGTTTTTAAAATTTAGTAGATATCAAGATATCTTGAGTAATGTTTAGTTGATAGGAATGCTTGAATTTTGCTTTTTATTTTTTTTAACATATGACTTTTAATGTTTCTATTATAAAATGAATCATGTACATATTCAGCCAGTACCAATTGCACATTATCAATAACTTAACTCAGTATTAATTAGATTCCATGTGTCTTCTGAGTCACTCATTGTGATAGCTATTCCTTGAAGACAAAATTAGACACTGAATGAAATAATGCTTTGTCACTTCTAAATTTGTTGTCTCTTCCTTACATTATCATCATTATTATAAATATGTTATATTTACTTAAAATTACTAATCATTAGTTTAACTTTTACTTATGTGAAATCTTGTAAAACTGTTTAATTCTATTCATGTATAAGGTGGCATTATACTCAACTACTACCTTTATTCGGTGAACTGAACATTATACTAGTATCTGAAAAAACAATGCTATAATTTTGTATAGGTGGCAATTTTGTTGTCTTTAGGTTATTTATAAACATTAGTTAAATCTTTTCATCTTAGATTAAGCCAAATATCTGAAATCAGGAAATGCATAGTCAGTTCCTTGAGTTACTTGGTTATTATGTAAGAATGGTGTCTTCTCGCAGCTTACATTCTGTGAAGCATCATGGTGAATTTATATTTTCTCTTTCAGGTGTTTCATTTTTTACTTTTGGTACCTTAAAGAGTGTTGGGCTTTCCTATGCTCCCACCCTTCTTGGCAGACCTTCATCAGACAATCCTAATGTCTTAGTTTTGAAAACTCACATAAACTTACTTTGTGGTGGTGTTGCTGGAGCAATAGCACAGACAATATCGTAAGTTTCTAATCACTTAAGTCAAATACGTGTATCTAAGCCTGATTTTTAGCGTTGGTTAGTTATTTTATTTTTAAATAGATTATTAAAAACAGAATCCCTTGAAAAATATAAATATTAATTTATTAATAATTAACATAATAATTATAAATTATTAATTTTCCAATGTGCCTGCCCTTAAAGCATATTATAAATAACTTTGTGCCAAATTGACCAAATTAGTTTGAACCTACTCAATTTCTGTGGATTTTAAAAGAAAGGAAAAGGAAAGCTAGAAAGAAACACTGAGTCTAGTCTTCAGCCATGTTTTCTTATGAATTTGCCCATATGAGTTTTCTGAAATCTGAGCCATTTATCAAGTATATGTATATATGTGTGTGTGTAGGCACAACTTTTCTTGCAGTAAAGCTTAAAGACCTGCTTTGTGCCAGAAATTATGCTAAGCACTGGGATTTTCACTAATGGAAGAACAAAACTGTTGCCTCAAGAAGCTAGTACTCTTATTGAGACAGTAGCAATCAAGGGAATTCTATATTAATATAAGTTGTATTAGGGACATGGGACATGGGGCTCAGTGGTAAAGAATCTACCTGCCAAGCAGGAGACGCAGGATCCATCCTGGGTCAGGAAGGTCCCCTGGAGAAAGAAATGGCAACCTACTCCAGTATTCTTGCCTGGGAAATCCCAGGGACAGAGAAGCCTGACGGGTTACAATCCATGGGGTCACAAAAGAGTTGGACATGGCTTAGCAATTAAACAATAACCAGTTAGGGACGTAGATAAATTAGGTGGAAAGTGTAATGGAAAGGTGGCTTCAAAGAATTTCTGTAGACCAAGAGAGATTGGATAGATGAGATAAAATGAGGCTGGAATACTATGAGGCAGGAACATTTCAGGAACAAGGAAGAAGGAAAGATTTCTGTGACTGAGGAGTATCCTGAAAAACAGGAAGACAACAGGAAGTATTAGAGTCACAAAGACTCAAAAAAAAAAATAGTATCCTATGGAAAAAAGAAAAGTCAAAGTAGGATAAGTACGAGAGGTAAGGTGTTCATTGAATTAAGGATGACTTTGTAGGAGCAGACTAGGTTGAAGGTAAAGAAAAAAAGTGTAGTTTACTTTTAGAAATGTAGCCGTGGAACCTTGTTCATTTGCAGAGAATGCTCACCTCTGGCTATTCTGTATTCTCTTCTTGGTTTTACTGCCCTTTTCTTTATTATTTACTTCCAATTTAAAGCCTTAAAGTCTGTCTTCTCTTCCACTTTTCATATTCTAGACGCATTGACTCTTACAGATCCGGTGGCTCTTCTCAGTTCCTTTATCCTCTAATTGTTTTGTTTCCTTGGTTTTTGTAAACAGTGCCCTCTCTTGGCCATCATCCTCCCACCTTTCCCTTTTCAGGTATCTTGTGGATTCCTGTTTTCCTCCTCCTACCTATCTGTGCTGATCCTATTAAGACCTTGCCAGACTTTAGTCCTTTGCTCTTCCGTTCAATATCTAGAGCAGCTCATCTGTCTTTAAGGATTCAAAGGTCAACCTCTGTACAGATAACTAATTCTATTGAAATCTTCATACCAGTTCCCTCTGGTAACCTCTTGAATGTTTCTACCTGGACTTCTGTCGTCAGTGCAAACTCCATAATTCATATACTAACTTTCTTGTTTTCTTTTTCGTGCCTGTCCTTAGCCCCCAACTTTCCTATTGTTATTGATAACCATTAATCTTATAGTCCTGATAATACCTTGAAACCATTTTTCACATTGTACAAGTTTTGCAATTTTTTACATAAGAACATTGCCTGAATGTTGTTTTCTTTCTTTCCCGTTGTTACCTCCCTCCTTCTGATCCTTGTACTTTGTCTTCTTACTTTCTCCCTATTTAGTCAATTTCTTCTACCCAGACACATCTTTTTCTGCTTAGAGACTGAACTGTGCAGGTTGAGGTTTTGGTCCCTTTATTCCCCACAAAATTTTTTCATCTCTCTACCTTCCATTAAACGATAGTTCGTGGGACTGCTCTGGCAGGTGCCCAGGTTTGATCTCTGATCAGGAAAACTAGATCAATGTGCTGCAACTGAGAGTTCACATGTCCCAACTAAAGATCCTGCAACAAAGGTTGAAGATCCCACGTGCTGCAACTAAGATCCGGCACAGCCAAATAAATAAATGAATTTTTTTTTTTTAAGATAATTCATGGAGGGGAATTCCCTGGGGGTCCAGTGGTTAGAAGTCTGTGCTTTCACTGCAGGGGGCACAGGTTTGTTCCCTGGTTGGGAAACCATGATCCTGCAAGCCTCGAGGCAGGGTCAAAAAAAAAGATTGGTAATTCATGGAGATGCTATTGAGATGTCTAAGGTACTTCATCTATTACTAATGTTATTTCTTAAGCTGTTTGGTTGGTATATGGGTGGTTTTTTAATTATGACTATTGCATAGTAAATTTAAATGTATATAGAAGTACATACTTATTTTTCTCATATATCACTATGTGTATATTATATGTGTATTTATAACACATCTGGCTCAGCTGGTAAAGAATCCACCTGCCATATGGGAGACCTGAGCTTGATCCTGGGTTGGGAAGATCCCCTGGAGAAGGGAAAGGCTACCCACTCAAGTATTCTGGCCTAGAGAACTCCGTGGAGTGTATAGTCCATGGGACTGCAAAGAGTTGGACATGACTGAGCGACTTTCACTTTTTTATGTATATATGAATGAGAGCTTTGAATAGGAAAGTAGAAAGCAGTTTTATGGCAGGGAAAATGTCTCTAAGACTCAGTTTTCTTAACATTGAGATAAGAGTACCTATCTCATGCAATTGTGTAAAGATGGGATGAGATAATAAACTTTATCTTGCTTAGCACAGGACCTAAGTAGTCAATATTAGCCCTAAAAATATAATTAAAAAAAAACTCACCTGAGTCCTACTACAAAGAGATTACTTTTGTATATTTCACTTTAGACAACCTAAAAGTTTGTAAGTTAAGGTATAATGGACATATTCTATTACTTTCTGGTACATAACATAATGATTTGATACTTGTATATGTGGCAAAAGGATCATGACAGTCTAGTTAACATTGTCCCACCATACAGAGTTACAGAACCAGGCAGTCTTTCCACATAAAATTACCTCTGTCCTCGAAACACAGTTATCTGTATTGTTAATTTTAGCCCTTAAAGAGAATTTTTGTTGGCCTGCTGTATACAAGGGCACTTGCTGAGTACTCTTAGGGTAGTGATTCTTGACTAGGGGTGGTTTTGCCTCTAGTGGGTGTTTAGTAATGTCTGGAGACATTTTTGCTTGTTACGGTTGGGGATGTGCAACTGGCAGCTATTGGGCAGAAGCCAGAAATGTACCTACACATCCTACTGCACAAGACAGCCCCCACAACTAAGAATGTCCAATCCCAATGGCAATAGTGACAAAGTTAAGAAACCCTGTCTTAGGGTTACAGCAACGGAAAGAGCTCAGTTTATTTCTTCAGGAAGTGGCACTTCATTTTCCTCTGGGGAATAAATAGAACTTGACATTGGGTGATGAAAGAGAAGAATCACCAATCCCAAGAGAACCACTTTTGCAAAGGGCAAAGAGACCTTGGCTTTGTTATTGGGTTTTATTCATGTGCCTATATCCTGACTCCCAGGTTAGACAAAACAATCAGAGAATAGGAACACATTATTTCCTAGCATACATAGGACTTTGTACTCAATAATTGCTGAGTAGAAAATTAAAAATCGTATTCAAGTCCTTCTGTCTTTTTCTTCCTTTAGCTACCCATTTGATGTAACACGTCGGCGAATGCAGTTAGGAACTGTTCTTCCAGAATTTGAAAAGTGCCTGTGAGTTCTGCATTTGTCATTGTTCCATTTCTTTAGGAAACGTAATGTGTAAAATAAGTAGGGAGATGGGACTGTGATCTCACAAGTAGTATAGAGATTTAATTTTGTATCCCATAGTGTGCTTTGGTTAACTTTATAAGAATTTAATCACGTCCTGATCTTCCTATTGGGTTTCCTTGCTGGCTCAGATGGTAAAGAATTTGCCTGCAATGCAAGAGACTCAGGTTCAGTCCCTGGGATGGGAAAATCCTCTGGAGAAGGAATGGCTACCCACTCCAGTATTCTTGCCTGGAGAATTCCATGGCAATTCCAGGCAGAGGAGCCTGGCAGGCTACAGTCCATGGGGTCGCAAAGAGTAGTACATGACTGAGCAACTAACACTTTCACTTTCAATCCTCCTATTAAAATTTTATTTCAGGGAATTCCCTGGCAATCCAGTGGTTAAGACTAGGCGTTTCACTGTGGGGGCCTAGGTTCGACCCCTGATTGGGGAACTTAAATCCAGCAAGGCATGAAGTGAAAAAAAAAAATAGTCATTTTAGAGCAGCTCTGTTAAGTAGAAATATTATGTGAATCACATATGTAATTTAAATTTTTCTGGTAACCACATTTAAAGAGTATAAAAAGAAACAGATGAAATTGTTTTAAAATATTTTATTTAAACCAATGTATCTAAAATTTATCACTTTTTCATCTTATTTTACATAATTTTTATTTATTTATTTATATTTTTAATCCCTTAAAAGAATACTACATATTTGAAATCCAGGGGGTATTTTACACTCACAGCACCTCTCAGTTTTGGATTTGCCACTGAATTTCATGTACTCAGTAGCCAGATATGGCTAGTGGCTAACACTATTGCATAGCATAGCACTATAGAGTTTTCTATAATTTATAACTTTCGAATCATTCTGTTTGGTGACGTGTTGTCCTTCAGGGAAAGAGCAGAATATTTATTCAGGAACTTGAGTTGCCTTTATTCACCCAAAAGATTTTTTTGAAGATTTCAGTCCACCTTGCATATTGAAAGAGAAAGACAAAGCTCAAAATGTTGGTTTGAAAGGAAAGAACACTGAAAGAAGAAGGTCTTTATTGCTGAAATCTGAAAGACGGTCCTTTAAGCTTTAGTTGTATAACATCTGCTCATTATAGCATACAACTTGAGCAGAAATGAGAGCTTAAAGGGCAACTGTTCATATATCCTTTAAAAAGACTACATCAGTATTTCAAATATTATTATGAAATTGTGTTGCTAGTAAATGTCACAGACATAATACAAAAAAATATATTGTATTAATGAACCCCAAAATTCTATGCGTAATGCTTTGAACTTGTTCAGAATGAATTGCTGTTTTATTGTGAATTTTTAGCTTGTTTTAACACTTGCTTTCCAAAAGCTACTCCATTTGGAATTTTAACTTCTTTTAAAAAAATGCTGTTATGATCCTGAAGTTGTCTGTTCGTGACTGGGCATAAAGGTGTCATCATTTAATCTTTCTCTTTCAGTACCATGCGGGAGACTATGAAGTATGTCTATGGACACCATGGAATTCGAAAAGGATTATATCGTGGTTTATCTCTTAATTACATTCGCTGCGTTCCTTCTCAGGCAGTGGCTTTCACAACATATGAACTTATGAAGCAGTTTTTTCACCTCAATTAAAAAAAATCATGATTTCTTTTCCTTAATAAACTCTCAGAGGGAAAAATAAAATGTTAATTTAATTTGGGGGAGAACATTACTTGAAGGGGGATATTTACCCTGTCACAGGAACCACTGGTATTTAGTACTTGATTTTTCTATTCATCACAAATCTAAAGTGCTTACTATACTTTTTGATGCCAGTAGTTATATTTTAGAACATTGCAAAAAAAAAAATTCCTAAGCTGATGCTGGTTAATCAGTAAGGTTATTGGAAACCATTTTAGAGTGTTATTTGAAAGTAGAACTAACTTGAAATGAATTCAAGAGGTTGCCATTAGTTTTATTATGCTATTCCAAGCTTTTAATTATAATCATGATTTTCAAAGACTGTAACATTGGTTTTTGTTATTATAATAAACAGGCTTGGTTATATTACAGCAGAATGATGAGAACTGACATTTTAAGTTATATAAAACATAGGTTAGAAGCCAGCATTGAAGTATTATTCATAATATGTCTCTTCTCATAATTTTGCTCCACTGGATAAAAGGACACTTTCTCTCTTCATTTTTGATAAATATTGTATTAAAAAAGTAGCCATGTAGACACTCATCAGTAAGTCACGAATTTTCAGGTCTTGCTCAAATGGTATTACCATTTCTGAGAGAATCCCATGGATGTAGGAGCCTGGTGGGCTACAGTCCATGGGGTCGCAAAGAGTCGGACACGACTGAGCGGCTTCACTTTCACTAAGTATGTTTTTAAATTTCACTGTATTTCCAAAGGGCAGTAATAATAAATATTGAGTATCTTTGCTCTCAAAACAAATTAGCATAATAGATTTGTTTTTGTTAGATGATTTGGTGTATGTTAGAAAATTTATTTAAGTGGACTGTGAAATATCCATTAATATAGATGTGAATGTTAAAGAATGTTTCTAAGGTATTATATCAACTAGTTCTTCCACATAAAATAATTTTAGTGCAATATAAACTTAAGTAGAAATGTAAAACATGATCTGAATTGCTATCCTTTATAGTAAAATGGTTTAAAATGTAAGAATTCCATTTATTATGTTCAGAGTACTTTTTTATGTTTTATTGTAAGCATGACAAAAAATGAGAGGGGAACAGTTATAGTTCTGTTCTACAAAATAGCAATTTGTAGAATTAATACGATTTTTAAGGCATTAGAAAACTAAGTTGAAAGTGTTATTTCTGTGTCAATTTTTATTTTTTTTGCATAAAGATTTCTTGTCATATCTTGGTGAAATTATATGAACTGGTTTCATTTTCAAAGTCTTTATTTTACAATAAATGTTTATCTTTGTATGATTTATAAGTATACCCACAGGTATACATGTGTTCCTAAAACTATTTTGTATATTTTCATTTGTACACTGTAGCTAAATACTGCTATCAAATCTCAAGATAATTTAAATGTATAAAATAAGTATCTCAGTTATGTTATCAATAAAGGAGGACTGCAAATATTTTTTTAAATAAAATTTGCATTCTATATCTGTTACAGAGTACCAAAGTTATTAAAAATAAATTCTATTCATATTTCAACAATTACTCCTCTCTTTTAACTATTTACACTATTGAAGCATAAATAAACATAAGTGGTCAGAATGGAAGAATACTTGAAATAATGACAATATTTATATCTAATTTATTCAGATTGATAACTCAAAGTGAATCTTGATAGATTATCTTGCATTTGAAGGTCGACTATGTTCTTGCCTTTTGGTGGGTACAGCCCTCTGGTCTATGGAATGGGACAGTGATTTTGTCTAGAGATTGATGAGTGATGTACCCTTCCTAGCTCTTAATGGTGGCCTGTGTGGAGATTGAAAGTTTAGTGGTGATACACACACACACACACACACACACCTATATATATATATATATATAGTAATGTCTTATCCCATTTTCCCCCGGGTACTCAACTTTCATTTATTTAGCACCCATTGTATGCTAGGGATTATGTCAGCATTTTGTGCGCATACCTGGAGACGTCTCTCAGCTGTCCTTACAGTCTGGTTTGGTTCCCCAATAGCATCTATCTCTGGGTATTATACTGGCAGGGTATGTACCACACTTTTTGGTTACTGTATGTTTACTTATGTTCTCCTAGTTGGTTCTCTCATGGGCAGAGTCATGCCTTCATCTCCTTTTAAGGAGCACAGTGTATGGCCCCATAATAGTTGTTCAGTGATGTTTACTGATGAGCTAAAGGAAGGTTTGGTCCCTGTTTTTGGAGAACATGTTCTAGGAGGAAGAAATGAGGTGCTACTAGTGCAGAGAAAGAACAATTTAGAAATTCCGCCCCCCCCACCAGATATGTCTTGCTGCCAGTTTGAGCCGGGATGAATGGCAAATAATAAAACCTATATTACATGAGTAATTCATTACCTTGCAGAATTGGGCCGATGATATCAGACATACTTATATAGCAACCATATACTTAAACACTTCTCAGATCAATTCTTTGAATATCATAGATTGTTAGGCACTAGGAATCAATGGCAAATAATGAGTCATGTATATTTCCTGAGGATTTACTGTGTTCCGTTACTTATTTTAAGCACTTCTGATGCCTTAACTCTGTTTCTGCAACAATACTGATATGAATGGTACTATTAAATACTCCTTTTTTTGCAGTTGGGATGATTGAGACCAAGGGAGCTCAAGTAACTGTCCAGGTTCACACAATAAGTGATGGATCCACAATTCAGATTCAGCCAGTCTGAATCTGCAGCTTAGTCTATCAGACAGGATGCTAGTAGACACACTAGCATCCTGCAACACACTAGTATCCTTCCTATTCGGGTAAAACTCTAATATGTCAAGAAATACAAATCAATTAATAGAATGATTACAGTTTTTGGAAAGTGCCTTTGTTTTCCCCGTTCTTGAGATTGGAAATTTATGTTCTTTTTAGTTACTGGTTTAGCGGGACTCTTATGAATTTTCTCCATTGTCTGATTTTTATTTTGTTAATTTCTAAGTACAAATAATTGCTGATTAAAGTAGAGTGATCTCTGTAAAAATATAATGAGGCAGGGGCTTCCCTGGTAGCTCAGTGGTGAAGAGCCTGCCTGCAAGTTCAGGGGATACAGGTTCAGTCCTGGTCCAGGAGGATCCCACGTGCCGTGGAACAACTAAGCCACAATTAACTGAGCCTGTGCTCTGGGGCCTGTGAGCCACAACTATGAGCCCGTGAGCTGCAACTACTCAAAGTCCTTGAGCACCTTGAGCTCGTGCTCTGCAACAAGAGAAACCACTGCAATGAGAAGCCCAGGTACCGCAACTAGAGAGTATCCCCCACTTGCCACAACTATAGAAATCGCCTGTGTGCAGCAATGAAGATTCAGAGCCGCCATAAATAATTAAAGATAAATCCCTTAAAACAACAACAACAAAAACCCATAATCAGGCAATTTTATTCCCCTGCTGAAAACCTTCCAGGGCTTCCCACTGCATTTAGAATAAAAGACAAAATCATTACCATATCTTATACAGCCGTAAGCAAATCCATCTGCCTTGTGTCTACGCCAACCCTGTTTGCTGCTACTCACAGCATGTTGTGAGGAAGCTAGGCAGTCCCTGTAGAAGCTAGCCTCAATTTGCCAGCCATTTGAGTAAGGCATCTTCAAAGTTGATCGCTCAGCTTCCTGATGATGCTTCATGGACAAAGAAAAACTTTCCTCACAAAATCTGCCCAAAATGAAAATTCATATGCTAAAAAAGTGGTTGTTTGGTGGTTCAGTGGTTAAGACTCCATGCTGCCAATGAAGGGGGTATGGATTTGATCCCTGGTTGGGGAGCCAAGATCCCACATGCTGCATGGCTTGGTCAAAAGATTAAATAAATTTTAAAAATGATTTTTTTTACATAGATAATCATAGCAGGTATTCATGGAAAACCTACAGCTAGCATCATATTTAATAGTGAAATATTAAATGTTTTCCCCCTGAGATCAGTAGAAGGCAAAATGCCCAGTGTCAGAACTTCTGTTTAACCAGTGAACTTAAGTAAATGATGGAGAAGGAAATGGCAACCCACTCCAGTATTCTTGCCTGGAAAGTTCCATGGACCAAGGAGCCTGGTAGGCTATAGTCCATGGGGTGACAAAGAGTTGGACACGATTGAGCGCTTCACTTCACTTAAGTAAATGAAGTTAAAAACAAAGATCAGAGGAAGAAGTAGAACTTCCTCTATTTGTAGATGACATGATTATTTACATAGAAAGTCTTAATGAATTTACTACTATCAACTTCTCGCAATTACTAGCAAGGTCTCAGGATATAAGGCAAATTTTAAAAACTATTTTTATATACTAGCAGGAAGCAATTGAAAAAAGTCTCATTTAAAATAGCATAAAATATAAAATATTTAAATTTAATAAAATATACAAGAGTTTTACATTGATAATTATAAGATGTTGCTGAGAGACATTAAAGAAAATCTATATAAATGGAAAGATAAACCAGGTTTATGAGTTAGAGGTCTCTATATTTTAAATCAATTCTCAAATCGATTTTTAAGTCTAATGCAATTTCAGTCATACTTCCAATAGGCTTTTTGTAGAAACTCACAATTTTTATACTATGTACAAATTTTTATACAATTCACTTTTTATACAAACTTATTCTAAAGTTTGTATAAAAATTTAAAGGACCTAGACTGTCCAGTGGAGGAGGAAATGGCAACCCGCTCCAGTATTCTTGCCTAGAAAATCTGTGGACAGAGGAGCCTGGTGGGCTGCTGTCCATATGGTTGCACAGAGTCGGACACGACTGAAGCAACTTAGCACGCATGCATGCATTGGAGAAGGAAATGGCAACCCACTCCAGTGTTCTTGGCTGGAGAATCCCAGGGACAGGGGAGCCTGGTGGGCTGCCGTCTCTGGGGTCGCACAGAGTCGGACACGACTGAAGCGACTTAGCAACAACAGCAGCAGAATGTTCAAAGCAATCTTTAAAGGAACCAAGTACCTGTCTGTATGACTTACCCTACAGCTGTAGTAATCATGACAGTGGGGTGCAGACACAAGGATTGACAAACATCAGAAGAACAGAAGAGAGCCAGAAATGGACCTGAACTTAATTTGATTCTTTTCTTCAACAAGGGGCCAGAACAATCCAGTGGGCCATAAGTCTTTTCAGCAGGTGTTACTGGGAAAACTGGATATACACATGGTTGGGGGTAAGTGGAGTTGGGGGGAAACATGACATTCTCTACCTCCTACCACATACAAAAATTAATTTGACATGGATCATAGACCTAAATGAATAAAATGGTGAATTTCAAGAAAACAAAGGAGAATATCTTTACTTCCTAGGAGTTGGCAAAGATTCCTTAGGTCACAGAAAGTGAAAAGCATAGATGAAAAATGGATAAATCAGTCTTATATAGATTAAAACTTATGCATAGCTAAAGATCTTGCTACTGAACGGAACTTGGGTCAACTCACCTGTGTAGTAGAACCTCTGACACTGTGCTGTGGTGAAGGAAGGTGCAGCATTTATTATAAGGTGCTGACACAAGAAGAGTGGGTGGCTCTGCTCTAGTATCCCAAAGCCCCTGAAAGTGTTTCAGCAAAGCATGTCTTGATAATTTTATACGAATAAACATGAATATGAAAAACAACTTAAAAAATTCATTGGAGTATAGCTGATTTCAATGTTGTGTTAGTTTCTGCTATCTAGCAAAGTAGTTTTACATATACATATACCCACTTTTTTTAGATTCTATTCTGAATAGGTCATTACAGAATATTGAGTAGAGTTCCCTGTGCTATACAATAGGTTCTTATTATCTATTTTTTCAAAGTTATCTATTTTACATATAGTAGATAAAGATTATTTTTGAGCTGGGTAATACCTTTATGAAGTATTTATTTTTTACTCATTTCTGTATATTTTAAATATTCCATTGCATATTATTTTTAAAGGTGGTTTTTATAGTCTGTGTATGTAAAAAAAATTGATTTTTAATTCAAAAATTAAAAAATAAAAAGAAAAGTGAATAGGAGCCGAAATTGGATACAGCCTTGATAAAAAATTCTTTAAAGCCGGTTTCCTCAGGAAGGTGGCTAAAAGAGTAAGTTCCATCAAGGTGACATCTTCAGGATGGGAGGTGCTGGGTCACATTACAAGCCTGGGAGCTATCCGATAATAAGGGCCAAACTGATGACAGAAGAGAATGCCCTAGAGAATGTATAGTGGCTCTAGTTGGTAAAGAACCTGCATGCCAGCGCAGTAGACTGAAGAGACAGGGGTTTGATCCCTAGGCTGGAAGACCCCCTGGAGGAGGAAAATGGCAATCCACTCCAGTATTTTTGCTTGAAAAGTTCCACGGACAAGAGGAGCCTGGTAGGCTACAGTCCGCGGTGTCACAACGAGTTGGACACGACTGAACACACACAGACACACACACACAGACACACACACACACATGTAAGCGTGCTTGGGATCACATACACACACAATATATATAAGAGTGCTTGGGATCCCACTGTTCAAGTGGAGGGATTGTCCACGGATAGGAGGCATCACTGAAAAAAATGGAAAAAGGTTATAAAACAGGGAACAGATAGATTTAGTCATGTAGATTGTAGGCTTAGTCATGGCATGATGAGGAAGTTCTCATCTGACAGTTTCCATTTTCTCAACTGAGTTTTCCAGGGGGAAAAAAAAAGAGGAGAGGTTTTTTTTTTTTCTCGAAAGAGTGAAACTTTCCAGATGCAAACAAGGGAAGCCTGAGTTTGGAAACGGCAACTGCTCATTCATTCGAAGTGCCTGTGTTGGACACACGGGTCGGCGAGCCTAGAGGCAGGGCGGAACCACTTAGCATAGGCCAGATTACGCAGACTCCCAGTTTTCCAAACGCCAAGGCAGAGGAGCAAAGGCGCCGTCCGCTCCTCGGTGCCCCCGCGCGCCTCCCCGCGAGCCGCTCCCCGGGGCGGGAGGCGCCGCCTGCGCATGTCTCTGGGGCCGCCGCCGGCCGGCGCATGCGCGCGGCCCGCGCGGACTCGCGCTGGGGTTCCCCGCCACCGTTGCCCCCGGGTCCCTGGTTTCGCCCGGCGGCAGTCTGCGATCCCGGAGGCCAGAATGGAGCGGGTGGACGGACTGCAGCTGCTAATGGAGAAGAGCTTCTGGCGGGAGGCTGAGCCGCCGGCGGCGCTGTGAGCGGAGCGGGGGGCGGGCCTGGGAGCGCAGCGGGAGATTTGAAGAGAAGGGAGCGGAAGAGGCCGCCTCCACGCCTCCGCGGCCCCGGCCCCGCGCGCAGGGTCCGGGCTCAGGGCCTGACGGGCTCCGGCGCTGGGCCCGCTTCGCAGCTTCTCTCTGGGGCCGAGCCCGAGCCGGAGCTTGAATCCTTTTCCTCCTGCAGGCGTTCACTCTTGACCTTCTTCCTGGATTTGAGGAGTCTCAGCCACCTTACATGTCTTCAGGAAAGGAAATTGCAACTACAAGGTCCTTTTCTTGAAGTTTAGATGGAGAGTTTTCCAGGGAGAAGTCTGTACTCAAGTCGGCTTAAATGATTGGGGAAACTTGACCCGCAAGCATAGTGTAGAATTTCTGTCAGTAATGAGGCTAATTATTGTTGACGGATCTCTGCGCTTTGGGTTTTGATCAGCAATACCTTTCGGGAGATCCTTAAAGCGACCCAGCTGACTTTGGGAAATTCATGGCCCGTGGGTACGTGGGGTAGGTGAATGAGGCGGTTACAAAATAATTGTGAAATTTACTTTCCCATTAGAAATAAGAAATTTCTGAGTTATTCTATGAAGAATGGTTAATGGACAGGTATTAAGCTTGCTTTCTCTACAAAGCATGAGCTAGTTGATCCTCAGTGGAATTTTATAGGATTTCCTGCCTTAAATAGTAGGTTGGACTAAATGTCTAAGTACTCGTTTAATTGAAATCTCAATATAATAATGAAACTCACAGTAGGACTTCCAACAAACTGCCCATACTACATTTTCCCATGACAGACATCTTTTATGTTCAAAAGGATAGTGTCCTAGACACTTACTTGTACTTTGGGAAGGCTTGCACCAGTGGTAGGAATTTGTTGTTTAATATTTTTCAATTTATCATTAGCCCTCATAATCATAGATGTCCCAAAGAACTTCTCATAGAGCTTATATTTTGAAAAACTCATATCATGAACGTTTTAAATGGCATTCCTTCTGGAAAGTGGGTCTTCCTTGGTGGCTCAGAGGTTAAAGCATCTGCCTGCAATGCAGGAGACCTGGGTTCTATCCCTGGGTTGGGAAGATCCCCTGGAGAAGGAAATGGCAACCTACTGTAGTACTCTTGCCTAGAAGATCGCATGGATGGAGGAGTCTAGTAGGCTACAGTCCATGGGGTTGCAAAGAGTCCAACCCAACTGAGTAACTTCACTTTCTTTCACTTTCTGGGAAGGTTTTTTTTTTTTTTTCCTGTAATAGGAATTCTGCTATGCCCTTGCTCTCTTAATTTTTACCTCTTTTAGCCACTGATCATTGTGATAAACTTTCCAGAAGAAACCTAGAAGGTTTGTAGATAAAGGAGATTGGATGGCTTCTTATTTCATGCTTGTGCTACAGTAGTTTTGTATGTGTTATGCTTTAGATTTCAGAAGAAGAAGATGGAAGCTTCCTTTTCTAAGATAGTTCTGAGCCGAGGAATGGACAACCGGTACCTGGTATTAGCAGTCAGTATTGTACAGAGTGAAGAAGGAAACCATGAAAAGCACCTAATCATCACTGCTTCCCAGTCGCTAGAATATAAAGAACAATGTATCCTTAGGAATGACTGGTAATTTTTGTATGACTTTGACAATTTTGTGGCAGAAGCTTAAGGATACTGTCTTAAAAACTAACATGTGGGCTTGTGTGAATGTTGCAATAATTTAATTGTTAATAAAGAGAATAGATATGAACTCAGATTAAATCTGCAAAAATTGTGCATCTCAGGTCCCTTATTCCAAAACTTGATGTTCATTGTCATTTGAAAATCAAGTGCAAGGGGACTTATTAAATTACAACTTCCTATTTCCCAGTACTTTCTGGGATTGCAGCTTAAAAACTCGTTTAATTCTCACTAAGGGCAAAATTAGTCATAAGAACATCCTTAGACTCTAGATTTTGCTACTTGAGCAATATATGGTATGTAAACGGTGAGGGGGAGATGCAGAGGTGAAAGTCTGACTTTGTCTAGGCTGCAAGCTTGATGGTTTGAACTAGATAAATGTGATTTTGTTCTTGGTATATTGGGTTGGTATCATGCCTCAGAACTTACAGAAGCTGTAGACATAAGTTTTACAGAATGAGAGAATCATTAAGAATGAGAGAATTATTATAACAGCCTCATCCATACTTGGAGCTATATGATAGTTTTTGCAGTAGGTGATGCAAGACCCCAAAATTTAGAAATTATTTCTTTATATAAAATATTCATTTATTTTTAAAGCCCCTTAACATGTTTAACTGTAGGAATCTAAATTTTGTGTACCTTATTTTTAGGTGCTCTGTACCAGTAGAGCCAGGGGACATCATTCATTTGGAGGGAGACTGCATATCCGATACGTGGATAATAGATGAAGATTTTGGATATTTGATTCTATATCCCGACATGCTGATTTCTGGCACAAGCATAGCCAGTAGTATTCGATGCATGAGAAGAGCTGTCCTGAGTGAAACATTCAGGGTGAATAATATTAACAGCCAGTGTTTCTACAGGGTCTTAAGAGTTTACAGAGCACTTTTACACTGTTATTTAATCTTCCTAACAATCTTGTGAAGTAGATGGTATTAATCAGCTGCATTTTACATTTTACAGACAAGGAACATCAGGCTCAGGAAGTTAAGTGACTTGTCCAGAGTTACTGTAGCTAGTAAATGGCAAGGCTAGGATTCAAGGCTGGTACCTAAGAATCCTTTGAATTTTATTTAACATTTAATAAAATAAGCAATTCCAATAATAAGATAAATAATTTAAGTGATAAAATTTTTAATTTAATGCATCTGGGTATTTCTAAACTTGGCTTCATGTGATTCTCAGTAAAAGTAAATATGACAGTCTCTTTTAAAGATACTATAATGGAAATTTTCAAACATACACAGAGTTGGCTATTATAAACTCCCATGTACCCATTTTGTTATTCTTAAAGATTGTATTTTGCAACTTAAAACTCTATTTTGCAAATTAAAGCTGAGGATTTAAAAAACATATAAGTACAATATCTTTATCATACCTGATAAAATTACCAGTAATTCCTTAAGTTAATCTAATTCTCAGTTTATCTCTTAATGTCTTTTGTAAAAAATATTTTTATTCAGTTTGTTAGCATCAATATGGAGATGAGGTCTTTGTATTGTATTTGGTTGATATATCTCATAGTTTCTTTTATCTGTATTCTGCTTTTCACCCACTCCCTTTCAATGCCATTATTTTTTGAAGAACTTGGGTTTTTAATTGTTAAGTTTTTTCTTTCTCTTAGGGTATTCTTCTTTATACAGTTTGTATGTATATAGAAAATCAAAAAATACAGCTAAGCAAGAAGAGAAAAAGCAGGAGAAACACCTAAGTAGACTTTCTAATAGTCTTAGTTATCACTTATTTGTATTTTTTTTTTTTTTTCTAATTGGTGGTTTTCTTCAGCTGTTGGGGGGGTGGGTTACTATTCACTTCTGTTTTAACTGCATATTATAAAGCAGACCTGAATACCTTAATCTTTTACAGCTTTATTTTGAAATAATTTTAGACTCACATAGAACTTAAAAAATTAGTACAGGGAATTCCTCTGTAAGTTAATGTTTTAAATTACTGATAGGTGTTTTGGTGGACTTAATCTTGTTTTTTGATAGTTTCAGGGGGAAGACCATGCTAATAAAAGAGTTCATTGAAAAATAGTTTTTGAGTGTCAAGAGCTTGTTAAAATCTTTCCTGTAAGGAATTCCCTGGTGGTCCAATGGTTGGGACTCGGCACTTTCACTGCTGGGGCCTGGGTTCAGCCTGGGGTTGGGGAACTAAGATCCCACAGCTGGGCAGTGCCACCAAGAAAAAAAAAAAAATCTCTGAGTTGGTTTTGTGTTTGAGTATTTTACTCATGTGAGTTTATAAGCTATGCCTTTATTGACTATTCTATGTAGGTTTATTATAAAATGAAATTAGAGATAAATTATGTTAAATACTAATATTTTAGAATGTATTGAACTTTTTCCATATAGATTATTTTTAATTCTTTCAAAATGGAAATACAGTGATTCGAAAAATATCTTACTCATAAAATAATTCAGGTAATTCTAAATTGAAGAAAGTGAAAGTCACCTATAATTTCACTCACCAGAAAAGAATTGTTTAATATTTTGGCATTTGTCTCACCAGTGCGCTTTAGCTATGCTAGTTCAGTAGGTTAGATAATAAATACAGGATCATGTCCATTGATATGTTGTGAAATACAATGTTTGTATGACTTTTTTTTTTTGATAGAGCTCTGATCCAGCCACACGCCAAATGCTGATTGGTACGGTTCTTCATGAAGTATTTCAAAAAGCAGTAAGTGATAGTTTTGCCCCAGAAAAGCTACAAGAACTTGCTTCTCAAACTGTTCAAGAAATAAGGCATCTGAAGGAAATGTAAGTAGTTAGGAGAGGAACTCTAGATATAGTTTTGTTATATAACTTCTTCCCTGGCATCTATAAGATATTTGACAATCTTAGACTATTAAATATGTCAGTATCATATTAGAATGCAGATTTTAGGGTTGTCGTATCCACTGCAATTCTATGAAGAGCTTCTGAAATTGCAGAACAGTAATTCTTTGGCTAAAAATATCTAAATTTTCTATTGTATGCACAGTAGCCCCCATAGCTGCACTCAAAGAATGGGAACTTTTTTTTTCTTCTAGAAACATTGTGACATCCTGAAAATTGTATGGAGTTGGGAATCAGATGACCTCCTTTCAGATTCTAGCTTTGCCAGATTTATGACTGAACAAGTTACTGAAAGATTCTGAAAAGGGTGATAATACCTGTTTTGCAGACTTTCTGTGACAGTGGAGATAATGTATGGAAGCCCACAAATGGCACTGGCATCTTATGAGTGACTACCTGCAGAGGGATTGGCATATTCTGTCTTTGTTCCCTCCTTCACTTGTATTGCAGTTCATCTTTTTTTCCACAAAAGTGTTTTTATTAGTGGTGATTTGGCTTTCCAGACTAGTTGACATAAACCTACTTCTGATGGGAGTTCTGTTTATTTCATTGTTTAAATAGGAAAAATGTGTTCCATAATTCCATACCAATTTAATACGTACAACCTGTTGTCTTTTTTTAAAAAGATTTCTTTATATTTTGGCTGTGGCGGCGTTGCTCTTCGTTGCTGCCCTTGGGCTTTCTCTAGTTGCAGGGAGTGGGGGCTCCTCTTCATTGCGGTTCATGGGCTTCTCACTGTGATGGCTTTTCTCTTGTGGAGCACAGGCTGTTGGCCTGCAGGCTTCGGTAGCTGCAGTGCTTGGGCTCAGTTGTTGCGGCTCATGGGCTCCAGTAGCTGCAGTGCTTGGGCTCAGTTGTTGCAGTTCATGGGCTCCAGTAGCTGCAGTGCTTGGGCTCAGTTGTTGCAGCTCATGGGCTCCAGCAGCTGCAGTGCTTGGGCTCAGTTGTTGCGGCTCATGGGCTCCAGTAGCTACAGTGCTTGGGCTCAGTTGTTGCGGCTCATGGGCTCCAGCAGCTGCAGTGCTTGGGCTCAGTTGTTGCAGCTCATGGGCTCCAGAGCTTTCGCTCAGTCGTGGTGCACAGGCTTTGTTGCTCTGTAGCATGTGGGATCTTCCCCAACCAGGGCTCAAACCATTGCACTGCAAGGCAGATTCTTAGCCAATGGACCACCAGGGAAGCCCCAACCTTTTGTCTTAAAAATGTTTTAAAAGAGCTTCCCTGATGGTCCAGTGGTTTAGAATTCACCTTCTGCGGCAAGGGATGTGGTGGGTTCAATCAATTTTGTCCAGTAATGTTCTTTGAAGTGTTTTTTTCCCCTCTAGGACAGGATCCAGTCTGAGAACATTTTTTAAGAAAAAATTTATCTATTAATTTATTTGGCTGTGCCAGGTCTTAGTAGTATCATGCAGGATCGTTAGCTGTGGCATGTGGGATCTAGTTTCCTCACCAGGGAACAAACCTCGACCCCTTACATGGGGAGTCTTACCTGTTGAACCGCTAGGGAAGTCCCCTGGTCTGGGTACATTTAAAGTTTTTATATATACTGTCAGATTGCTCTACATAGACATTGTCCTGTTTCTTTCTTTCATTTTTTCCTGTTTTATTGAGATCTCAGAAAGTGTGTGTTAGTTGCTCACTTGGGTCTGACTCTTTGTGACCCCATGGACTGTGTAACCTGCCAGGCTCCTCGGTCCATGGAATTCTCCAGGCAAGAATACTGGAGTGGATTGCCATTTCTTTCTCCAGGGGATCTTTCCAGCTTCAGGGATTGAACCTGGGTCGCCTTCATTGTGAACAGATTCTTTACCATCTGAGCCACCAGGGAAGCCCATTGGGATATCATTGACATATAATATTGTATTAATTTAAGGTATGCAACATAAAGATTTAATATGTCTGTATATTTCAAAATTCATTTTGCATTTCTGTAGGCAATATATTGGTCCTTGTTTCCCCTACATCCTCACCTATATCATCCACTGGAAGGTGCCAGATTTTAAGCAAATAGCTTTTTTAAACAAATAGCTTTTGCCTTGTGTGGGATGATTGTGTTTCTGTAGGTCGTTTGGGGCACTTTGCAGGCACTTTGGTGTTAGCAGTTGCTCCCTGGTTTGAGATATTTCAGTTTTGCCTTCAACCTGAAGTTGGTTTTGTGCTTAGGCCAAGCTATCTTGGCAGAGCTAGGGTTGCTAATTCTGTCTTTCCTGCCGAACTGGCTCTCCTAGAGGACTATAGGGCTCTGCTCTGTTAGTTCTGGCAAGCCAGAGTTAGCAGAAACCTAGGAAAGAGGGAGCTTATTAAATTTGATAGTAGAAATGTTGCAGAGTTATATGGTTAATTTGCAGTGTTCTGGAGTCTCAGAGTTTGATGAATCTGTTATTATGGTGCTGTCTTTAGACGGTGAGAAAATGGTAAGGTTTGTCGTTTGAAAGGAATTTGCAGAGTGTAGGTGGTTATGCTAGTACCCAGATGAACTCAGGGCTGCAGGGAGAAAATAATGCCAAGAAATTATTAAAACACAGTGTGAAAGTGAAAATCACTCAGTTGTGTCCAACTCTTTGAGACCCCATGGACTGTATAGTCCATGAAATTCTTCAGGCCAGAATTTTGGAGTGAGTAGCCTTTCCCTTCTCCAGAGGATCTTCCCAACCCAGGGATCGAACCAGGTCTCCCGCATTGCGGGCAGATTCTTTACCAGCTGAGCTGCAAGGGAAGCCCAAGAATACTGGAGTGGGTAGCCTATCCCTTCTCCAGCAGATCTTCCTGACCCAGGAATCGAATCAGGGTCTCCTGCATTGCAGGCGGATTCTTTACCAACTGAGCTACGAGGGAAGTCCCAACACACAGTGTAGAGGGAGCATAAGGGTTAAGAACTTGAATTCCCAAGCTGGAGCTGTGTGTCCTTTGGAAGTAACTTCTGAGCTTCAGTTTCTTCAGTTCTAAAAAGGGATGACGATAGTAGTATGTCATAGAGAGCTAACGAGGGTTGAAAGTGTTCACATAAAGCACCTAGAATAGTGCCTGGCCTAGAGTCAGCACTATATGAGTATTCACTGTTATCATTTTCATATCTTGTGGAATTTTTATCCTATGCCAAGTACCTAACATAGGCTGTTTTCCTTGATCCTTAAACTAATTTGTGTGATAGTTATCATCTTACCTTATGGATGAAGAAACTGAGGCTTGGTTAACAACGAATGACTCAGGGCTTCCCTGGTGGCTCATTGGTAAAGAATCCACTTGCCAGCGCAAGGACACAGGTTTCTGATCCCTGGTCTGGGCAGGCGTGCTGCAGGGCAACTAAGCCAGTGTACCACAGCTACTGAGCTTGCCCTCTAGAGTCTGGGATGCACACCTGCTGAGCCCATGTGCCGCGGCTCCTGAGGCCTGTGCGCCCTAGAGCCCGTGGTCTGCAACGTGAGAAGCCACCACAAAGAGAAGCTGCAGACTGCAGCTAGATAGTAGCCCCCGCTTGCTGCAACTAGAGAGAAGCTTGCACAGCAGCAAAGATCCAGCACAGCCAAAAAGAAATAAATAAAATTATTTTTAAAAAAGAGAGAAACAATGACTGGCTCAAAGTTACACATCTAGTAAAGATGTGTAAATAAAGAGTTAGGATTCAAACCTAAGTGTGATCTGACACAGAAACACGTGTGCTGTTGATATTCTGGAGTAGTTATTAAGGTTGTGATGCTTGAATATACAGATGGAGCTGGGAGAACCATCCAGGGAAGGTGATAGCAATTCTCAGAACTTTTTGGTCTCAGGACCCTGTTAACACTAAAATATTATTGAGGACCCTAAGAGCTTTGGTTTACAAGTGTTATATCTATAGATAATTACTGTATTAGAAATGAAAGCTGAGGCAGTTTTATTGATTAATTCTAAAATAATAACAGCCCATTCCACATTAACATAAATAAGTTTAATGAAAAATAAACTATTTTTGAAAAAAATGTAATGAGACAAGTGACATTGTTTTATGTTTTAGCAAATGTTTTAATTTTATAACTTAATACTAGACACCTGATTTCTTATATCTGTTTCTGCATTTTCTATATTGCTATATTGTGTGTGTGTGTGTGGACTCAGAAATCTCCACTGTGTACTCAGGAGAGAACAAGAGCAAAAAGGAAAATAATGTTGTAGAATTATTATGACACAGTTTTGACCTTGCAGGCACCCTGAAAAACTGAGACTAGATTCTGTTAGTCTTTCCTGACTTTTGACCCAAGAAGTTAATAGTCCTTTTATCTAGTAAGGCTGATGTTCCATTCTGTTTCTATGGCCTTTTTTCCTCTTTTACATTTCTACTTTCCATTGCTGGGCTTCAGGACCAACAATTGTGGTTTATTTTTTTACCCTTGAAGTGTAACTGGGACCTATTAGACCTGAGATGGTAGAAGTTGGAGCAAATATAAAATTTGATGTCATGTCACTGTTACTTGGATTTTTTTGTGTGTATATGGTAAAATACACATAGCATTAAAAATAATCATAATCTTATATTTTTTACTTTTGGCCACGTGGCATGCAGGATCTTAGTTCCCCTGCAGTAGAAGCACAGAGTCTTTACCACTGGACCACCAGGGAAATCCCCCAAATCACAGTCTTAACCACTTTTAAGGGTAGAGTTCAGTGTCATTAGTACATTGATGTTGTGTAAATGTTACCATCATCTACTTCCAGAACTTTGTAGTCTTTCCAGACTGAAACTTTATATCCATTGAACAACTCCTCACTTTCCCCAGTCCCTGGCAGTCACCATCCTTTCCATCTCTATGAATTTGACTAGCACAGGTACCTCACGTTAAGTGGTCATGCAGTATTTTTTGTTATTGGCTTATTCAGTATAATGGCAAGTTTCATATATGTTGTAACATGTACCAGAATTTCCTTCCTTTCCCAGGCTAAATAACATTCCATTGTATTGCATTTAATTAATTTTTTCAGTCGCTGATGGGTGCTTGGGTTGCTTATGAATGCATTTGTCCTTGTTTACTTTTTTAATATTTAAATGTTCATATTTAAACTTTCTTATTTTGATAGGTACCGCCTAAAATTGAGTCAAGATGAAGTAAAACAAGAAGTAGAGGAGTATCTTCCTTCATTTTCTAAATGGGCTGGAGATTTCATGCATAAACAGACTTCAGCTGACTTCCCTCAGATGCAGCTCTCTATGTAAGAAACCCATTTTTGTGTATATGCTGTTTATGTGTTTAGTCCAGGATTTTATTCAAGATATTGAATTAAAGCTTTTTAGAGGTCAAGTTGAACTTAACAGGTGGTGCAGTAGTAAGAATCTGCCTGCCAATGCAGGAGACGCAAGAGATGTGGGGTTGATCCCTGGGTTAGGAAGATCCCCTGGAGTAGGAAATGGCAACCCACTCCAGTATTCTTGCCTGGAAAATGCCGTGGACAGAGGAGTCTGGTGGGCTGTAGCCCAGGGGTTTGCAAAGAGTCAGACACCACTGAGCGACTGAGCATGCACACAGAGATCAAGTCCTGAGAACTAGCCTTTTTGTTTGCTTGCTTTATAAATTACAGTCCTGAGTATCTT
Organism: Aepyceros melampus; assembly: GCA_006408695.1. Classification (NCBI taxonomy): domain Eukaryota; kingdom Metazoa; phylum Chordata; class Mammalia; order Artiodactyla; family Bovidae; genus Aepyceros; species Aepyceros melampus. The sequence goes on from SJXQ01008162.1 coordinate 417,476, forward strand.
TCTGGGACCCCAAAAGATAATCTAATGAATAGAAAATTCTATTTTCATTTTAATAAAATTTATAATTTTTGGATGTAGGTATGGTTTTTTTTAAATAAAATTTTCAATTTGTAAATATTTGGGGGTGTTTCTTAATATCACATATATTTCTCTGTGTTACTATCATGTATGGACTGTTTCATGTTGCCGTGGATTTGTACTTTATGTTTAAATACTATGTTTAGCCATTCAGTACTGTTTGGCTTTTGGTTGGTTTTTTTTTACTTATTTTCCCGCTTAAAGTAGCATTGGTATAAATTTGTAGGTAGTCCGTTTTTCCTCCCACTGTTTGCCCGTTTGGCAAATATTTATTCCATGCCTAATGTGTGCCAAGTCATGATCTGTGCACTGGGATCATAGTAGTGGGAAAAAAAAAAAAGCTAGTGACTTCATGGTGCTTCTGTACTGCTGAACAGCACTGAACAGCAAGGTACCAGGTCATGATAAGTGTAATGCGGGATAATGGAGAGGGTAAGAAAAAGGAGTTGAAGGGACATATTTCCATAGAATGATGATGAAAGGCCTCTAATAAGGTAATGCTGAGCAGGAACCTGAAGAAAATGAAGGCGGGAGCCTTGCAGCTATTTCTATGAAGAGCAGTCCAGGCAAAAGCCCTGAGGCTAACGCACCCCTGCCAGTGTGGCTGGAACGGAGTGAGGTGGAGGAGGACAAGCAGCTGTCCTAGGGCCTCTGCAGCCTTGCAGGACATCGGCTGCCATTTGATTCCATGGCCAGATGTGAGCTAGCTACCATGGGAAGCCATTGCGGGGTTTGCACAGAAGGTTTTGATATCATTTCTTTCTTTCTCTTTTTTAAAAATAAGCACTGTTTTATTTTTCTTTAAATAGTCATAACTTCCTTTTACATCAGTGTTCTTCATCTTTTCTCAATATTCTGGTATTTTATATCGTGACATTTTATGATCTGAACTTGTTTTAAGATTTTTGAGTCAGAAATCTTGGGAGCAGTGAGTTCTTTGGACCAATATGTTTTCTCAAGTTCTCTGTGGTTCAAAGGACAGACTGAGCCTGGTTGTGAATCCCAGCTTTGCCACAGTTTTGCTGTGTAACTTTAGGCAAGTTCCTTTACCTCGCTTTGCTAGTTTCTATATTGATCTGATTTACTTTCGAAAGGATCAGTCTGGTTGCTCTTTTAAGACTCTGTTGTAGGATAAGGGCAGAGGTTGTAAGACCAATTTGGAGGTTCTTGAAGGAAACCAAAATGGAGATGGTGGTGGCTTAGACCAGAGTGAGAGTTGTGGAGGTGATGAGTATCACTTGGAGTATAGTCAGATTTTCAAGGTCGAGGTGATAGATTTCGGTGCAAGGTGGTCGATTGGGTGCAGGATGTGAGGGAAAGACAAGTCAATGGTGATTCTAGAGGAGAAAACATGATGAGAGTGGGGTCAAGAGAGAATGGCAGAAGAGAATTTGAAATCAGGGAGTGCAGACTACCGTATTGACGGGTATGTAGAAATGCAATGTTAGCCAGAGGCTTATGTGGGGTTAAGAGAGTTTTGTTTTTATTTTAAGGATGGGAGATACAGCACGTTATATGCCAAAGAGAAGAATTCCATAGAGGACAACATTATTCTTAAAGCTGTGTCACTGAGTAAAAGAGAGGGACTGAGAGTACACAAGTTGAGGAGTGGACCTTATGGAGACAGTTATTTCTGTATATGAAAACCTCAGAACTGGACTACTTTATCCAAGGTACTTGGAAAATGTACAACCTTTTACATAGGCTAGAATTCTTTGAGAATTTTTTAAGTCATTTTAGAAGGTTATCAGCAGTGTTTCAATGTTCTGTGTCTGCTGGTAGGATTTTATTTATATTTAATTATAATTATTTATAGTTGAGTGACTTTCAGTATATTCATAGAGTTGTGCAACCATCACCACAATCAGTTTGTCAATAGGAACTTTGATATGTGTTTAAAAAGTACTTAGTGGTTGTGTTCATTTTGGCAGTACCATACAGGAAAATATAAATGATACAGAGAAGATTATCATGGCCCCTATACAAGGATGGGGCTTCCCTTGTGGCTCAGCTGGTAAAGAATCCACCTGCAATGCGGGAGACCTGGGTTTGATCCCTGGGTTGGGAAGATCCTCTGGAGAAGGGAAAGGCTACCAACTCCACTCTTAGGGCCTGAAAAACTCCATGGACTGTATAGTTCACGGGGTCACAGAGTCGGACACGACTGAGCAACTTTCACTTTACTTTACTTTATACAAGGATGACACATAAATTCATAAAGCATTCCATATTTTTATAAAGAATGAATATCACTTTGTTGTATACCTGAGACTAACACATTTTAAATCAACTATATGTCAATTTAAAAAAACAGTTCAGTTCAGTTCAGTCGCTCAGTCGTGTCCAACTGTTTGAGACCCCATGAATCCCAGCACGCCAGGCCTCCCTGTCTATCACCAACTCCCGGAGGTCACTCAGACCCATGTCCATCGAGTCAATGATGCCATCCAGCCCTCTCTTCCTCTGTCGTCCCCTTCTTCTGCCCCCGTCGTCCCCTTCTTCTGCCCCCAATCAGAGTCTTTTCCCAGCATCAGAGTCTTTTCCAATGAGTCAACTCTTTGCATGAGGTGGCCAAAGAGTTTCAGCTTTAGCATCATTCCTTCTAAAGAAATCCCAGGGCTGATCTCCTTCAGAATGGACTGGTTGGATCTCCTTGCAGTCCAGGGGACTCTCAAGAGCCTTCTCCAACACCAGTTCAAACTCATCAATTCTTCGGCGCTCAGCCTCTTCACAGTCCAACTCTCACATCCATAGTTAGTGGTTAAAAAAGAAAACTAAGGCTTATCTTACTGTTAGAATTGGGTGTATTTATCACATTCTTTACTTTTGTGTGGTCGTAAATTTACAAACCAGGTACTTACCTGAAAAGAAAAGTAAAAACAGCTAGAATAAATTGGTTAATGTTTCTTGTTTTTATTTTCTTAAAGTGTTTATTTATTATTTAATTTTTGGCTGTGCTGGGTCTTTGTAGCTGCGGAGAGCATGTGCCACTCACTAGTTGTGGTGCATGGGCTTCTTAAATTGCACAGGCTTCTCTCGTTGCTGAGTACAACCACTGGAGCACAGGCTCAGTAGTTGTGGCACGTGGGCTTAGTTGTTCTGGGGCATGTGGGATCTTGCTGGATCAGCAATTGAATCTGTGTCTCCTGCACTGCAAGGCAAATTGTTTACCACTGAACCACCAGGGATGCCCCTCTTATAGTGTTCTTAAAAATGAATTCATAAATGCTTTGTTCTTTGTTTCTTTGGAGCAGATTACTGTGTCTTGCGCAGGGGGTGACTCTTGGTGCATAAGTCTTCACTGTGATAATCTGCTAAGTGTTTATTAAACAGGCATTCTTTTCCTGGTTCCTTGGCTTTGTTTTGTAGTTTTTCTGTCATTTTGGTCTCTTGATTTTCTGTAATAATTACAAACTTAATTTTGTTTTCCATCGTTCCTCACTATTTCTTTCTAGTTGTTTTACCTTCCCTCCCTCCCTTTCTTTCCTTCCGTATTAGAGTCATTCCTTTCTTTCTGAGCCATTTGAATTTGCTTGAGATTTAGAATTGTGCTGGATATCCATGTTTGTGGTTGTTTTAGGTATTAGCTTTTCTGTCACTGTTATTTTAGCATTTTGTTCACACTTTTTTTCTTTTGGCTAATCATTTTTGCAGTGTCAATAAGCTGCCGTTTTCCTCATAGTCTTATGGACTTATCCATTCAGCAAACATGTATTACATGCTGTATCTGTGCCCCAGATTGTTCTAATGTTACAGGGAGACTGAAGCCCTCCAAGAACTCAGTGTATTGGTGATAGTTGAAAACATAGAAGTAGAGGGGGGTTTCTGAGAGAGAACAGCAATCTGCTAAAGGCAGCAGAAGAGGCATAGAACCCTGGGAGGTAACCATGTATAAGGACACAGGGAGATGACTTCCCTGGTGGTCCAGTGACTAAGACTCGGATCTCCTAATGCAGGGGGCCCAGGTTTGATCCCTGGTTAGGGAACTTGATCCCACATGCTCCAACTAAGACCCAATGAAGCTAGATAAAAATAATATATTAAAAAAAAAAAAAGGACATAAGGAAAGAGTAGAATTCATCAAAGGAGGCTTAGGGTCGACCCTCGAGGGATTTGGTAGCTTGCTGCTGCTGCTACTAAGTCACTTCAGTCGTGTCCAACTCTGTGCGACCCTATAGATGGCAGCCCAGCAGGCTCCCCAATCCCTGGGATTCTCCAGGCAAGAACACTGGCGTGGGTTGCCATTTCCTTCTCCGATGCATGAAAGTGAAAAGTGAAAGTGAAGTCGCTCAGTCGTGTCCGACTCTTAGTGACCCCATGGACTGCAGCCTCCCAGGCTCCTCCATCCATGGGATTTTCAAGCCAAGAGTATTGGAGTGGGGTGCCATTGCCTTCTCTGATTTGGTAGCTTAGAAGCAGTGTGTCATGGAAGCTTAGGAAAGTTTGGGATTCCGAATCATCTTTGTTCTGAAAGGGATTTTGTGATTAAGTCTTAGATTTCCAGTAAGGAAAGTGAGGTGATGTGACATGGTTTTATGTGAAAAAAATGGTGGTAGAGCAAAGTTCAGAATAAGGAATTTCTTGATTCCCAGCTTGGTATTCTCATCTCTGTGTCTTGATATGAGACTCATTTTTGTTTCAGTTATTTCTGATAGGGTTTTATGTGTCTGCTATGAAGCAGGCACTTCTCTATACTTGAATTTGCATCATTTACCCAGCAGTTTATAGCTAGTCTTTAAAAAAAAAGTGTTTAGGCTTTAGAGCAGAGACAAGACCCTTAAAAGCTATTTAAAGAGATAACCTTTCTTCTTTATCTTCATGACATTATATTCTCTGCCAGGTGGTTCTCAAAGGAGTTTTACAACATTATGTTGATGAAAAGGAGAGTAGTTAAATATAAAGTACTGTCATTTATTCTACAGATCTAAGTCTAAAACCATATTGCTTCTTTTTCTAGAGGAATGAATTTTAGTACAGCAACATTAAAAGTTTCATTATCTGTCTTCTATTAAATATATGGGCTTCTCAGGAGGCTCAGTGGTAAAGAAACCACCTGCCAGTACAGGAGATGTGGGTGCGATCCCTGGGTGAGGAAGACCTCCTGGAGAAGAAAATGGCAACCCACTCCATTATTCTTGCCTGGGAAATCCCATGAACAGCGGAACCTGGCAGGTTATAGTCCATAGGGTTGCATATGACATTTGATATTTAATAAGGTTTGCTTTATTTTAGAGATATATATTTAAGTATGTCATGATCAGGTAACTTCTAGTGAGAAAAAAACAGATTAATATTTAAGAAATTTCTGGTAAGTTGTGGCTTTCCCGAATTCTTTTATTGTCCTCTTCTGAGATTGCAGAACTATACATATTTTCTTAGAGATTATATTTGAAGCATCCTGAAACAGTTTTTAAAAAATTATTGAAGATAGCACTCTTTTTCTTGGAATATTTTCTGATTTACTAAGAAATAGTTGCTTGGGACTTCCCTGGTGATTCAGTGGTTAAGAGTCTTTACTCCCACAGCAGGCAGCATGGGTTCGACCCCTGGCACGGGGAACTAAGATCCCACATGCAGCATGGCAAGATCAAAAAGTAAGCAAATAAAAAAACAACCCATGAAATTAGTAAAACAAGTCAACTAAACCAAGTATTCTGAGAGCAGAATTCTTATACTTTTTAAATCTTGATTTTTATATGATATAAAATGTTTTATTACTAGAAAATTTATCCTTTTCATTTATCCATTTCATTTCCACTAGGTTTAGTATTCAGTTCAGTTCAGTCGCTCATCGTGCCCAGCTCTTTGTGACCCCATGGACAGCAGCACGCCAGGCCTCCCTGTCCATCACCAACTCCCAGAGTTTATTCAAACTCATGTCCATTTTACTAAATCTAATTCCATTAGTCTTAGTATTTTATATAGCTTTGAGTATAAAATAGGATTAATAAAAGATTGCTCTTATCTGGCTTTATTTCTGCAGAATCGTTTCCTGCTCTGAAAATGAGTAAATGGTAGATAAGAGTACAGGAGGCTTTAAAAGTTATTTCCATCTCTTCTGATTCCTTTGACATTCATAAATTCATTTTCCCCCTCCTTCTTGTGCTCTTACCTTATTTAATAGTTAAGACATTAAAATCAGAACCTCTTTTGTAACACTAAAAAAAATGTTGAATATTAGTTTTAAATATTGATAGTGGCAGAGGTGTATTCATTTAATGATTAAGAATATAATGAGTATAGGAGCACCCAAGCTTCTCCAAGGATTGTCATGGGGACAGTGGGGTAGGGATGACGTGTTGGTTGATCAAGCCCCAGATGGCATAGATAATAGGAAAAGACAGCTCATCCTTATTCAGTTTAATAGGATATTACATGAAGACATAGATCCGTTGTTACCTAGTGTGCAACCACATGCAAGCCATTATATATTAATCTGTGTAATAACTGTATATCAAAATATACAGATTGTCACAGTGGCTCCAGCAATCTAAGTAGTGAGCTGTTTGCAATAATATAGACCTGAGGAAATATAGCCCTGAGTTAGGAAGATTGTCATAGGGATGAACTGAAAGGGACAGATGATAAATATTAAGAATATTTAAATTATATGAGTTAGACACTACAAGATTCAAACTTGACTGTGCATCAGAATCACTTGGAGTTTGTTAAACAAATTTCTGGGACTCACCTATACAGTTTCTGAACAAGTTGGTCTGGAATGGGTCCTGGAAATTTGCATTTGTGACAGATTCCCCGGGTGATGCCAATGCCACTCATTCAGGAAGCATGCTTTGGGAATCACTGCCATAAGCTCTGTAGACTCGTTCCCATCCTCACATTCCCTGTGTGCAGTAGTGGAGAGTCAATGCTAGCATAAAAGAAATAAGCAAAGTGTTCTAATTAAATTAAATAAAATATTGTAATTAAATGTTTCTATTTAAATTTTTTCTGTTTTTTTTTTTTTAGGCCAAGTGATGGTAGTAATAGTAATTCAACATGTAATATTGAAGTTATAAACTCGCTGGATATTGAAGAAAGCATTTGGTCCCCTAGGTTTGGATTGAAGGGCAAAATAGATGTTACAGTTGGTGTGAAAATACATCGGGGATGTAAAACGAAATATAAGATAATGCCATTGGAACTTAAAACTGGCAAAGAATCGAATTCTATTGAACACCGTAGTCAGGTATAATAAGAAAATTGAATGTGTAATATGTTTAAATTTTTTTAATGTTTAAAAAATAGTCTGCTTTATATATTTTGATTAAGTTCAGGTAATTTTTAATTTAACCCAGCGTTTCCTAAATGTAATTTACCACGGAGTTATTATTTTCGTGTAACATCTACATAGGCTGCTCTTTAGGAAACAGCAGTGTAAATTCATTCTCTTATTTTTGACCTTTAATCTGATTATACTGATTTTTATTTAAAATGAAATATAGAACTAACTGTATCTTACCATTATGTTAAATTCAGGTTTTTAAAAATCATCTTCTCTTTGGTAAATACAACAATCTTCTATTGGCCTTCAAAATTGCCTGAAATATTATACTAATTATAGTGAGTTAACAAATCAAAATAATTAACATAAAGTTATGCTTTTTTTTTCTAATTATTTCTGATCCCTCTGCCCACCTCCACACTGGCAGTCTATGGTATGTCCTAGACACTTTTAAATAAGCAGATAGGAGCTTCCCTGGTAATCCACTGTTTAAGACCCACACTTCCAATACTGGGGCCTTGAGTTCGGTACATGGTTGGGGAACGAAGAGCCTACTGAATTGTATAATCAGGGATTAAAGAGATTTTTCTCTTATTAAATCTTTCTTGTCTTCTTACTTATGTAACAAATACCAAAGGTAGAAAAATTAGATTCCCCCTATTAGAAGACTCAAATATTTCACTTTAGTAAAATAGAAATAGCTGAAATTATGAACAAAGACTTGGTTAGATTAAAGCCTTCTTGAGAAAGGAAAATCATGCCACGATACAAGAAAAGCTGTTTTTGAAGTCAAAGATTTGAAGAAATGTGTTCTATCTATAACAGAGGCTGAAAGTTTTCACTTGTTTAAGGACATGTTTGATTGAACTCACTTTTGAATGCTAACAGAAGAGAAATATAAAGGCATTTCAGTGTCTAAAGTGGTCTGGATTCAAAGACCTTTTTTCTAAGGCCACTGCTCTTCAAGGCAAGAAATATTATTGTTTTTAATTTTGTTCAGTTGGAATTTTTATCTTTGCAAGAAGAGAAGTTGCAGGAAGAACTTCTAAGAATACAGTTGTGTTTGTTGTCTTTTTAAAATGAGAAAATGATTTGAACAAGGCTCAAACAAATATACTGGTGTGTGTATTGTATATTCAGGGTGTAAGAAACAAGCAGTCAGAGAATTATTGTAAATCATTGATATATATATAGGTATTATGGGTGAGGAAAAAGATTTCTCATTTTATAGAGTTTGACTTTCTCCACTTTGGTAGTACAGAAAAAGCTTATCTTATAGACTAACTTCATTTAAGGAGGATTTTTATTTTGTAAGTGAGATTATATTCTAAAAATTCATTTCTAAGTGAGTAATTTGGCATTTGAAACATATTTTCTAAAGGGAAAATATTATATGGAGCTGTGATGTCTAAACCAGCTCACAAAAACCTACTTAACTGGTGATATAGTTGAATTAAACTTGTGATACAATTGAACTATAATAATGTTGTAAAATTTCATTCCAGCTTCCTTTTATCATTATATGAAGGGAATGTCATTCAGATTTTTTCCCTGTTAATAAATCCCAGAAGCAGAGTCCTCTTCCTTCTGCCTCAGTTCCTGCGTAGGGAAAAATTAACATAGAAGGACCATAATTTGGATTGACTCTCTGGGTCCACAACCCAAGGCTCATAAACCTTGTCGTTTGTGAGCTCATGTTAATTTTTAACAGTTTTATTCGGTTACCTGTGCTGTACCTTTGGATATCTATACCACATTCTTGGGCTTCCCTAGTGACTCGAATGGTAAAGAATTCACCCACTGGAAACCTGGGTTGGGAGGATCCCCTGGAAGAGGGCATGGCAAGCCACTCCAGTATTCTTACTTGGAGATCCCCTGAATAGCGGGGCCTGGTGGGCTATAGTCCATGCAGTCACAAAGTCAATAGTGGGCTATAGTCCATGGGGACACAACTGAGCAACTAAGCACAGCCCGTGCTGTATCAGGCAACACAAGTAGAGTGCTTGTGAGAAGGCCTCCCAAAGCATGTTGAAGCGAAGCGAAGTCGCTCATTCGGGTCCTCTTTGCGACCCCATGGACTGTCGCCCACCAGGCTCCTCCATCCATGGAATTTTCCAGGCAAGAGTACTGGAGTGGGTTGCCATTTCCTTCTCCAGGGGATCGTCCCGACCCGGGGATTGAACCCGGCTCTCCCGCATTGCAGGCAGATGCTTTACCATCTGAGCCACCAGGGAATTCCAAAGCAGGTTACATAGGTTTAAATGTTACTGCTAAGGTGTTTTCATGAACTAACAGAACTACATCTAACTTGTCTTAGATGGTTTCTCTGAAGAACGCCACATAAACCTAATGCACTTAATGCCACCTTCTGTTCTGGAAAAAGCAGTAAACTCTGTAGAGTTAGTCTCGTTTAGTTATCCCAGTTAATATGACATAAATAATATGCATTTTATAGTGTTTAATTCATTTACTTATTTTAAACAGGGAAAATAGCGTCTAACGGCTGTTAACTTCAAAACGTAAAATGTCTCTTGATTAATTTCCCTCTTATATTTATTGGAAACCTAAACATTTACTGTCTAAGAAAAATTCTAAATATTTTTTTTTGTGTAAAGTGAGAAATATATACTCCGTTTGTTTTATGGAAATTAAATTTTGGCATTTAATTTGCTGTATTACCTGTACTGAATTCAGATCGTGTTATTTTCAAAATGGAAATAATTGAATTGACCTTTTGATTTTAAAATGATAATATGTATTCAGAATTGCCTGGTGGTCCAGTGGTTGGGACTCTGTGGTTTCACTGCCCAGTGCCTGAGTTTGATCCCTAATGGGGGAACTAGGATCCTATGGCCATGAGGTATGGCCAAAAAAAAAAAATTATAATGAATATTGACTGTAAAACATATATGAAAATATTGAAAATTAAAGTTTTACTTGACAAAATGTACTGTGTTTTCACAGCTTGTTCTGTATACACTGCTAAGCCAAGAGAGGAGGGCTGACCCAGAGGCCGGCCTGCTCCTCTACCTCAAGACTGGCCAGATGTACCCTGTGCCTGCCAAACATCTTGATAAAAGAGGTTAAGCTGTTTTCTCTCAATTTTACTTCTCAGGGTTTTGTTTGTTCACTGCTTTTTCCCTTTAACTTTTGCCAACACACATTTATACCTGACAATCAATTGTTCACTGTGCTTGCTAGGCCTAAAACATTTTGCAATTTGTAGGTTGTGATACTTTTTTTAAAAAGGAATTTTGACAGTGTACTATATAATTGAAAACAGTATTAAGTTTTTTATTATATAAGTTTTTTTGTGTCATATTTTAGATTCCACATATAAGTGATATCATATGGTATTTGTCTTTCTTTCTGGTTTATTTCACTTAGTATGATAATCTCTGGGTCCATGTTGCTGCAAATGACATTATTTAATTCTTTTTTATGGCTGAATAGTATTCTGTTGTTTATATGTACCACATCTTCTTTATCCATTCCTCTGTCGATGGACATTTAGTTTGGGATTAGCAGATGCAAACTGTTATGTATACAATGGATAAACAATAAGATCCTATTGAATAGCACAGGGAACTATATTCTATATCCTGTGATAAACCATAATGGAAAAGAGTATGAAAAAAAAATATATATGTATAACTGAATCATTTTGCTGTACAGTGAAATTAGCACAACATTATGAATCAATTATCCCTTAATAAAGTTAAAAAAAATCTTCCTATAAAAAACTTTATTTTAAACTTTCTATCTTATATTTGAGACACTGTCAGTTCAGTTCAGTCGCTCAGTCGTGTCCGACTCTTTGTGACCCCATGAACTGCAGCACGCCAGGCCTCTCTGTCCATCACCAACTCCTAGAGTCCACCCAAACCCATGTCCATTGAGTCAGTGATGCCATCCAACCATCTCATCCTCTGTCGTCCCCTTTGCCTCCTGCCTTCAATCTTTTCCAGCATCAGGGTCTTTTCAAAGGAGTCAGCTCTTCGCATCAGGTGGCCGAAGATACCTAATGCACCAAAGGCACCAAATGAGACACTCTAGATAGCTATGTTTTCCTTAGGTTGTTTAAAAACTTTAATAACTTAGCAAATGAACCAAAATTGAAAGAAATATACCAAAATGTTAACAGTGGTTGTTATTCTGGTGTAGTGGGATACATGAATGTTGCTCTTTCCTTTTTATGTTTTTGAATCTGAAAGTTTTACTTACATGTAATGGAAAAGATATATAATAATAAATTTTACTTAATTCTTAGAAAACACCCATCCTTTTTTTCCCCCACAGAATTATTAAGGCTAAGAAATCAGATGGCATTCTCTTTGTTTCACCGTATTAACAAATCTACTGGAGAGGAAAAGACAAAGCTTGCTCCTTTGCCACAAATAATTGAGGAACAGCAAACCTGTAAATACTGTTCACAGATGGGCAACTGTGCTCTCTATAGCAGGTAAACACTGTCTTCTGAAAGTATTAATTCCAGTTAAGTAAGCGCTCAACTCAGAATGATTTAACATGTTTGGCTGGTCTGGCATTGATGACTTCATTTTGGTTATTTAAAACGAAGGGAATAGGAAAGAGAAAAAAGCATAGTTAGTTCATATTATATAAGAAGCCTATTTCTTTGGAGAAAAATAGAATGCTTTTAAAGCTTTTTCCAAAAGTGGATATTTTAATCTTGCTGCAACAGTTTCTGGGGAAGTGGAATAATTGTAGAACTTATAGACTATAGTTAAAGATGTAGTATAGGCATTGTGAATGTAACTTTTCTTAAATGTTATTTCATGAAATCTTCCACTTTTTAGTTGATGTTTTAATTTCAAACCTTTTGTAGTTCAAAACTGGGAAATTGGTTTTTCTAGACAATATAATTCAGTAGATCTGACTTGATATAATCCAGTAGCTCGGTCTTGCTTATACTTGCCTATTTTTCTACATCTGGCAAGTTTATTAGCTGTCTTATGAGCAGTTATATGTATTTATACCTTCATTGAGCTTCCCTGGTGGCTCAACTGGTAAAGAATCTGTCTGCAATGCAGGAGACCCAGGTTTGAACCCTGGGTCAGGAAGATCCCCTGGAGAAGGGAATGGCTACCCACTCCAGTGTTCTTACCTGGAGAATCCCAGGGACAGAGGAACCTGGAGGGCTGCAAGTCCATGGGGTCACAAACAGTTGGACACAACTAAGTGATTAATACATACTATCATAGGCCAGTGAGAGTCTTGGAGGACGCAAGAAAGTGGTTAGATGCAAAATCAGTCTAGGAAACAAGATCAAATCAGAACCAAATTTCTAATTCAGCCTGAAAATTCATATAAAGGAGTTTTAAAAGTACAGTTGACCCTTAAACAATGCTGAAGTTGGGGGCGCCAATCCTCTGCAGTCGAAAATCTGAATATATCTCATAGTTGGCCCTCCACATACAACTGCATGGTGAGCTCAGGTTGAATACAAGGTTTGTCCACATTCTTGTATTTAGCCAATCTTGGATCGTGGGGTGCTATTTACTATTGAAAAAAATCCACGTGTAAGTGGACTCATAGAGTTCAATTCATGTTGTTCAAGAGCCAACTGTATTATATCAAAAGATCTTTTAATAGCAAAAACCATGAACTTGGGAAATTTGGGACTATAATACAGGCACAGTTTTTTGAAACCTTGTTTTACTCTCCATGTTTTCTATGCTATCTCATAGCACATTTGCCCCGAAATGACTTTTTTAAAAAAGTAGCTGCTGTGGTTGTAAAGTATGATGATTGTCACATATGTGTACTTATTTTAGAAATATCTCATTTCATAGCCACTGAAATGTTTTATATGCATCTCTGACTTGGAGCTTTATCTTTAGGGCGATTGAACAACAGATGGAAGACAGTTCAGTCCCCACCAGCATGTGGCCCAAAATAAAAGAAGAAACCCAGCATCTCAAGCTTACACACTTAGAGTATTTTAGCCTTTGGTGTCTAATGTTAACCCTGGAGTCTCAATCAAAGGATAATGAAAGAAATTACCAACATATATGGTTAATGCCTGCTTCAGAAATGTAAGTGGTCCATTTAATACAGTAAAGCTTAAGTAATGTGGATTAGCCAGTGGGATGAGATTTGTAATTCATGACAAATACAGGTTACGGACCATGTTGAAGGCATGAAGTTTCATATACTCATGCCAACTCCAGGTGGCTGTCAATGAATTTTTTTCTAAGGAGAGAACCATTGTTATTTTTAGTAGATTAAATATACCTCAAGAAATCTTACTTTAAGAATTATTAGTGAAGTTACATCCTTTTTCATCAATGAAAAGAGTGAAAAACTTGAGTGTATCTATAAGGTGAATTTTAGCATATTGGCACAATAGAAATTAATGAGGTTTTACTGAATATTTTAAATACTAGAGTATTTTAAAAGTTTTTTAGTAAGTTTTCATAGAGATTCAAATTCTCTAAAATATGTCAATATTGTATTTTGTGAAGTCCTTTTTTTTTACAAGTTACTTGTAAAGTTATAATTTTGTGCATTTTGCATAGTATTTTTCTTTAGTAATATTTAGTTGTTTTTGACCCATTCTTTTCTTTCCAGAGTGAATCTTGATAATAATGTGACTTGAGACCTAAGAACGTTATTTCTTTAATACTAGACTTTAACACAAGGTGCCATCACAGTGAAGAAAGTTTAAGTCATTTTCTATAGACTACACAAGTATACACAAGTACAGTAAATATACCAAGTGGTGCGCCAGCAGGCTCCTGAAGTGTAGTATAATAGTGGTGCCCAAGAGACTGTAAATGCTTAATGCTTGCTTCTGAGACACACTGGAATTGTTAATGTGCTTGCCATTGTTTTAGTAACAATAATTAGAAATTCTCTTGTAAATACTAAAGAAATATTTTACTGCTTCCTTCACTTCAGGTTCAGAGTTAGATCATTATGATTCATCTTCTATAGCGTTAACGTGTATCAGAACAGGAGGTGGGGGTGTCGGTCATGAATCAAAGTGCTGATAAGCATGTTGTTCAGAAATCCCACCTATGGGTACAGTGAGGGGGATTCTTCCCCCCTCAAGAAAAGGGGGGAGCTCTCTAGCACCTGCTTAGAGATCTGGTGATGAGAGGTTTTTGGGGGTTTTTTTGCCTTGCAACGTGGCTTATGAGGTCTTAGTTCCCTAACCAAGGATCAAACCCATACTCACTGCAGCGGGAGTGTGAGTATTAACCACTGGACCACCAGGGGAGTCCCGAGAGATTATTATTTTTTAAATAAATATTTATTTATTTGACAGCACATGAGACTTTCTGTCTTTATTGTGGCATGAGGAATCTTTCGTTGTGGCATGTGGGATCTAGTGTCCTGACCAGGGATCGAACCCAGGTCCCCTGCATTGGGAGCTTGAAGTCTTTGCCATTGCACCACCAGGGAGGTCCCCCAAAAGAGTATTTTAAAATTAATTTCTCTTTTTCTTTCTCTTTCATAGGGAGGAGAGGGGCAGCTGCATTGGGAGCCTGGTTAGAACAGAACATGTAAAGACAGTTTGTGATGGACAGTATTTACATAATTTCCAGCGTAAAAATGGAGCCATACCTATCACAAATCTAATGGCAGGTGACAGAATTATTTTAAGTGGAGAAGAGAGAACATTGTTTGCCTTGTCCAGGGGATACGTGAAGGAGATTAACTCAACAACAGTAACCTGTTTGTTAGACAGGTGATGTAATGTTCCCTCTTTGGGTGGGGAGGGTAAAGCTTTATCGATAATAAACATATACCATACAGTTCATACATTTAGAGTATACAATTCAGTGGTGCTTAGTATATTCACCGAGCTATGCAGTTAGCACCAAAATCCATTTTAGAGCATTTTCATTGCCCCTGGAAGACTCCCTATACCCTGTAGTCATTCCCCCAGCCCCAGGCAACCACCAGTTCCCTTTCTATATTTATAGATTTGCCTTTTCTGATGCACACACTTGTGTGGTCTTTTGTGATTGGCTTTTTTTATTTAACATACTGTTTCTGAGGTTCATCTTCATGTAGTAGCTTGTACCAGTGCTTCATGCCTTTCAAAAAGTTTTTAGATAAAATCCGCATATCATAAAATTAACCATTAACCATTTTAAACACAGTTCACTGTGTGCATGCTAAGTCACTTCAGTCGTGTCCGACTCTTTGCAGCCCTATGGATGTAGCATGTCAGGCCCCTCTAACCATGATGATTGTCCAAGCAAGAATACAGAGTAGGTTGCCATGCCCTCCTCCAGGGGATCTTCCTAACCCAGAGATTGAACCTGAGTCTCTTATGTCTCTCACATTGGCAGGCAGGTTCTTTACCACTAGTGCCAGCCACCTGGGAAGCCTATACATTAATTGGCATTTAGCAGTTATCCAACTGCTAAAGTTTTGTTTAGTACATTATGTTCCATAGTAGTAATGTGGACATGTGTATGTGGGTGTGTGCTCAGTTGCTAAGTTGTGTCCGACTCTTTGTGACCCCAGGGACTGTAGCCCACCAGGCTCCTGTCCATGGGATTTTCTATGTAAGAATTCTGAAGTAGGTTGCCATTTCCTTCTCCAGGGTAGATTCTCGGCCTAGGGACTGAACTCACATCTCCTGCATTGGCAGGTGGATTCTTTACCACTGAGCCACCTGGGAAGCCCAATATGGATATAAGCTTACCTAAATAATTCTCACAACCACGTGTGCAGCAGGCGGGACAGATGTCCTGTGTTGGCTGTAATGCTTATTTCTCCTCCTTAGCCCTCTGGGCGCTCACCATTTTTTCAAATTGCTTTTTTCCATTTATCAGTTCATCAGTTCAGTCACTCAGTCGTGTCTGACTCTTTCAACCCCATGAATCGCAGCACGTCAGGCCTCCCTGTCTATCACCAACTCCCAGAGTTCACTCCATTGAGTCGGTGATCCCATCCAGCCATCTCATCCTCTGTCGTCCCCTTCTCCTTCTGTCCCCAATCCCTCCCAGCATCAGAGTCTTTTCCAATGAGTCAACTCGTCGCATGAGGTGGCCAAAGTACTGGAGTTTCAGCTTTAGCACCATTCCTTCCAAAGAAATCCCAGGACTGATCTCCTTCAGAATGGACTGGTTGAATTTCCTTGTAGTCCAAGGGACTCTCAAAGAGTCTTCTCCAACACCACAGTTCAAAAGCATCAATTCTTCAGCGCTCAACTTTCTTCACAGTCCAACTCTCACATCCATACATTCAGTTCAGTTCAGTTGAGTTCAGTCGCTCAGTCGTGTCCGACTCTTTGCGACCCCATGAATCGCAGCACGCCAGGCCTCCCTGTCCATCACCATCTCCCGGAGTTCACTCAGACTCACGTCCATCGAGTCCGTGATGCCATCCAGCCATCTCATCCTCGGTCATCCCCTTTTCCTCCTGCCCCCAATCCCTCCCAGCATCAGAGTCTTTTCCAATGAGTCAACTCCTTGCATGAGGTGGCCAAAGTACTGGAGCTTCAGCTTTAGCATCTGGAAAAACCATAGCCTTGACTAGATGGACATTGGCAAAGTAATGTCTCTGCTTTTGAATATGCTATCTAGGTTGGTCATAACTTTCCTTCCAAGGAGTAAGCGTCTTTTAATTTCATGGCTGCAATCACCATTTTCCATTTATAGTTGTGATATAAAGTATAAATTAAAACAAAGTAAATTAAGTTAAAGAAGAATATTAATAGTAGAATAGTTGGTATGAAAATTTGTGGTAGAAGCTAATATCCATGTTCTTTAATATCCATATTCCCCTCTTCCTGGACCCCCAGCCTTCCTTGCATTTAAGTGCAGGCTGAGTCACATTTCTCAGTGGATGGAGATCAGTAATTGTGATCCAGAGCGTAACTGCAGTGGAAATTTCCAGGCTTGCTCTCCAGTAATCAGTAATCCTGGTTAAGCAGTAACTAGCCCTAGCCCAGGTTTCATGATATTGGAGTATAAGCCGTGATATTTCTGCTGTTTCTTAGGAGTCCCTTCAGTCAGTCCTGTGAAGTATTTATTTAGTACCTAACATGTGTTAGATACTTTGCAAGTTCTTGAAGAATTTGTAGTCTTGTGGGTAACAAATAAATATATATTTCAGTCTAATATGACAAGTGTTTGAATTAATGGGAAAGAGAGGAGAGGCATTTAACCCAGTTTTAGGAGGCTTGGGAAAGGCGAGGGAAGGGTCATGGTAGATCTTCATCCTGTGGGGGAGTGTTAGTCCTGTGAAGCAGTGTGGGAGGAGTATACCAGACAGAGGGGGCGGGGTGTGGAAAGGCCTCTTGGTGTGAGGTGGGGTGTTCTGGAAAGTGTAGGTAGTAATTACTTTCTGGAATGTAAAAGATAAAGGAGTTATTGCAGAGGTCAGGTCATAGAAGGGTTTATATACCATGTTAAGTGAACAAAAGAATGATAATCAGATTTGCATTTTTTCTGTGAATGCCCTGTGGAGAATACAGTTAATCAGTGGAGGCAAAACTGAAAGCAGAGGAACCAGGCACCTGCTATACTGGCCCAGGCTTGAGGTGATTGGGAGCAAGGTAGTTTTGACGGAGAAGGTGGAATGCCTTTGAGAAGTATTTGGAAAGTAAAATTGTCTGACACTGAGATCCTGATTGGATCTGCAGGGTGGGAGAGGGAAGGATCAAGACAGTCATGCCATTACCTGAGGTCAGGTCCACAGGAGGAGGATAAGGCTTCAGCAGGGATAAAAAGTTGTCCTGTTTTGCAAACTTTCACTGCCTGAGTTTTAACTCAGTGGAAAGATCTTGCTGCTTGCTGGACATTCAAAGCTGAAGCTTGGGTGAGAAATGGGGTAGGAGAGGAATGTAGGTCAGGCCTGGTGATGTAGATTTGGGATTCAGACTCAGGGGGAGCCATGGGACCAATGGGGAAATGACAAGAAAGAACAGTACAGAGGACCATGGAAGAGACCTCAGGAACATCACAGGTTAGCCTGACAGAGGAGTGGGAAAAGCCTTTGGGAAAGAGACATGTATTCCAGGCCTGAGGAGGCAGGCCATGTGCTCAGGATCCTGCTGGGGGTGGTGAGCCCAGGTTGAAGTTCAAGGAAGGCCAAGTGAGTTGTCAGCAGATGTTGTAGGTTTTGGATTATTAACTGCCCCCCTCCCTTTTTTTTTAAATTTATTTGGCTGCTCCAGGTCTTAGATGCAGCATGCGAGAGTTTTAGTTGTGGCATGTAAGATCTAGTTCTCCGACCAGGGATTGAACCTGAGCCCCCTACAGTGGGAGCTCAGAGTCCCAGCCACCGCCTTTTGCCTTCCCCTATTCTGTTTGCTCACCAGTCCAGGGCCTTGTCCTGCCTTTGGTTGGCAAGTATGTATTAGGGGCTGGTAGCCATTGGAGAAGGAAATGGCAACCCACTCCAGTGTTCTTGCCTGGAGAATCCCAGGGATGGCAGAGCCCAATGGGCTGCCGTCTGTGGGGTCGCACAGAGTCGGACACGACTGAAGCGACTTAGCAGCAGCAGCAGCAGCAGCCATTTTCATAGTTATTTTGGCCCATTTACTTTTTGCTTCTTTTTATTTTTGGTTGCACTGGGGTCTTCATTGCTGTGCACGGACTTTCTCTGGTTGCGGAGAGTGGGGGCTACTCCCTCGTTGGACTGTGTGGGCTTCTCCTTGTGGTGGCTTCTCTTGTTTTGGGGCAAGGTTCTAGGTGCAAAGGCTTCAGGAGTTGCAGCATTCGGGCCCAGGAGTTGCAGCTCCCAGGCTCTACAAGTGAACTCTAGAGCACAGTCTCAGTAGTTGTGGTCCATGGGCTTATTTGTTCTGCAGCATGTGGAATCTTCCCAAACCAGGGATCAAACCCATGTCCCTTGCACTGGCAGGAGATTCTTATCTGCTGTATCATCAGACAGCAACACATTTCTTATGCCGACCCACTGACTATGTGAAAAATATTCACATACATACGTTTTGCTGTTTCAGGAACTTGTCGGGACTCCCAGAATCAACTTTGTTCAGATTGGACCAGGAAGAAAAAAATTGTGATATAGATACCCCATTAGGAAATCTTTCTAAACTGATGGAAGATACTCGTGCCAGGTTTGTAATGGTAAATGAATCTGAATATTACTCCAGTTTCCTGAGGAATATTATAAAAAGCATTTTTTTTTTTTTTTTTTTTTTTTTTTTTTCAGCCAAAAACTTCGAGATTTAATCATTGACTTTCGTGAACCACAGTTTATATCCTACCTCAGTTCTGTTCTTCCACATGATGCAAAGGACACAGTTGCCGGCATTCTGAAAGGTATGTTATAATCAGCATGCCTGTGTCCATTAATTTTTCTTGGTTCTGTTTGTAATTTAATCTATATTATAGTCTAGTGTCTTAATAATTTATTAAACTTACTAATTATGGTTTTTAGACAGCATCTCTTTGGAAGTAGTTTACATGTGACTTTTAATATCACCATGATATATCCTTACTTTGAGAAGACTATCACAGACTAGAACACAGGCTGCTTTTCTTATAGTTAAATTGCTCATTGAAAATTTAACACTCTTATTCCTATTATTTTTAAATTGAAATGTAGGTTTGAATAAGCCTCAGAGGCAAGCCATGAAAAAGGTACTTCTTTCAAAAGACTACACCCTCATCGTGGGTATGCCGGGAACAGGAAAAACAACTACAATATGTACTCTTGTAAGAATTACTACTCTTTTGCTTAGAAACTGGGTATTTAAATCCATTTTCTCTTCCGTTCAGAGAACGTGATGCTGGATATCAAAAGGGCTGAATTTCAAATCAAAATGTCTTTGTTTCAAACTAAGAATGACATGAAAAATAGAAAAATTAAATTACCAATAGTTTTAATCATCTTGTATGTACCTTGCATTTAAGATTATCTAAATCTCTGTTTTTCTTCGCTTTAAAAAATGACAAGTTGTACGAGGAGGTTGAAATAGATTCTTTTAAAAAAAAAAATTATTTATATATTTGGCTGCACCAGAAGTTAGTTGCAGCTTTTGGGATCATTATTTGTGGCATGTGGGATCTAGTTCTCTGACCAGGGACTGCATTGGGAGCACAGAATCTTAGCCACTGGACTGCTAAGGAAGTCTCTGATACAGATTCTTAATGAATTTTTTTTTTCATGTCAGTAAATTTCTGAGCAGTCTTAGAAGAATGATGATGATGGCACCACATATTTACTGATTGATACTTTGTGCCAGGCACTAGTATTATCATTATATAATTAATTAATATATTGGTAACATATCATTGATAACATGATAATAATGCCATGTTACTTTCATAAGATGTTTTGGCTTTATAATTTTTTTAAAAAGTTGCTTTGGGGAATTCCTTGGCAGTCCATCGGTTAGGACTCTTATGCTTTCCCTGCCAAGGTCCCAGGTTTGATCCCTGGTGGGGGAACTGAGATACCTTGAGCTATGCAGTCAAAAAAAGAAAATCAAAGGAAATAAAAAGTTACTTGGCTTGGCTTTTAGATACGCTTCCTGTTAAGTTTTCTAATTCTTTTTGAAAAATATAAATGTTAAAAATTATCAGGAGCTAAAAGTAATGCTCTTTTCCTTTCTTTTGTTTATTAATAGGTAAGAATTCTCTATGCCTGTGGTTTTAGTGTTTTGTTGACCAGCTATACACACTCTGCTGTTGACAATATTCTTTTGAAGTTAGCAAAGTTTAAAATTGGATTTTTGCGCTTGGGCCAGATTCAGAAGGTACATCCAGATATCAAAAAATTTACAGAGGAGGAAATTTGCAGATCAAAGTCCATTAAATCTTTAGCTCTTCTAGAAGAACTCTACAATAGTCAAGTAAGTACAATTATTGTATAATCATACTGACAGTAATTTTTGTCAGAATGAGGGGAGAAATGGCACTTTGAGAAATTCAATTGCATTGACGAATTTGCAGATTCATTTATATAAACCGTAGGACCAGTTTATGAGTTTGTAGTTTGCTCTTTGCTTCTGAACTGAAACAAGGTTTCTGGTCTATTTTTCTGGGCTCCCATCTTCTAGTTTAAAATATCCTGGTAAAGGACAACTCTGTTTCTCTCTACTTACACTTCTGACACTAACTATGTAGAGTTAGTGCAGGCTCCACAGGTTAAGCACTCAGACCCACAAGACTGTCCCCTACTTCAGTTCTGAATTGTAAGTTCAGATCTCCTGGGCCCATTTTGGGAATTCCTATGTCTTCCTCCTTGGGTTCCATAATCTGCTTGAATGACTCACAGAATGTAAGAAAGTCATCATGCCTGAGTCATGAACTCAGGCATGGTTAAAAGGGGCTTATGAATCTGCTCTTTGGAACTCTGAGGAGATCTAGGAAGCTGAAGCTTTTATCCTACAAATAAGAAATGAGGGACCTAGAAAGGCTTTTGTGCCCAGGAGGACCCCATAAAGTCCTGCTTGGTTTCACATAGTGTATGTGATCTTTGGGGATTGGAATTTTTCACTTAGAATGTTCCATATGTCTGAAATCTGGGATATGTGAGGCAAAAAGAAAACCCAGGGAACAAATTACTGTGCTGTTCCTCATGTCCCAAGGTCTCTAGCTGATTTACCTTTTCTCCACCTTTCAGAGGCTTTATAGTTTTACATATAATGTCCAGGGTTTTTAGTTGTACTTTGTGGGAGGGAAAAGTACTCCATCTTCCCAGAAGTGAAGTCCTAGTTCACATTAAAAAAAAAAATTCATTAACTTACTGCCTCTTGAAATGTTCAGATTTCCATTTCGATAGAGCCAAACTTGAGCATTGTTATTGTGTCTGGAAAATTAACTTGATTTTTAAAATTTATAGAAAAAAATTAAAAATGTTTGCATGTTGTGTTTATAAATTAAAAAACATTGGGGATTTCTGTTTGGGGGATGAAGAGCACTTTTTTGATTTTTTAATTTCAAACATGGGAAAAACAAGGTTATTTCTTGGACATATTAAATAACTGATCTATTTTTTTTCTTTGTGTTTAGCTTATAGTTGCAACAACATGTATGGGAATAAACCATCCCATATTTTCTCGTAAAACTTTTGATTTTTGTATAGTGGATGAAGCCTCTCAAATTAGCCAGCCTGTTTGCCTAGGGCCACTTTTTTTTTCACGGAGATTTGTGTTGGTGGGGGACCATCAGCAGCTTCCTCCTCTGGTGCTAAACCGTGAAGCAAGGTAAGCAGACATTAAGGTTTCAATTTTAAACTAGATACTTGTTTAAAGGATGATTTCAGTAGACTGATAATCCTGAATTTGATTTGTTGACAGAGCTCTTGGCATGAGTGAAAGCTTATTCAAGAGGCTGGAGCAGAATAAGAATGCAGTTGTACAGTTAACTGTGCAATACAGAATGAACAGGTATTTGTAACAGTGTCAGCTATGAGTGATTTTCATATTTGTGTTCATCACCAAACTAAAATTATTTTTGTAATTCCCTTAGTAAAATTATGTCCTTAAGTAATAAACTGACATATGAAGGAAAGCTGGAGTGTGGATCAGATAAAGTGGCCAATGCAGTGATAAACCTACCTAACTTTAAAGATGTAAAGCTGGAACTGGAGTTTTATGCTGATTATTCAGAAAATCCTTGGCTGGTTGGAGCATTCGAGCCAAACAATCCTGTCTGTTTTCTTAATACACACAAGGTAAAACACACACACAACACACACGCACATAAACTAACATTTCCTTCGTTCTTCTCCATTTGCCCTATTGTTTAAATTCCTCAGTTTCAGTAGCGATTGCTTCATTACAGCTTATCAGTTAAAACTAGTGTGCTCCTTGTGCTTGCACACAAAAGAATCTTTTCTTTCTACAGATTCACTTATCTTTGGGAGGAGGTTTATTCTGATGATTGATAGATGTCAAATTGTTTTGAAGTAGGAAAGCTAGAAAGTGAACACAAGTGTATAATTACATTTCCTAGAAAAGTAATTGGCATTGATACTGTCAAAGTTTGGGTTTACAAATGGACAGAAGGTTAGATAAACTGATGTTCAAGACCTTTTTAAAAAAAACAGACTATGTTCTAGAGTGGTTTTAGGCCCACAGCAAAACTGAGCTAAAAGTAGAGGTTTCCCATGTGTCTCCTGCCCGTACATATGCACCTAAAGACCTCTTTACAGATTTATCACTGAAAAATCTGCACAAGAACTTTAAATGACTTGATTCTTATTTCTAGGAACTAAGAATAAAGTTTTGACTCTATGTTCCTACAGTTTGTTTTCTATACTGCTTCTTATTATTGATTTGGAAATCTTTACATAAGTTCAACTAAAAATATAGTCATCAATTTGATCTATACATATCATTCTTAATATAATTACATATTTTGTTATTAAGATGGGTGGAGTCAGCGGTTGTTAAAAATAGGGCCTTAGCATTCATGTACCATGCTGGAATTTTCATTATCGTGGACATTGCTCTAGTGTTTCAGAATGAAGAATCAACACTGAGGAGCAGGCAGGCTCTGGAAAAT
The DNA here is from genome assembly GCA_006408695.1 of Aepyceros melampus. Classification (NCBI taxonomy): domain Eukaryota; kingdom Metazoa; phylum Chordata; class Mammalia; order Artiodactyla; family Bovidae; genus Aepyceros; species Aepyceros melampus. The sequence continues at coordinate 441,245 of SJXQ01008162.1, forward strand.
TTATTCAGATAAACTGATCTCTTAAAGGACTGCTTTTATATTTTTATGTAATTAAAATTTTTATTTTATTTTTTATTGAGGTATAGTTGATATGACTGTTTTTATAAACCACAACTCTAATCTGTTAGTTAGAAGTTATAATTATTAACCTTACCAGTGATTGTTCAGAGTCTTTATTTTTGCTACTCACATTTCCTGTCTCTTGGCCTCAGGATTCCAAATAAGTTATATTAAAATTAATCAAGGTGATGTAGGGGTGACATAGGAGCAAAATAATCCTTTAAAATTTTTACTAGGAGTGGTAGAACCTGGGGAACTCTGTGGCTCTATTATTTGTATAAAAAGTAACAAGAAAATGGAAAGAACACAGATATTGGAGCCAGATCTAAGCTGAATCTTAGTGCCATGGTGTATTGTAAGGCTTGGGCAGGCTATTTCTCTCTTCTGGACTTTGATGCCTATATGAACTTTATGTAGCATGTTTAAGATGGGTTTCTTCTAAAAGTGACTAATACCATTCATTTCTGTCAATTCTTTTGCGTTCAACTTTAAGAGGAAGATATTTTTCATCTATGTCCATATCTGGTGGTACTGCCTCTGTGGCCACTTGTATACTGACAGTACTCTTTACTTCAGAGATTGTTTCACAAGCAGGATGCATATTTTTCTGTTTAGGTTCCAGCACCAGAACAAGTTGAAAAGGGAGGTGTCAGTAATATAATGGAAGCCAAACTCGTTCTTTTCCTGACCTCAGTTTTTATCAAGGTAACTTAGAATTGAATTTTGATGGCAAATTAATATTAAGGTGCAGAGTAATAGAGTGTTAGAACTCAAGGAACTTTAGATCTAGCATTAACTTCTGTTGATTAAGATAAGAGGACTGAAGCCTGAATGTTTTTATTTTGACAACATTTATCTAAGACAGTAATTACTATATCTAATACAATAATGGCATTTTGGGTTTCCACTTAGGATAACTTCCTGTAACATCAGATAATTCTGATTGTGTCAATTTAGTGCAGAAGTCAGTATGATTAGAGATTGGAAACTTCAGTGAAAACGGAGAGCAGAAAATAAAATTTATTTCTTTGTACTGTTTTGGTATGGCATCACTGCTCTGGTGGCATACAAACCATTATATTGCCACGAACTTCAAAAAATTCAGGGAGCAGTGTTTGTGGAAATTATTTCCTCTCAGAAAATGTAGATGTGGCCTTAGAGTAATTCAATAATTTATTTCCTCCTTGTAGGAACATATGTTATACATAGGAACATGTATTATAAACATCAGTTGTCACATTATGTAAACATTTTATTTAATAAATTTAGTAAAGCTTAAATAACAAAAGTCAGAATTGTTTTCATTTTAAATTGTGTTCTTTTCTGTTTAAAACAGGCTGGTTGTAAACCCTCTGATATTGGTATCATTGCACCATACAGGCAGCAGTTAAAGGTTATCAATGACTTATTGGCACATTCTTCTGTTGGGATGGTCGAAGTTAATACAGTTGACAGGTACAAGGAAGAGACAAAAGTATCATTGTAGTATCTTTTGTTAGAAGCAATGAAGATGGAACTGTGAGTTAATTGTATTTTCTGCTTTGCTTTCTGATTTTTATTTTCTATTGGTTTGGGACATTATTTACCTCTCTTTAAAACTATGTTAGAAAACCACATAGCATAAAATTTGCCATCATAACTGTTTTAAGTGTACAATTCAAAGGTATGAAGTATATTCACAGTGTGTGCAGCTGACCTCCAGAACTTTTTCATTTTGCAAAACAAATTCTATATCCATGAATAACCACTCCTTTATTCCCTCTCTCTTCATTTCCTGTCAACCACTTTCTATCTCTGTGAATTTGACAGAACTTTATGAATTCATGAATTTTCCACATAAGTGGAAACATACAGTATTTGTCCTTTTGTAAGTGGCTTATTTCGTTTGTGATAATGTCTCAAGGTTCATCCATATTGTAGCACATAATAGAATTTTCTTTTAAAGGCTGATTATTATTCCATTGCCTGTATATACCGCATTTTGTTTATCAATTCATCCATTAGTGGACATTTGGGTTGCTTCCAACCTTTTGGTTATTATGTTTGGAGCATTTTAAACATATAAACTTTCCTAGCTTACTTTCAAATTTGTAGATAATTCCAGGCTGGTTTTTTTTTTTTTTTTTTTTTTTTGCGTTTTTCTCTCTCCTTGACTTATTTTTCTTGACTATGTGATACCTGCATATAGTTTTTAAAATACACAGAGTAAAAAGGCTCCCTTCTTCCCTGTTATTCTTCTTCTCAGTTCTTATCCTCACATGTTTGGTTTTTTGGATTGTTTTTGCTAATGTTCTAGAATTTCTTTAAGCATATATAAGCACATGAATCAGTATTCATGTTTCCCTCCTTTGTGCACAAAAGGTAATATATACACTATTCTGCACTTTGCCTTTTCCACTTAATAATATAGCTTGGAGATCTTTACATGTCATTACACAGAAAGAGATTTCATTCTTCTCTTAAAGGTGCCAAGTTTCCCATGTATATAAGGATCATGGTATATTTAACCACTCCTTTGAGTCTTCTATGAGTTTTTATTACTTTTAAAAACAATACTGCAATAAGTGGAGACAGCTTCAGTTCTTTATGATATGTATTTAATGTTTGAAACTTTTACTTGTTTTTATTTTTTTGGTGCACTGTAGGGCATGTGGGATCTTAGTTCCCTGACCAGGGATTGAACCTGCACCCCTGCATCGGAAGTGCAGAGTCTTAACCACTGGATTGCCAAAGAAGTCCCTAAAATTTATTTTTTAATATGTTTAAAGTTTTAAAATACATTTTCTTTTATACATATTTAATCATTTAAAATTATGGCAAAGGTATCGTTGTTTAGCCGCGAAGTCGTGTCTAACTCTTTTTTGACCCTCTGGATTATAGCCCACCAGGCTCTTCTGTCCATGGGATTTCCCAGGCAAGAGTACTGGAGTGGGTTGCCATTTCCTTCTCCAGGGGATCTTCCCAACCCAGGGATCAAACCCATATCTCCTGCACTGGCAGGCAGATTCTTTACCATTGAGCCACTAGGGAAGCCCCACGGATATCATACCCACAATAAAATACTTGAGGTTGGCAGCATGGGCAAGTTTTTTTTTTTTTTTTTCGCAACTGTCTGCACTTTGAATGTGTTGATGAATCTTTTTTGGAATATGTTTTTGAAAGTAGGAAGACGGCTCAATAAAAACTGTTCTTTTTCAGAAAAACCTCAAATAAGAAAACTCAAAGAATGAAAATTATCTTTCTTTCAGCTTGGTGAACTGTTGAAAGATTGGCGACGTCTTAATGTTGCTATAACCAGAGCCAAACACAAGCTGATTCTCCTGGGATGCGTGCCCTCACTAAGCCGCTATCCTCCTCTGGGGAAGCTACTTACTCATCTAAACTCAGAAAAATTAATATCCTTTTTGTTTTGTATACGGTCACGTTTGATTGTGCTTTTGAGCACTTTATGTATTTGTATCAATTAAAACTCTGTCTTGTGTTTTCCATGGGCATATTTCAAAGACCTGATTCTACAAAGGAAAGAGAAAACAATTCACAGGAACTAGTTTTAAGCAAAAAGTGATATAATGAAGGTGATGGAGAAGAATAGTTTGTGAAATGAGAAAGGGGAAACAAAGAGACTTGATTTCTCACCCCAGAAACAGAGTGCATGTTGTATCCCTTCAGGTTCCTCTCACCTCGATAACCTTAAAAATATATACATCTAGGACAAAGTATTATATTTAAAAATGGAGATTATTTCTTGTCATGTCGTAGATAATTTTAAAAAATAGATCATCTCTTTAAAAAATTATATGAAGGTCTCATGCTAAGACAGATAAATCTGGAGGAGGAAATGGCAACCCACTCCAGTATTCTTGCCTGGAGAATCCCATGGCCAGAGGAGCCTGGTGGATTACAGCCCATGGGATCGCAAAGATTTGGACATCTGTGAGCGACTAAGCATGGACGCAAAGAAGGAGACAGCAGGAAGTCAGACTATCTACCTGTCCCACCCTCCCTTGTGAGAGGGTATGAAGAGGAGCATGAGGGGTGGAACTCTTGTATCCTGATAGTGGTGGTGGGTACATGAACTTTTACATGTGTTAAAACTCATAGACCTGTGTGCTAAAAGAAAAAAGTCAGAAAAAAAAAAGGTAAATCATATTGCTTAAGTACATTATTATCCATGGAATGTCACAAAAACACAAGTTTTCTAGTAGCCTTGTTAAAATTACAGAATGTCAAATAATAATGTCATATTTTTTAATGTAGTTCCACATTGTGTTAAATAGATCTTCCTTAATGTATTTCATATCATTGATCTTCCATCAGGAGAACATGAAAGCCTTTGTCATCTATTGGGTGATTTTCAAAGAAAATAAAGCACTGTTTTCCTTGCTTTTTTCATACCATGATGATATCCTCTAACTATTGCCTATTATTTATAATTTGGATATGCTGTAAAATCAGTGACTGGTTACACTGTGATTATAACTTTTATCCCACGGGTAAGAAATGATGTAAATATATATACTCATTAGATTTCCAGTTTTTGGTTTTATTTATTTTTTTGGTATAACCTTGTTAAACATAACCATACAACATTTAACATAGAATTTATTTTTTCAGTACAGGTGTACCCAAAACTAAAAAGTCTAAATTTATAGGCATTATAAATGTGTCTCTGTAAGATGTAGAGTTTGATACACTTCTACCAGGGTTTAAAGATGGATTAACTTTTCAATCTGAGGTTTAAACTTTTAAGTTTAAATTTTCAAGATTAATTTGATCTTGTAGATTTTTATCTTGTTTTGTTTATTTGAAAGAATAGGTAAGAAAATGGATTTGTTTTTGTCATTTAAGCACAATCTGTGATAATGAAAAGTATGATTCTCTTCTGTATTTTGAAGTCCCTGATCCAAAGGCCATTTTGCTGTTTTTTTCCTGACTTTTGCTTTCTGGTATCAGAGTTGTTTTAAAAAACTTTATACTTAGTGTTTTAAATTATTACTTATAAATTTATTATTTCTAATTAATTTCCCTTACTATCCTAGTTAGTTCCCCTTCCTCTCCCACTTTTTATTTTCAGTTTTTAGTGTTTTAGAGTAGATTTTGATATTAAAGGAAATAATTCTTATTATTCTTTTGGGAAAAAATTTTGCCAAATTGATGACAAATAAAAAAGGTGTATCCCTATTTTCACCTATTCATGTTCATATGCCCCTTTGTTTTGGGGCGTTACTCAATTTTCCTTTTTTGTATGAAGATGTTTTATAAAACAATTATCTCAAGGTGCTTGGTTACTTATATGGTGACCAATTTTAACGTTAGTGTATCCAACTTTGGGGGAGGATCTCTCATTTCTCTCAAAGTTTTTTTTTTTTTTTTAATGAAAAATACATTAAAAACTGTTGCCTCTACCACACATGTTTTTTAAAAAATTATAACTTGATGTTTTTATTAAATAAATTTTTTTTTTTTACTCTAAGATCTCACTGTGTCAATGATTAATACTAAATAATAATTAAGTTCAGGGTTGTCCACCATTTTTTCCAATATTGGAAGTGAAACATTGACAGTGTTCTAAAGTTGAAACCAAGGAGTGCTGACATGCATAGGATGGAGCTGGTCATGGAGAGACTATGGTTTTGACAGAGAAAACAAGAAAGTTGCAGAGATAAGGCTTAAATATTGGTTGGTTATCATTAATTTATAATAAGCAGGAAGGAATCTAAGATAATTTCAGTTCCTGGAATAAGAAAATTCTTTGGCTTCACTAATGGTTGCTTTACAGATTATATGGCCTGCACAGTAAAGCCCAATGGAAGAAGAACCTAGGGAGGAGTTCCATGTTTCTTGTCATTTGGGAATCTGTATTGATTACAAGATTCTAGGTACTTATTTCAAAGAAATAGGACTCATCTTTTATACATAAGATGCTGTGTGTTGGAGGCAGTGAGTGAGCTGGAAGTTAAACCCAGAGTGGGCCCTCAAATTGTTAATGCAGTTTATGACATCCCTGCCAAGGACTAAGGCGGCAGTGGCTACCAGTCACCAGTGTTATTGGACACTCCCTTTGTGCAGGTCCAGATCAAGAGCACCATTCGCCTAGACAAGGTCTTCCTTATGGTGGAAAGCCAGGTTGTGAGGAAAGGGTAGCCTTTCCAGTGTACCCATTCCTGAATCAACTCAAAGTTCCTGTCTCCTGAGTTCTCTTGCTGTCTCCTGGTTCTTTTCTTTTCTTCCTCATCTCTCAATTTCTAAAGACTGGTCTTTCCCAGAGCTCTGTGTTTGGTCTGGTCTTGTTCTCCCTCCTTGGACAGTCATTAGCTTCAACCATCACCTTTGTGGCTTTTTACCAAATCTGTATACTCAGAACAGACTAATATTCTAGTTTAAAATTGTTCAGTGTAATAAAGTTTAAACATACACCCTAATTCCAAATTCTGTTCAATGCAAGGTGACTAGAGTATCTGGCAAATGTGTATCTTGGAGCTTAACATCTCCCTTGAAGAAATATTTCTTAGCTTTAAATAAAGTGAGTCTATTACTGAACAAGATTTGCTTACTACTTGTTACACTGGGGGAAAGCAATCTAGGAAATAAAACTTTTCCTTTGTTCTCATGGTTTTATAAAATAAATATATAATCTTAATTTTACTTGCTTTTCTAAATGCACTTAGAATACAAATCCTTCCTTCTGTACTCATCATTTGGAGAGGAGAAAAATGAACAATTCAGTCATTTCAATGTTTAACAGCAAGATAATGGAAGGGGTTAGGCTTGTGAGTTTTAGACTCCTTGAAACACTGTAAAAACCACTGCTGCTAAGTCACTTCAGTTGTGTCCGACTCTGTGCGACCCCATCGACGGCAGCCCACCAGGCTTCCCCGTCCCTGGGATTCTCCAGGCAAGAACACTGGAGTGGGTTGCTATTTCCTTCTCCAATGTGTGAAAGTGAAAAGTGAAAGTGAAGTCGTGTCTGACTCTTAGCAAGCCCACGGACTGCAGCCTACCAGGCTCCTCCGTCCATGGGATTTTCCAGCAAGGGTACTGGAGTGGGGTGCCATTGCCTTCTCCGGTAAAAACCACAGGGATTTCTTTTGTCCAGCAGTCCAATGCAGGGCATGAGGGTTAAATCCCTGGTTGGGGCACTAAGATCCCACATCCCTCGGGATATTCCCAAAAAGTTAAAAAAAAAAACACCACAGATGTATTTTGAGATTATAGAAACAGAGGCTACTTTTGTATTAGTTCAGCTTCTGGTTGTGTCAGTAGTACTGTGACTTTGGGCAAGTTATTTAATCTTTCTGAGGTTAGTTTTATCTGTAAAACAGAAGTAATTCCTTTCTCATAGGGTGGTTTTGAAAATGAAATGAGGCTTTGGCCTAGGAACCGACTGCCAAAGAAATGAAACGACATTATCTTTAATCACTAAAATTCTGGGTGCAATAACAGGCCTAAATATGAAAGGCAAAACTATAATTCTTTTTTAAAATATTTATTTGGTTGCACAGGGTCTTAGTGGCAGCACCTTGGGATCTTTAGTTGTGGCATGCAGGATCTAGTTCCCTGACCAGGGATTGAACCCAGACCCTCTGCATTGGGAGCTTGGAGTCTTAGTTGCTGGCCTACCAGGGAAGTTCCTGTAATTCTGAAAAGAAAAAATCTTCATAACTTTGGAATAAGGAGGGCTCCTTAAGATACTAAGGCATAAACTATAAATTCACTACAGGAAAATTAAGAATTTATATTTAGTCAAAGGTTGCCATAAGGAGAGAAAAAAAAATCAGCCCAAAGATATTGGCAACACACAACTGACATCAAATTAGTATGTAGAACATTAAGTAACTTGTGCAATAAAAAGGTAAGTCGATAGTAAAACAGGCACCATTTCTTTGTAAAAATGAAATTCCAAATAGTAAATGTAGGTAGAGTTCTCAGTGTCATCAGTAATGAGAGAAATAAAAAATCTGCCATGCAATCTACCCACAAGACTGGCCAAAAAGGTGGAGAAATCCTCATAATTCTAGGCATTACAATGGATACAGCAATAGAAAAACAACACTGCTAATAGCAGTGTAAATTATGAGAAGTGTTGAAAACACTTTGGCATGAGCCAGTAAATTTAAAGAAAGGCGTTCTTGATTTTCAGTAAATCTTTTTACATGGCCAAGAGACGCCCGCATGTAGGAACCAGAATGTATATACAAAGTGGAAACACTCCAACCTGGAAACTCCTCGTGGGCATAGATGATGTTGAACACCAGAAACAAGTAATGTTCGTAATGTTGTTCCACTCGTGAAAAGTTTGTGAACAGGAAGAAAAAAAAAACTACGTTGATTAGGGGCACATACTTATGTGGTAGTAACATGCAGAAACGGAGAAGGCAATGGCATCCCACTCACTCTTGCCTGGAAAATCCCATGGACGGAGGGGCTTGGTGGGCTGCAGTCCATGGGGTCGCTAAGAGTCGGACACGACCGAGCGACTTCACTTTCACTTCTCACTTTCATGCATTGGAGAAGGAAACGGCAACCCACTCCAGTGTTCTTGCCTGGAGAATCCCAGGGATGGGGAGCCTGGCGGGCTGCCGTCTACGGGGTCTCACAGAGTCGGACACGACGAAGCGACTTAGCAGCAGCAGCAACATTCAGAAAAGCAAGGAAACGACTCAGAATTCAGCATCACATTTACTTCTAGGGACATTGTGGCTAAAGGCTTCCCCCTACCCTCAAGATGACTCCTATGCTTGCTTGATCTGGTGCTCTTTATCCATCTGTTTATGATTCTTTAAACGTATATGTATGCTTTATACATTTTTATCTATGTAGGGTTGTTTCACAATAAAAAAAAAGATGTCAAGAAGCGTAAGAACTGTACGCTGGCCAATGTGATGAGATAAACATCTCTCCATTTCCACAAAACACCAGTCTATTTCTAACTCGGCCACCATCTTAACAATCGCTGAGCAAACTAGGTAACAGCTTACTTTCCGCAAATTGATTACACTTAAATCTGGTGCCATCTGTCCATGAGGGATTTTTCCTGTCTGAAATTAGAAAACGCAGGTTTTGTCTCTGCACCTTTGATTACTGAGACGGTTCCTCTTTGCTTTTTATAAACCAGTGGACTTACTGGTTAAAATTTGGGCTAAATAGTTTTGGTAGATTTCTGCCTAGTGTTAATCGCTTCAGATTTCCTAAATTCTTTTGGTCCCCTACGAGTTACTGAAGCAGGGGCGCGGTCAGGTGTGTTACATTAAACCCGGCTAGCTGGACCTTGCAGATGAAAACCTTTGCACGTGGCTTGCTCGCCTCCCCTTGGAACTGGAACCCTAGTGCTCCGGCGAAGCCCACAAATTAGAGATCAGAGTCCGCCTTCTGGCTGCACAACCCGAGGTCTCCCTCACGCTCCTTCTCCTTCCGGTCCGCCTGGACGCGGAGAGGCCCAGCGAGGGCGGATTTCTCCGAGGCCGGCTGCAGGCTCCAGAGTCCCCCGCCCGCCGCGGGCGCCGCAGAACCGCCCGGGCGTCCTCCCGCCGCCGGGAGCGCTGTGGGCCGCAGCGGGCCTGGTTGCAGACGCCGTGGCGGCCGCCGCGCGCCTGCAGGGAGCGGCTGGCGGGGCCCGGGGAGTGCCCGCCCGAGATGCATCGCCACCGCCGCCATGGGTAAGGGCAGCGGGCCGCGAGCGGACGCCTGGCCCTCGGTACCGGGCTGCGGCCGCGGCCAGGGCCGGCGGGCCGGCGGTGTGGGCATCGAGGCCTGCGAGTCGAGCCTGGGGTCCGGGGCTGGGCTTGGGGCTGGGCGGGGGCAGCCGGGGACGCGGGGCGCCCGGGGTCGCCATGGCAACGCGCGGCCGCCCCTCGTCCCCCCGCGCCTCCGCCCGCGTCCGGGGGCCCAATGGCCAAGGTTTCGCGGTCCCACGGCTCACAGGGAGCCAGCACGGGGCGGCCGCGGTGCCGCTCCAGGGTCGCGGGGACAGTCGGGCACGGGCGATGACTTTTCAGGTTTGGGGGTGGCGGAGGGAAGCGTCTCGCGGCTTGGCCTGGGTTCCGGACGCCGAGGGCGGGAGAGGGACCGCGACGCGGCGCGGGACCGCGGGTGAGCCCTCTGTGAGGGTGCCGGAGGTGTCCGGAGCCCCCGGCAGCCTTGCTGTCTAGGAGGAAGGAGGCAGGGAGGCGGGGCAGGGGTTCTAGGCCCGGGCAAGGGGCTGGAACCCGCCGTTGGCCGAGGCTGGGGCGCAGCGCGGTCAGACGCGTCCGCGAGCCCGGGCGGGGCGCGGCTCAGGTGTAAACGCTCTCGGGGAGCTGCTGGCGCCCACCAGGACCTTCCTCCGAGCATCCAGTTATAAAGGCGCCCTTTGTCTTGATTGTCTCATCGTTCATTACATATTGTGGTGGGCACTGTTAAGAAAAGTGAGAATTGCTGCAGACTATGAAACATCGACTGGTTTCGTCTCCGAAAAAAAGGAGTCATATCGCGATGCAGATTCGAAGAAATGATGTCTTGGGTGGAGATTCTCCAAAAGCTAGCTTGGCTATAGTATTTGTGACTGCATTTTTACGTTGCTTAGGATTCAGTGTCAGGCTTCACGCCTAGCTGTCTGTGATCAGAACTAGAATTCTAGATCATTAGGAACCCTGGACTTTTTATCCAGTGAAGGAAAAATGACACTTGGTTTACTTGGACTAGTAAATTTGTCAAAAGACTATGAGACAGTATACGAAAGTGCTTTATTTATTTTTTTGCACTTCATTTTGTCATCTGTGTTTGCTGAAAAAATTTCTACCAGCGCAACAGTAATGAGAGTATAGGGAGCATCTGAATTTATAAGAAACTGAGGATAAAATTTGTGCGAAAGAAAATCCTTTGTGAATTGAAAATATCAGTTAAAATCAATTTTAAAAAATGCATTCATTAACTTGGTGTTTAACTGGATCAGCTGTGTGGAAGGCCAGGGAACTTTCACATGAAACTGGACCCTCTGGGAAAATGAAGGAGTCCCGGAATACAAAACTACAATTGCAATGAAAACAGCAAGGAGGCTTACAAGAGGGTTAAAATGAGTGAGAGTTGAATGGCTTCTCTTGTATCTCCCTGTTTTATTATTTACCTGTCATGTTTGTTGTGGCTGAAACTGAAATCTTAGAATTTTAACTACTTTTTATTTTATTGCCAGTTTATGCAGAGTATATTTTTACCTTTTGAATTCATCCTTGACAGTTCCTGCTGTCCGCCTTTGTACCAGATCCTTAAACATTACTCTGCACTTAAACTCCACAGAAAATGTAAAATGAATACCTGAGAATAGCCAATTAGCAGGATTTTGAGAATAATTCATAAACTTTAACTGGAGTGAGCATTGTCCTATGGTACGCATGAGAGACATAGAAAGAAAGTTAACTAGGGGTGTAGGTTAGTTAGGAAGACTTGTCCACCAAGGAAAAGCAAACCACTGTTGGTTTTATAGGGGAAGAAAACGGTTTGGATATTTTTTGATATCAGGTCTTGCAAGTGATGTTGGACTCCTTTCTTGTGCTTTCAGCTACAAAAGATCCCACAGCTGTAGAGAGAGCAAACTTGTTAAACATGGCTAAACTCAGTATCAAAGGACTCATTGAATCTGCTCTAAGCTTTGGCCGCACTTTGGATTCTGATTATCCCCCCTTGCAGCAGTTCTTCGTTGTTATGAACATTGTCTGAAACATGGTCTTAAAGGTACTGGAAATTTTTTTTAAAATAAACTTTGGAGCGGCCCCCCTCCCATCTTACACATCCTTAAAAATGTAATTTTTTTTTTTTGAGGCCATAATTACTGTCACTTTAAAAATACTGGGTGGGTTGGTTTTTGGAGAAAATACCCTACTGCTTTTATGTTTCCTCATGGGTGGTCATCAGAAAATCCTTAGTGTTTTGTAAAAAGTGTATTAGATTTAAATTTTTTTCTCAGCATACTCTGAACTTTTTTCCATTTTAGGACCACTATAGAGTTATTTGGACTTCCCTGGTGGGTCAAAGGTTAAAGTGTCTGCTTGGAATGCAGGAGACCAGGGTTGGATCCCTGGGTCGGGGAGATCCCCTGGAGAGGGAAATGGCAACCCACTCCAGTATTCTTGCCTGGAGAATCCAATGGAGGGAGGAGCCTGGTAGGCTACAGTCCATGGGGTCGCAAAGAGTCGGACACGACTGATAAAAATTTAAGCTTGATGATACTGGTATGAACTATTATTGCTAGTTTGTGCTCTCTTCAACAAATACATTAAAATACTTGATTGTTGAAATATAAACCTCCTTAGTGTGTGAAAAAACATGTCTAGAAAAATTGTCCTCTGGGTTGGGTTATTGTAGAAATGTGAGTACTCCCTGAAAATGATGATAATGTGAATTATATTTAATAGCATATGCATAATATTTCATAGCATATGCATAATATACATAATGTATAATATTTCATTATATATGCATACCGTGACTTCTTTAACTACTGTCCTCTTAATTTACACTTAAGTTATTTCCAGTTTTTTATTATTAAAATTGTGCTGTAAGGACATATTTGGATTTATACATTTGTACACGTGTACAAATGCTATGGTTTCATTAGGACTCCTTGGAGTAGAATTTCTGGGTCAAAGAATAGAGGCAACTTATGTCTATAAAGACTTCAGTGATCAAACAACAGGGAATATGTTTCTTTCCCCACATTTTTGCCAACCTTCATATTCCTACTCTCTGAGTACTTCTTTTAAAACATAAGGAAGTCGACATTCTTATCTTAGGCCTTGGGTTCTAATTTGTGTTTTGAAACACTTCCTTTCTATTAAAAAAAAAAATAGTGACGTAGATCTTTATTTTCCTCCAACTTGCTAAAATTGAATTTGCCAAATGATGGCCAAAGTTGTTACATTTTAAACTCTTTTCCGAATTTATTTTCCTTTACTTCACAAAATATCATGAGGCATATTCTAACAGTCAAATGCGTATTTTTATGAATCATTGTAAAGCGACTTTGTGCTGATTGATTTTTCTTCCCCGAAGAAAAATTACCGATCTTGTTGGGTGGTGCATACCATAGGAGTACTGAATTTACAGGAGATTTGGTCAGTATTAAGAAAGAAACATAGTGATTTCATGGTTTTATATTACCCAAATCTTAGAAACAAATAAAAGGAAAAGTAAAGTTGCAGTTTTTCTGTGTTTAAAATAACTATTTGTCCTTGGTTTATTTAATAAATTGGTAAAGATCGACCGACTAGGGCCACCAGTCTTATTTTGGTACTGGTATTTTAATTGCCTACTTGCATATTTCTGATGTGGAAGAATGGCTAAGATGCGTATTTCCGATAAGGAAGATATCAGAATCCTGAGAAACAGGCTCCTGTTCAGTAGGGCTATATAGTGACAAGAGAGGAAAGGCTGTCTGAAAAATTGTATGTTACATTAGAAATGTTGAAACTAAATATTTAACAAGAAGTTACTACAGTTTTGCATGTTTAAGTTGTATGCATTTATTATACTTTCTTTTTAAAGTGAGAAAATCATTTCTAAGTTACAACAAAACTATCTGGGGCCCTTTGGAACTGGTGGAGAAGCTATACCCAGAAGCAGAGGAAATAGGAGCTAGTGTCCGGGATTTACCTGGTCTTAAGTAAGTAATCCTATTACTTGTTCATCCCTAACCATAGATGGTTTTACTGTATTTACTGTTTCTTAAAAGTACGTCACACTCTAGTTTATATATTCTCTCTGCCTTATGTAGCCTTGTTGCATTCTCTAATAAAATTGTTTATTATTAATCAGTTCAAATTTTATTTCCTTTATGAAATTTTTCCTAGCCCCTTCAATAAGAATTAAGTCCTCTTTCTTTTATATTCTTATCACTGTATTCACTCCTGTGTTGTACCACTTACTTAAATTCTGCATTGCATTGCAGGAAATGGGGAAGTTCTTTTAAGATAAGGTGTATCAATTATGCAGTTCTGCTTCCTGAGTCTAAAGCTAGTTTGCAGTAGTAGGCCATCAGTACTATTTAGGTTAAATCCAGGACAGATGCTCAGGAGATCTGAATTCACCAATAAGCCATTTATATACCATAAGACTTGGGCAGATTACTTCTCTTGTTGTGAAAATTGGGATCTATAATGTTACCTGCCTGACTGACCATATGAAGGTAGAGTGGGCCCTTAATATCTGTAGGTTCTGCATCTGTGGATTCGACCAACTGTGGATCAAAACTGTTTGAAAAAGAGATTTTCTAGAAAGTTCCAAAAAGCAAAACTTGAATTTGTCACATGCAGGCAATTCTTTATATAGTATTTACATTATATTAAGTATTATAAATAATCTAGAGATGATTTAAAATGTATGGGAGAATGTGCACATGTAATACACAAATACTATGCTATTTTATAAGAGGGACTTGAGTATCCACAGATTTTGGTATCTGAGGGGGTCCCAATAATGAGAAACTGTATATGAAATGTCTTAAAAGCTGAATGTTCTAGCTAGTAACTCATGAATGTTGGAAAGTTTTTGCAGGTTTTTTGTTGTTAAGCCTGGGTTCTTATGTTCTTCAGGGTATGATTTAGATATATGAGCTTCCTTTAATTTATCTTAATTCTTGTGAAAGAGATAACTTTTTTTAAAAAATGCTTACCATTTTTTGTCAGATTACCAGTTTGCTTTCTCTTCAGTTCAGTTCAGTTGCTCAGTCATGTCTGACTCTTTGCAACCTCATGGACTGCAGCACACCAGGCCTCCTGTCCATCACCAACTCCCAGAGCTTACTCAAACTCATGTCCATTGAGTCGGTGATGCCATCCAACCATCTCATCTGTCGTCTCCTTCTCCTCCTGCTTCAGTCTTTCCTAGAATCCGGGTCTTTTCAAATGAGTCCGTTGTTTGCATCAGGTGGCCAGAATATTGGAGTTTCAGCTTCAGCATCAGTCTGTCCAATGAACACCCAGGACTGATCTCCTTTAGGATGGACTGGTTGGATCTCCTTGCAGTCCAAGGGACTCTCAAGAGTCTTCTTCCACACCACAGTTCAAAACCATCAATTCTTCGGCGCTCAGCTTTCTTATAGTCCCAACTCTCACATCTATACATGACTACTGGAAAAACTATAGCCTTGACTAGACAGACCTTTGTTGCCAAAGTAATGTCTCTAGTTTTTAATAGGCTGTCTAGGTTGGTCATAACTTTTCTTCCAGGGACCAAGATTCTTTTAATTTCATCGTTGCAGTCACCATCTGCAGTGATTTGGGAGCCCAAAAACATCAAGTCAGCCACTGTTTCCACTGTTCCCCATCTATTTGCCAGGAAGTGATGGGATCAGATGCCATGATCTTAGTTTTCTGAATGTTGAGCTTTAAGCCAACTTTTTCACTCTCGTCTTTCACTTTCATCAAGAGGCTCTTTAGTTCTTCTTCACTTTCTGCCATAAGGGTGGTGTCATCTGCCTGTCTGAGTTTATTGTTATTTCTCCCAGCAATCTTGATTCCAGCTTGTTCTTTCTCCAGCCAAGCATTTCTCATGATGTACTCTGCATATAAATTAAATAACCAAGGTGACAGTATACAGCCTTGATGTACTCCTTTTCCTATTTGGAACCAGTCTGTTGTTCCATGTCCAGTTCTAACTATTGCTTCCTGACCTGCATACAGATTTCTCAAGAGGCAAGTCAGGTGGTCTAGTATTCCCATCTCTTGAAGAATTTTCCACAGTTTGATGTGATCCACAGTCAAAGGCTTTGGCATAGTCAATAAAGCAGAAATAAGATTTTTTCTGGAACTCTCTTCCTTTTTCAATGACCCAGCAGATGTTGGCAATTTGATCTCTGGTTCCTCTGCCTTTTCTAAATCCAGATTGAACATCTGGAAGTTCACGATTCACATATTGCTGAAGCCTGGCTTGGAGAATTTTGAGCATTACTTTACTGGCGTGTGAGATGAGTGCAGTTGTGCAGTAGTTTGAGCATTCTTTGGCATTGCCTTTCTTTAGGATTGGAATGAAAACTGACCTTTTCCAGTCCTGTGGCCACTGCTGAGTTTTCCAAATTGCTGGCATATTGAGTGCAGCACTTTCACAGCATCATCTTTCAGGATTTGGAATAGCTCCACTGGAATTCCATCACCTCCACTAACTTTGTTTGTAGTGATGCTTCTTAAGGCCCACTTGACTTCACATTCCAGGATGTCTGGTTCTAGGTGAGTGATCATACCATAGTGATTGTCTGAGTCGTGAAGATCTTTTTTGTACAGTTCTTCTGTGTATTCTTGCCACCTCTTCTTAATATCTTCTGCTTCTGTATGTCTGTACCATTTCTGTCCGTTGTTGTGCCATCTTTGCATGAAATGTTCCCTTGGTATCTCCAATTTTCTTGAAGACATCTCTAGTCTTTCCCATTCTATTGTTTTCCTCTTATTTCTTTGCACTGATCACTGAGGAAGGCTTTCTTATCTCTCCTTGCTATTCTTTGGAACTCTGCATTCAGATGCTTATATCTTTCCTTTTCTCCTTTGCTTTTCGCTTCTCTTCTTTTCACAGGTATTTGTAAGGCCCCCTTAGACAGCCATTTTGCTTTTTTGCATTTCTTTTTCTTGGGATGGTCTTGATCTCTGTCTCCTATACAGTGTCACCAACCTCTGTTCATATTCTTCAGGCACTCTATCAGATCTAATCCCATGAATTTATTTGTCACTTCCACTGTATAATCGTAAGGGATTTGATTTCGGTCATATCTGAATGGTCTAGTGGTTTTCCCTACTTTCTTCGTTTTAAGTCTGCTTTCTCTTAGCTTTAGATTTAGGGTTTTGGGAATATGGTAATGTTTTCTGTTACGTCATCCAAATGTTTGCAAGTTATACTTGAGTGCTCAAAGTAAATGGTTTCTGTTTATTGAGCAATGTATCAGGATAATATAACTGTTTTACATGAATTATCTCATTTAGTGCTTAACTCATTCTTAGAGTTTATTAATAATTATATAGATATGAAAAGTAAAGATCAAAGAAATTATAAGTTGCAGAGCCACAGATTTCCCTGTGGTGTGGTGGATAAGAATCCATCTGCCAATGCAGGGGACTCAGGTTCTTTCCCTAGTCTGGGAAGATTCCACCTGCAGAGCAGCTAAACCTGAGTGCCACAACTACTAAGCCTGTGATCTAGAACCCACTTCTAGAGCCCGGGCGCTGCAGCTACTGAAGCCCGAGTGCCCAGAGCCTGTGCTCCGCAATAAGATAAGCCACTGTGTGGAGAAGCCTGCACACCGCAACCAAGAGTAGCCCCTGCTCACCAAAATGAGAGAAAACCCACCCGAAGCAATGACTAAGTCAATCAATCAGTCAAGTTATTTTTTTAAAAATGGCAGAGCCAGGATTTAAACCCAGGTTTTAGAATTAAATAGAAAGTGATGTTCATACCTCATATTTCTCTCAGGGGTGTATAAGGTATCACAGTTTTTAACAGGGCTACCCAGGTGGCCCAATGATAAAAAAAAAAAAAAATTCCTGCCAATGCAAGAGATGTGGGTTTGACCCCTGGTTTGGAAAGAGCCCGCACTCTAGTATTCTTGTATGGAAAATTCCATGGCAGAGGAGCTTGGTGGGCTATAGTCCATGAGATCACAAAGAGTCCGACTCCCCTGATTGAGCACAGGCACAATTTTTAAAGAGGAAAATGGGAATTTAAACTCCAGAAATGTAAGAATTGCTTTTTATTTTAATATGAAAATACATGTTCATGTTGTTTTTAAAAAGCCAGACTCTACAAAAGTAAAAAATATTTTCTGAAGAATAGTGTTCATTAAAATGCTAAGCAGAAGAATTTGTGAGCTGTTAGAAGTGACAAGTTTTTTCCCACATTACCTGACAAAAAGTTTTCTGCATAAGAAAATATAAAAGTATGAGTGATGTATTTCTCTTTAAAAAGTCAATCATACTCTGTAAATCTTGGTTTTAATTTACTAAATGATAACTTGGATAAGAGAGATGAGTTTTGTATTTTTTTAGCAAGAGAATACATCCACACTTTTATTTTCAATAAGTTTCAGTCTTTGAGAGGTATAACATCACATGAATTTTGTCTTCAATTGAAACCATTTGGTGTCCTTTCACAGGCTCTGAAGAGCTCCAGTACCATAGTCCTTCGTGTCTCAGCACAGAAAAGGAGTTCAAGAGACAGAGTGATTGATAAGTGATTTATTAGAATAGGACGCTTGTGAGTCTTACAAGTGAATGAGAAATACTGTGCCCGAGAACTTACTAGCTTACAGTTTATGATCCAAGGGAAAGGGGGCAGGGGGGTGAAGACCTGTGTCTTTTTCCAGTAGGCATCATGCCTCCATCGTCAGCTCCTCCTCCAGGTTAAGCAGGGGAGTTTTCTTATCTCTGTGTGGTCAAGCTAGGTCCACAGTGACCTTTTTTTTTTTTTAATGTGTGCAGAGAGCATGTCCTGGGGATCATTAACATACTGAGCTCACCGGGCTGTATATGAGTCTGATGTCACCGTTGTTTTATTGGTTAGGGGCACGTCTCTTGTTTCTGCTGCATGGTTTTGTGGTTAAGCAAACCCGCTTTCCTGAGTAATCATTAACTTACCACGGTCTACCATATTTTTTCTATTTACAGTCCCCTAGTCTGATTAATCCAGGGACAGCGGAGCCTGGTGGGCTGCGTAGTCCAGTCTATGGGGTCGCATAGAGTTGGACACGACTGAAGTGACTTAGCAGCAGCAGCATTCTGATTAAATTGTTTCGTCACCTCTTTTATCCCTTTATTCTGTCCCTGTTACGATGGCCTTAGCAGAAAGGTGGCTTCAGCTGTTCCATGAGCACGGATTATCTTCCCAGATGGTTTTGTTCAGTTTGCCATGGAGGAGATACAATGGGGTTTTTTTTTTTTTTTTGGTCTGTTACACATCAGTACATCTCTTGCCTAGATAGAATTAATTTTCATCTTGAGCACAAACACCTTCAGTTTTAAGAAGAGCTGTGTGCTTCCTCTGGTCTCAGAGACTCTGCTTATAGCCAGCAAAAATGGCCCTGGACCACAACCTTTCAGACATATTTGTTGTATTAGAAGTTTTGTTCCCAGTAGGCCTCCACGTTAGAGAGGAAATTTAATGTTCTAAAGGACAACTGGGTTAAAGAAATATTTGAAAAACAGCAAGCAGCCTGGTGATTCTCTCTAATTAGCAGCTAGATACCTTCTTAGCGTTGTTATGCTTTTTAAAATTCAGATACAAGGCCAGTTATTTTTTGAGGGCATCATACTGCCTTTACTGATGGGTTTTGCATAATCATGTTTAGAGGGCTAAGCCTATTCTGACAGAATATTTCTTGTAGAACTATCCTCCATGTTTAGGGAGTCATTTCTTTCAAGGCATGAAGTGGTACCTAGATGTCCTGTAGGTTGAGGTTTACCTTAGAGACTTAAATAGCTCTTAGGGATTGGTTTGCATGATCAAAGAACTGACTTAAAGCTCTAGAAACAAAGGTAAGACCATGATTAATTAATTGCCTTTTCTCATTATTAACGTGTGTCTCAACAAAGATAGAAGATGTAGTCTATAATCTTCGGGCGGAGACTATTGATCTGACCATTTGGTTTTGCTTTTCAGGACCCCCCTGGGTCGTGCAAGAGCGTGGCTTCGATTAGCCCTCATGCAGAAAAAAATGGCTGATTACCTGCGTTGCTTAATTATTCAAAGGGATCTCTTGAGGTAATTGCCATTAAATCATGTTCATTTTCTTTTTTTATTTCATTTATATCCTGTCTTCCAAAAAGGATAGAAGATGTAGTATGAAAGGATACATAAAACACATCGTGATGGCATAAAATAAAAGAAGGAGAAAAATGAGATAGAAAACTCATTGGAGACATAACGTAGATCAAGAACTAGCCTGAGAAATGAATACTGTAAGATTTTTATTGGCCAATAAGGTAGAAATTTGTATGTCATATTTTTAATTTTTAATTTTTTAAGTTACAGTTAATTCTATGAATAGAAATTTGTATTGAAATTTGGGGTTTTAATTCTTTTTTTTTTTTCTTTAATTTTTATTTTTTAGTTTGTTTTGCTTTACAATCCTGTATTCGTTTTGCTACACATCGACATGAATCAGCCACGAGTGTACATGAACTCCCAATCCCGACCCCCACCTCCACCCTCCCGCCCCACACCCTCTCTCTGGATTATCCCCGTGCATCAGTCCCAAGCATCCTGCATCCTGCATCAAACCTGGCCTGGCGATTCGTTTCACTTATGATATCACACATGTTACACTGCCGCTCTGCCAACCCATCCCACCCTCTCCCTCTCCCACAGAGTCCAAAAGGCCGTTCTATACATCTGTATCTCTTTTGCTGTCTTGCGTACAGGTTTATCATTACCACCATTCTAAATTCCATATATATGTGTAAGTATACTGTATTGGGGGAGAAGGCAATGGCACCCCACTCCAGTACTCTTGCCTGGAAACTCCCATGGACGGAGGAGCCTGCTGGGCTGCAGTCCATGGGGTCGCTAAGGGTCGGGCACGACTGAGCGACTTTCACTTTCACTTTTCACTCTCATGCTTTGGAGAAGGAAATGGCAACCCACTCCAGTGTTCTTGCCTGGAGAATCCCAGGGTCGGAGGAGCCTGATGGGCTGCCGTCTATGGGGTCACACAGAGTCGGACACGACTGAAGTGACTTAGCATAGCATAGCATACTGTATTGGTGTTTTTCTTTCTGGCTTACCTCACTCTATAATCGGCTCAGCATCATCCACCTCATTAGAACTGAAGGGTTTTAATTCAAGACGTTTCTTTTTAGATCTTAAATATCCAAACCATTGCTTTGGCTATATTGTGGGTATTTTTTAAACTGTCTGTTTAAATGGAAGGAAAATGTTTAAGACAGACTTTCGAAGCAAGGAGACTAGTTTTCAGAAGGAATGGGCCTGCGGCAGCCCCTCCATTCGGCCTTGTTCTCTCAGAGTGCCTCTGTGATGTTCTGGAGAATCTGGTCATTTTTTATTTTACTCTTGACTCCAGCGGTACGTCTTGGTTTTCCCATTTGTTAAATGAGAATAACCATACTTTAAACATCTTCAATTTCTCAATCATATTCTAAAGGTTAATTAAAGTCATTAAACAATATACATGGGACTTCTTGAGGAAGGCATGAGACGGTGATAACTAGAATCCTGAGTATTAGTTGTCAAGTCTTAGTTTTTAGACTATCCTATTTATTTCTTTCATAAGTCTTTTGTTTGAACAGTTTTTTTGGATCTAGATATCCATAAATATCTTTATGGATAGATATTAAGAGCACTTGTAATACATATATACCAAATGAATTGACTTGAAATGTTTCATATGTTCATTTTGCCACTTAGTCTTTATCCCAAGGGTCTTGATAAATCTTGGGATGAAAATTCAACCGTATTAAAAAGTACTGTTATCAGATTAGCAGCCATCACTATGTCTTTTGAGAGTCATAAATATTCCAGGCCTCAGTGATGCCTTTTCTTTTAAAATCTCTCTTTGCTTCTCTTTTCTGTCGCTCAAATTTCCTTTTCCTCTTTTACCTCCTTAAGTCTTTTTCTTTTACATTTTCTTTATAGACATTTATATCTCAAAATTTTAAGTTATTCATGTATAGAAAGGCTAATTTAAAAATACTTAATATTGGTTCCGTGCTTGTTATAAGATATTGAGATTTTACAAGTTAGTTTTTGAAATAAATTTGTGATTCACAATTTTTATTATTTTAACTTTCACAGTGAATTCTATGAGTATCACGCACTAATGATGGAAGAAGAAGGAGCGGTAATTGTTGGGCTGCTGGTTGGCCTGAATGTGATAGATGCTAATCTGTGTGTAAAGGGAGAAGATTTAGATTCACAAGTAAGTGAAAAGGACTGGGCCAAAGGCACAGTATTTTCAGTTTGTACTCTTCCTCTTTGATCCAGGTGTAAACAGTGCTATTAACCACTAAAGAAAAATTAAGGATGGAAATCAGTTGTATTTTGGAGGTACTTCTAGTATTTCTACTCTCTGAGAATAACTTTATTTATTTCAGGTTGGAGTGATTGATTTTTCAATGTATTTAAAGAATGAAGAAGATATTGGAAATAAAGAAAGGTATGATTTTCTTATTTCACATACTGTATTTTGGTCTGAAGTATGACTTTTGGTCGTACCGTTAGTTCAGAGACCCATTTTATTTTTTATTTATTTTTTGGTTGTGCTTCAAGGCTTATGGGATTTTAGTTCCCCAGCCAGCTATCAAACCCAGGCCCTTGGCGGTGGGAATGTAAAATCCTAACCACTGAACTGCCAGGGAATTCCCCAGGGACCCATTTTAATTGTCAACTCTCATTTCTGTGACAAAAATAGATATAAGTTTATTATTCATAAACTTACAAATACGGGTTTATTTAAGACAGTTGTATTTAAAACGTATTTGGTCTACTAAAGAGAAAAGATAATTATGTAATATGAGAGGTGCTAATTATTGCTACGGTGGCAGTTCATCATAGTATAAAATGTATTGGATTAACATGTTGTATACTTTAAATTTACACTTCATATGTCAAATATATTTCTTAAAAAATAAATGCAAAAAATTAAAAAATATACTAATGGTATTGTTTAATATCAGCATGTAATTTATTTAACAAAGGTTAATAGTTTTTTAGTTCATAGCTTGCTGTTATTTGATTATAAAGATGGTTGAATTTTATTTGAAAGGCAAGATAATGTTGGGCAGGGAAGCCTGGTGTGCTGCAGTCCATGGAATCACAAAGAGTTGGACATGACTGAGCAACTGAGCGGAAATGTTGTTTTACTGTTATGGTTTCACAGCAGTTTTAGATGATTTAGACCTTTTGTGTGTTTCTTGTTTGTTTTTTTGGCCACCCAGTAGATCCCTTTCCAGTTAACTGAAGCTGCTTTCCCCCTCTCCTCTAGGAATGTTCAAATTGCTGCAATATTAGACCAGAAGAATTATGTTGAAGAGTTAAATAGACAACTGAAGTAAGTATTATGGACACATAGATGCTTAATACATTTTGGATGGTTTTTTTTTAAAGTTTTTTTTCCCCTTTTAGGTCATCTTAACCCTATTCCTTTTTTATAAGCATTTGAAAAGGGGTTGAGGGGATAGAGAGTGAATGGAAATTAAGAATACAGAAAATTATTGAAAATAATTGATTTTCAGCAGAAAATGAGAGCTATATTTTTAAATAGAATCGTCAGAGACATTTGAGAATAGAATTTCAGACTTATCACTCTACCCTTGAGCAAAAAGGTGGAAGTTTACATCATTTTGGTGGTTCAAAAATTCATTTTTCCTACTTTAGAGGACTTCATGTGTAAGTGTGGCAATAAAAAATTCAGACAAGGCAGTTGGTGCATGTCAGTCAACATGATGAGTCCAGGATAACAAATTTTTTCTTGCCTTCATGAGTTTGTGTGATTCTGAATGAGTTTTTTCTTTATCAATTTCAGCAGCACAGTCAGCAGTCTCCATTCAAGAGTTGACTCATTAGAAAAGTCAAATACTAAGCTGATTGAAGAGGTATTGTAACCCAGCCATGGATAATTGTCTTTCAAGGACTTAGTGTTGGCGATCCTTTTCCATTTTAAGTATGAATGCACTAAGCATGTGCACACATGTGAGCACACACACAAACACATTTTCATCATTATGATGAAATACTTGTAACTGAGCATCATAAGTTCTAGAGAAACCACATATTATTCTCGGGCAAGTCGTCAGGTGAATCTGTGAATTATTTGAGATACCCAACTTCTAGAAATGAGCCCTTAAATGTAATGCATACAAACTCTTCTATAAATAAACTGTGAATCTCATTTCTCAGCTTGGATGACCTATATTTAAATGGTGTAATCACCTATAGTTAGAAATTCCCATTAAAATGATCCTGTCCCCCTTGTTCCCATATCAGATTACTTTTCCTTACAAGCATCACTCCATGATCATGTCTACCCTTTCTCTAGCCTCCCATGTGTGAAACTCATCTGATGTGCTCTGGTTTTCTGCATTGTCAAAGTAGCTATTTAGTGGTCGCAAACCAGAAATTTATCTCAGCTCTTTTTTGTTTCAACTTTTAAAAAAATGTTTTGGCCGTGCCATACATCTTGCAGGATCTCAGTTCCCCGGTCAGGGTCTGAGCCAGTGCCACGGCTGTGACAGTGCTAAGTCCTAACCACTAGGCCACCAAGGAACTCCCTCACATCTCTCTCTCTTTTTTAATTTATTTATTTTTTAATTGAGGATATTTGCTTTAGAGAATTTTGTTGTTTTCTGTCAAACCTCAACACGAATCAGCCATTGATATACATATATCCCCTCCCTTTTGAACCTCCCTTCCATCTCCCTCCCCATCCCACCCCTCTAGGTTATTAATATAGAGTCCCTGCTTGAGTTTCCTGAGCCATAGAGCAAATTCCCGTTGGCTATCTGTTTTACACATGGTAATGCTTTGGGGCTTTGCAGGTAGCTCAGTGGTAAAGAATCTGCCTGCCGATGCAGGAAATGCAAGACAGACGTGGGTTTGATCCCTGGGTCAGGAAGGTCCCTTGAAGAAGGAAATGGCAACCCACTCCATTATTCTTGCCTGGGAAATCCCTTGGACAGAGGAGCCTGGCAGGCTGCAGTCCATGGGGTCGCAAAGAGTTTGATACAGCTGAGCACACACACATGCCACGTTGCTTTTGAGATTTAAAAGAAAAAAAAACAGCCTAGCCACAGAATTACCACAGGGGCTTCCCTAGTAGCTCAGACAGTAGAGAATCTGCATTATGGGAGACACAGGTTTGATCCCTTGGTTGGGATTCCCCTGCAGAAGGAAATGGCTACCTACTCTTGCCTGGAAAATTCCATGGACAGAGGAGCCTGGTGGGCTACGTCCATGGGGTCACAAAGAGTCGGACATGACTGAGTGACTTTCACTTAACCATAGGTTGCTTTCCATTTTCAGAATTACTTAGGCTCCAGGAAGAAATATGTTAGAACTATGAATTCTATTTTCCATGTTAATTCGAATCCACATCCTTTTAGAACTGACCCAGTTGTCCCAAACCAGCAAGCACATGACCTTTTGTATGAGTTTTCATTTTGATAGTTTAGGACCATTTGATAGTGTGATACATGGGGACCATTGGAGAGAGCTGCTCACTAGTTTTGTGCCCTTTCTTGACCATAGAGGAACTGTGAAGTTTAAATTGCATTTCTGACAAAGTGTTCAGAAATTTATTTGCAAGCCAACTTTGGGGTTGGTTTCTGCTTTCCTCTCCTAGAATCCCTTTTTTCCTTTTAGGCTTCAGAGCCAAGTCACTTCCTTAGTCATTCATATTTAATTTCATTCATATTTAACTCTGGTGGTGAGAGCTGTCTTATATTTGTGATAGTCACTCGGTGTGCCCAGATTTCACAAGGGTGCCCTGTTTGGTTATCATGAATGTCTGTCTTACATTTTCAATTATAGGACAACTTTCCTTAGAGATGTTGTTTTTGCACAAGTCTTTACAGTCTTATTGTTTAACATATAAACAGTTGTCTTATTGTTTAGCATATAATTCTTCATATGCTTACTCATGCGCTTTGTATTCAGGACACATTGTAAGTCATATAAACAATATGTTTCAGCTGACATACCATTTGACTAACAATAGGAAATAGAAATACAATTTCTTTAGTTGGTATCTTGGGATAATAGCATTTTTCTTATGAAAATTTCTGTAGATGTGAGAGACATTTTACAAGTTTTAGAATTTTATCTTCTGTTGTGAATAGCCATGAACATAACCTATAAAGCAAGCATAAATAAAGATGTTTAAAATCTTTTTTTTATTCCTCATTTTATTTTTAGTTAGCAATAGCAAAGAATAATATCATTAAACTCCAAGAAGAAAATCATCAATTACGAAGTGAAAATAAATTGATTTTAATGAAAACACAGCAGCACCTAGAGGTAAGTATAGACGATTACAAACAGATTGACGTGCATCAGAAATGGCCACGTAGGGGCTTTTGCGTAGACTGGATATTTCTGTGCTGTATTAACTAATAGAAGTGACCATAGAATGGATTTGTCAGATGGCACCAGTGGTAAAGAACCCGCCTGCCAGTGAAGGAGACATAAGATACTTGGGTTTGATCCCTGGGTTGGGAAGATCCCCTGGGGAAGGCATGGCAGCACGTTCCACATAGAGTAAAACATTTTATGTTTTTGTCCTAGGTTACCAAAGTAGATGTGGAAACTGAGCTTCAAACATATAAACATTCCAGGCAAGGGCTAGATGAAATGTATAATGAAGCCAGAAGGCAGCTTCGAGATGAGTCTCAGTTAAGACAAGTAGGTTGCATTACAGTGACATTAGCAAAAATGATAATAATTTACCTGTAAGCACTGGTTAAAATCTCTGTCAGACTTACCTTCCTTGGCGTGAGATAGCAATCTCAATTCTTTAATTCCTTCTAACTTTTTAAACTCCCACTGTGTCTGTTTTATAAGCAGTGTTTTTAAACAGTGTTATAGTCTGTTTCTGAAATAGTACACTGTGACCAGCATTACAGAAAATAGAATAGAGTGATGTATTCAGATATCAATATCCAAACAGTAAAGTCTTATTTAAAGTTAACTTATTTTTTAACCTTTTAAGTTATGAAATATCAGCAGAAAAATACCAGTATATAGCTCAGTGGATTATAAATACCTGTGTAACCAACCCAGGTCAAAAAGAAAGTCAAGAGACATTTGTCTTAAGATCCTCTGGTATAAAATTCTTTAAGAAAAGAAATAAAACTTTGTGAAATGGTGTTTTTGATTTACCTCTGACCTTATATGGACTATGTCATTTCTTTAAAGAAAATTAATACTGAGTTTATGAGGCTTAAAAGTCCATAATTCTTGAGCCAGTAGAATAGTGATAATTAATAGAATTTGTACAATGCTTTCATTTAACAAAATGTGCCTTTGAAAATATAGAATGTTGTTATAGGGCCAGCTGATTTCGTTTAATGGGGCTTATAACTCAAAAGCAGTAGTCTGCATACTGAATCTTGGTCTAACTGTTGTATATCTGACTTTGACATCCTGAAATAGTGTGTGAGCTGAGGCTGTGTTGAATTGCAGGATGTGGAGAATGAGCTGGCAGTACAAGTTAGTATGAAACATGAGATTGAACTTGCCATGAAGTTGTTGGAGAAAGATATCCATGAGAAACAAGATACCCTGATAGGCCTTCGACAACAACTGGAGGAAGTTAAAGCAATTAACATAGAAACGTATCAGAAGTTGCAGGTAAGGAATATTCTTAAAATCTTGGAATTTCTTGTTATATGAATTAAGAACAAATGTTTGTATGAAGAGTTTGATTTTGAAGAGAGGAATTCATTGTAATTGTGCCATTTTATTAGTAAAAATCAGTGGCTTTTTTCCTAAATGGAAGCTGAAGAAATGTAATAATGTCAAAGAATAGACAAAAATCACCTGAATTTGTTTCTTGATGTTGACAGGTTAACAGATGAAGATTAAATCTTTTGGGACAATGTAATCAAAATATGCAGGACATTTTTGTAAATTTCTTTGCACAGTATAGTCCTGAGAGATTTAATTTTTATAAAATGCTTTACTGTAATTGTTATGAGTTTTCTCATAATGTTGCTGTTAAGTAGACATGTTGCCAAAATCCTTTTACAATTTAACTTGAAAAAATTAGTGTATTTTCCAAGAGTTTATTCTGCCATCTTCTGAAAACACTGAAGGGTGAGGGTTTTTTTCCCTGTATTATTAATGTATTTTTTCTTGACTGCACTGCATGATTTATGGGATCTTAGTTCCCCAACCAGGGACTGAACCCATGTTCTCAGCAGTGAAAGCTCGGCGTCTTAACCACTGGACTGCCAGGGAATTCCCCCTTTATTACATTTTAAATGAAGACTAATAGTAGTACTGCTTTAGATCTAGGAGTATTTTATTTTTAATTTATTGTTTTTTAACTGAAGTATAGTTGATTTACTATGTTTGTTAATTTCTGCTGTGTAGCAAAGTGACTCATTTATTTATATATATATATATATACACACACACATTCTTTTTTATATTCTTTTCCATAATTTATCCCAGGATATTGAATACAGTTCCCTGTGCTATACAGAGGACTTTGTTGTTTATCCATTCTGTGTGTAATAGTTTGCATTACTAACCCCAGACACCCCGTCCATCTCCTCCACACACACACTTGGCAGTGAAAAATATGTTCTCTGTGAGTCTGTTTCATAGATATGTTCATTTGTGCCATATTTTATATTCTACATATAAGAGATAACATGGTATTTGTCTCTCTCTTTCTGACATACTTCACTTGGTATAATAGTCTCTAGTTGTATCCACGTTGTTGCAAATGGAATTATTTCATTCTTTTTTTGATGGCTGAGTCATATTCCACTGTATAAATATGCCACATCTTTATCCACTCATCTTTTGATGGACATTTGGGTTATTTCTATGTTTTGGCTATTGTGACTAGTGCTACTGTGAACTTAGGGGTGCATCTAGGAATATCTTAATCTGCAAACAAAGGCTGGTTGTTTCAAAATAACAGCCCCATAGCAAAATGGTATACAAAGCTTATACATGCTGCTGCTGCTGCTAAGTCACTTCAGTCGTGTCCGACTCTGTGCGACCCCATAGAGGGCAGCCCACCAGGCTCCCCTGTCCCTGGGATTCTCCAGGCAAGAACATTGGTGTGGGGTGCCATTTCCTTATACATATTTGGGTTTAAAAAATTCAAAGCCACTGTAGCTTTTATGTTTTTTCTAACTAGGGTTCTGAAGATGGTTTGAAAGAAAAAAATGAAATAATTGCCCGGCTAGAAGAAAAAACGAGTAAAATTACTGCAGCCATGAGGCAGCTGGAACAAAGGTACAGCCTTTCCAATCTTAGTTTCTTTTTTGCTTTCTCTGTCCCCCCTTTTCTTTATTCAACTCTGACACCTGCCACAAAGACCATTAAGAAAATTTAGATTAGGACTTTTTTTTTTAAAGCCAGCAGAATTTTGCCTTTTTTGTTTTGGTTGTTGCATGGAATCAAGTTGCTTTACATTAGCCTGATTCGTTTGTCTTTGCCATTTTGTAGATTTTTTAGAAAGGCCTAATATTGGCAATTTTATATGGTTTAATGTATTACATAAGACAAATACACAAACAAAATCTTGAAAAAGTGAAAAACGAACAAAATCCATGATTGAATTTATCCCTGATTGATTTCCATGCATATAGATTGTCATATCCTTTGTCATTCACCATCTCTGTCTGAAATCAAGCTTTCTGAGTTGGCAGTTTAGGTGTGTTTCTTTGAGCTAGGACCCTCAGCCCCACCCAAGAAATAATTTTGTTTAAATTGAATTGTTTTATATTGGCATTTTTCACTTTTATTGTTGGAAAATGTAATGTATTTCCATTGACCTGTCATGTTGGTGTCAACATATGTCTTATCATTGCTTTCTTTGAATCTACTTATGAAAAACATAACTATTAATGCTTTATTGACATGAATATTCTTTTATTGACATCCTCTTTCTTCTTTTTTCTTTTTTGTTTTCTTTATCCCCATTTTTACATTTTGGACATCTTTATTACCTTTTTCTGTCTTTGATTTCTGTCCATTCCATTATGAAGTGACAATGATTTGTTAACTCAAACTAGAACAATTGCAATGTCATTGGTGAAATGTGCCAGCAGTGACACTCAGGACCAGTATAAGCTGGTCAAAGATATATCTTTCTGAAAACCACTTGTATTTAAACAGACTGAAAGAGAGTCAACATTTTTATAGTATATTAAATCGAAAAATAATTTACGCTATTATGTATTCTGAAAGGAACCCTGTACACTTTTTGATCAGCTGCTGTGGTAGTCCATTGCCATAAAGCAGAGTGGGTGCCCTTGGATTTCCAAAAACACATTCCTCAAACCTTGTGCACAAGGGCTTATTTGAGTATTGACCCTTTGGAGGTCAGAATTTTCAAATGCAGTTTTATCTTTTTAGCTACTTTTTGATGAAAAATAAAAAATTGTTTAATAATAAGTTATCCTTTGGTTTCACAATGTGTTGGCACAGTTTTTTTCCCCATTGGCCCACTCTTTATTTACTAGCTCCTTTACTGATTTTTGAGTACGTTTTAAAATAGTTTATAACTCAGATTGGCCATCATCTTACGCTTTAGCTCCTTGACTTTCTAGTTCCTCTTAGCCCTCCTCTATAATAGCACAACTTCACGGCCTACCTCACTCTGACTTTTTTTTTTCATTTCTGTACCCTTTGAGAAAAGCTTGGATATCCCGTCTCCCCATCTTAATATTTTAAATTTAGATTTAGAGATAACTTGAATGTTACTCTCTTTTCTTTGAAAGTGGCCTTTATACTTTTGGATTGTGTGAGGGTTGCCGCATGGGCATGGATTTTAAAGAAGAAAAGAGGTAACTTTTTTGGCTAGTTGAACAAAAATTTCTCTTACGATTCCCTTCAAGGACTTAATGTCCCTTGAATTCTTGGGAGATGTTTACTTATACAAGTAGTGATGTTAAATCTAAGAAATCCTAGATGGCCGTAGCAGACAGGG
Organism: Aepyceros melampus; assembly: GCA_006408695.1. Classification (NCBI taxonomy): domain Eukaryota; kingdom Metazoa; phylum Chordata; class Mammalia; order Artiodactyla; family Bovidae; genus Aepyceros; species Aepyceros melampus. The sequence continues at coordinate 471,933 of SJXQ01008162.1, forward strand.
AGTGGAGCTGAGCACAAGGAGAAGCAATGACGTAAATAAAAGGAGAAAAAAAAAAATCCACATTTTAAGCTAATTTTAAAAATTCAGTGATGAGGAGCAAAAATGATCTCTAGCAAATGTTGCCAACTAGTACTAAATTCTTTTGAATCCTAAAATACATACATATACACACACATAGCATTGGCATACTTCAGCAAGTGCATAAAGATTCTATAGGGAGGACTTGGCTGTAATTTGAAGCAATTGCAGGTCTTTGCTCTTGGCCTTGTAGCACACTTGATTCCTGGCATACACATCCTAGCATAATATATAACAATGTGGCTTCTTCACCTAGTGTAGACATAAGTACTATACTTTTCATGGTTTTGTAAAAAGGCAGTAATGCACGTATTAATACTTTGAAAATTAACTCCTTATGCTTTACATAAGTGGTAAAGGCTATATTGCTTTGCATTGTTAATTACGAACAGAAATAAAGCAAAACTGAAGATAGTATTCTGGGCATATTATGTATTATATTGAAAAAAAAATCACAAAACAATTTCTAGACATTGTGTGGCTCTTTCACGTTTGAGTTTGTGAGTTTTTCCCCAAACTTTGTTTTCATTTAGAAATGTTTCTATTTCCCCGTTTTTCTTTTATTTGTCTTCTTCACCCTTTACACCCTAGTTCTAGCCTCAGTTTTACCCAAAGTTGATTTGAATTACACCAGATTGCAGCAAGCAGAGAAGGCGCAAATGGAAATTGAAGATGAGGACAAGAAATATCTACAAGAGTATCAGAGTAAATCCGACAGTCTGCAGAAACAAATCTCCCAAAAGGAGAAACAGCTGTGAGTATTTTACTTGGAAATAAATACTTGTGTTAATATAATTTCCCCCTCTTTTCCTCCACCTTTTTTTGCACGCAATGGAAGAAAACCTGTATTTTCATTTATTTAACAATGCTGGCTAGATTGTAGAGTTTTCCTTAAAAAAAAAAAAAAAAAACTGGAAAGCACAGTTTGTGATAAGACTTATGTTTTTGCTCCTTTTATTGTTTATAGAGTTACTTTCAACCGTTTTCCTATCTTCTTGCCCATGGAGAGTTTTATTCTTTCTGGTTGTTCAGCATTAATCTGATGGCCATTATGTTTCTAAATACTGGGTATAATAGACCTCTGTAACTCCACGAAGTTTATATTATCAAAGAACACGATGTTTTCTGAGAATATTTTTATTAGTACTTCATATGATAGATCTACATATTACCAGCTAGGAAAGATGCCAAAAAAACAAGCTGTAGGTGAAGTTTTATCCCATTTTTTATAAAATTAAAACTGCATAGGGTGTGTATTTACATGAAGAAAAGTTTTAAGAATATAGATTCTGGGGACTTCCCTGGCAGTCCAATGATAAGACTCCATGCTTCCACTGCACTGAGCTTGGATTTTATCCCAGTTGGGGAACTAAAGTCCCACATGCCACACAGCAAAAAGAAAAGGAGTACAGTTCTGGAAAATGATTATCTCAAGGGAGTAATGGCATATTGACAGTAATGGCAAATTGATAGTAAAAGTAAAATTACTTTTTACTTTTTTAGATCAGTATTTTTTTACCCCAAGAAATATGTATCACTATTGTTATTAAAACAGCAAAACAGCAATAGAAAATTGTTATACATTATGTTTGAAAAAAGTGAAGGTCGCTCAGTTGTGTCCAGCTTTTTGTGACTCCGTGGACTCTGCAGTTCATGTGTAACATCATTAAGCAATATCACTTACCAGATATGATGTGTTACTTGCTAAGCTACCTTTAAATCCATTGCTTAAAAAGCAACTATACTCCAATAAAAATTAATTTTAAAAATCCATTGGTTGAGGTGTTGTTCTTTTCTATTCTTGATGATTATCTGTCTAGTGGTTCTATCAATTATCAAAAGAGGATTTGTTGAAATATCCTAACTATAATTGTGGATTTGTATATCTCTACTTTCAGTTCTATCAGTTTCGGCCTCTTGTGTTCTGGAAATCTGTTTGGTGCTTACACATTTAGCATTTCTTTGTCTTCTTGGTGAATTGGCCTTTTATCATTTTATAATGTTCCTTTCTTGCCTCTGGTAATTTTATTTGCTCTGAAATCTACTATATCTCATATTAACATAGCCACTCCTGCTTTCTTCTGACTAATGTTTTCGTGTAGTAAACCAAAGATCAATGTTATGTACATCTTCTATCTTTTTATTTTCAGCCTAATCTGTTTCATTATATTTGAAGTAAGTTTCCTATAGTGCATGCTTTTTATCCAGTCTGCCAGTCTCTCTCTTAATGATATATGTGGCCCATGTGCATTTAGTGTAATTGTTGATATATTAGAGCTTAAATCTACTGTTTTATTTTTTCTGTTTTCATTCCTGTATTCAGTTTTTCCTGCCTTCTCATGGGTTATTTGAACATTATTTAGAATTCCTTTTTGATGTATCTATAGCATTTTTAATTGTATCTCTTTGTATAGATTTTTAAAAGTGGTTATTCGGACATTGTATTACATATTTGCAACTTTTCACTACCGATAGCAACATTTTACTACTTCGAGGGAAATGTGGATGTCTTACTTCCACTTAGACCTGTTTACACCCTCCTTTTTACAATATAATTTGCTTAAATATTTCCCCTATATAATATTGAGAACCACATCAGACAATGATATAATTTGTGCTTCAACCATTAAACGTAATTTAGAAAATTTCTATTGTTGTTTCTTTCTTCATGATGCCCCAAGTTTTCCTTCTTTGTATCTGAAGAAGTTCATTTAGCCATTCTTCTGGAGAAGGCAGTGGCAATCCACTCCAGGACTCTTGCTTGGAAAATCCCATGGACGGAGGAGCCTGGAAGGCTGCAGTCCATGGGGTCGCTAAGAGTCCGACACGACTGAGCGACTTCACTTTCACTTTCACTAGGGTAGGTCTGTTGGCAGCAAACTTCCTTAGTTTTCTTTCATTTGAGGTCTTGATTTCAACTTTATTTCTAAAGGGTAGGTTCAGAATATCTTTATAATTCTGAGTTGACAGTTATTTTCTTTCAGGACTTGAAAGTGGTGTACCACTTTCTTTTGATCTTCATAATTTCTGATGAAAAGTAGAATGAATCATTATTCTTCTAATTACTTTACCCTGAAGATTCTGTGTTTGGATTTATGCTATTTCAGCTTTGGTCAGCTTCTTTGATTATTAGGCTTATGTTTGTCAGATTTGGAAAAACTGAAGGGTAGTTTCAGTTTTTCAGCCATTATTTCCTCAGGTTTTTTTTTTTTTTTTTCCGGTTCCATCTGCTTTCTCCTCTCCTTTCTGGGACTCTGATATCGTAAATGTTAGACTTTTTGTTAATGGTCCTACAGGACCCTGACACTATTCTTTTTTTTTTTTTTAAACTCTGTTTTCTTTCTGTTGTTCAGATTGGGTAGTCTCTGTTGTTCTGTTTCTTTCTTTTTTTAAATTTTATTCATTTATTTTTTTTGGCTCTGCTGGGTCTTCGTTGCTGTGCGAGCTTTTCTCTAGTGCCATGCCTGGGCTTCTCATTGCCGTGGCTTCTCTTGTTGCAGAGCACCGGCTCTAGGGTGTGCAGGCTTCAGTAGGTGTGGCATATGGTTTCCATAGTCACAGCTCCCGGGTTCTGGAGCGCAGGCTCAGTAGTTGGTGGCACACAAGGCTGAGTTACTTGTGGGATCTCCCAAGATCAGGGATCAAACCCCTGTCTCCCGCGTTGGCAGGCAAATTCTTTACCACTGAGCTACCAGGGAAGCCTCTGTTGTTCTGTTTGGAAGTTCATTCTTTCCTTGTCTTTTCCTGTCATTCACTGAGATTCATTGCATGAATGTATGTATGAATGAATCCCATTCATTGAGATTATTGTATTTTTCAGTTCTAAGATTTCCATTTGATTCTTTCTTTCTTCCAAAATTTCCTCCTTTCCTTCCAGAACTTCTTATTCATTCGTTTGTTTCAAGCATATTCTTTTTTCCCAGAGGAGATAAAATATAAACTTTATTTTATTTTATTTTTTTAATTAATTTTTATTTTTTTAGTTTGTTTTGCTTTACAATACTGTATTTGTTTTGCTACACATCGACATGGATCAGCCACGAGTGTACATGATCTCCCAATCCCGACCCCCACCTCCCCCCTCCCGCCTCACACCCTCTCTCTGGATTATCCCCGTGCATCAGTCCCAAGCATCCTGCATCCTGCATCAAACCTGGACTGGCGATTCATTACACTTATGATATCACACATGTTACACTGCCACTCTGCCAACCCATCCCACCCTCTCCCTCTCCTACAGAGTCCAAAAGGCCGTTCTATACATCTGTGTCTCTTTTGCTGTCTTGCGTACAGGTTTATCATTATATAAACTTTATTTTAAATGATAGTCAGAAGTCTAAGTCACAATCTGGGCAGGAGAGGGAATTTTCAAGTGGAGGAAATTACATTTTGGGAATTTTTTGTTTTGTATTTTATTCAACTACAGTTGATTTAAACTGTTGTGTTTTATGCGTAGAGCAAAATGATTCAGTTATTCATGTATATATATATTTTGGATTATTCTCCTTTACAGCTTATTACAAGATATTGAGTATAGTCCCCTGTGCTATGCAGGGAGCCCTGTCTCACTGTGGTGTGAGGCAGTGCTTTATATATAGTAGTGTGTATGTTAATCCCCAGATTTTAACTTACCACCCCCTTCCCGTCTTTCCCCTTCGGTAATCATAAGCTTGTTCTCAGTGTCTGTGGCTCTATTTCTGTTTTGTATATAAGTTGTTTCCCCACCCCCCCAAGATTTCACATGTAACTGATATCATATGATATTTTGTCTTTGTCTGGCTTACCTCACTTAGTAAGATAATCTCTAGGTCTATCCATATTGCTGCAGATGGCATCATTTCATTCTTTTTTATGGCTGAGTAATATTCCGTTGTATAGATATACTACATTTTCTTTATTCATTTATCTGTTGATGGGCATTTAGGTTTCTTTCATGTCTTGGCTCTTGTAAATAATGCTGCAGTGAACACTGAGGTGCAGGTATCTGTTTGAATTATGATTTTCTCCAGATATATGCCTATGAGTGGAATTGCAGGATCAGGTGGGGTTTTTTCTAACCCTGTTTTTTATTTATTTTAAGGAACCTCCATACTGCTCTCCATATTGGCATCACCAATTTAGATTTCCTCCAACAGGGTAGAGGGGTTCCTTAAGCATGTTTTTAATTGGTTATGGGAACATTTTTATGATGGCTGCCTTAACATTCTTGTCCGTTAATTCCGGCATCTGGAATTATCTGACATATTGTCATCTGTTGATTGTGTTTTCTTATCCAGTTGAGATTTTCCCTGGGTTGTGGTCTGACAAGTATTTTTCAGTTTCATTCTGCACATTTTGGGAGCTGTTATGAGACTGCATCTTCCTTAAATTTTATGTTTTAGCATCCTTCAGTGGCACCCCACTCCAGTGTTCTTGCCTGGAAAATCCGATGGACGGAGGAGCCTGGTGGGCTGCAGTCCATGGGGTCTCTAAGAGTCGGACATGACTGAGCAACTTTGCTTCACTTTTCACTTTCATGCATTGGAGAAGGAAATGGCAACCCCACTCCAGTGTTCTTGCCTGGAGAATCCCGGGGACGGCGGAGCCTGGTGGGCTGCCGTCTATGGGGTCGCACAGAGTCGGACATGACTGAAGCGACTTAGCAGCAGCAGCAGCAGTGTCCTTCACTGAAACCACACCAGCAGGGGAATGTAAACAATGACCACTGACCCTTCATACCAAGTAGGGGTAGAAGCCCAGGACTGTTCTGGATGGAATGGAGAAGGGTGCTTACATATTGGGCAGGGATGGAAATCGGTGCTTTCCACTCATTGACACTGTGGAGTGAGAAAGTGGTACCTTGTTACCATGAAGTGGGAATGGAAATCCAGGCTGCCCTTTTGGTCTCTGTTGACACCATCCTGGAGGAGACTGAAAAAGGTACCTCATTGACACTAAGCAAAGGTAGAGATCTGGGCCAAGTGTTTGCATGGACGGTAAGAAATGCCTTGTTACAGGCTCTCCATATGACTTCTGCTAACATCACAGGTGGATGGGGAGGGATGGCTCATTACTGCTGGGTGGTGGTTAAAGTTCAGGTTCCCCTCTTGGCTTTCTCTGATACTACCACAGGTGGATTGGAAGGGATACCTCATTATTGCCAGGTGAGGGTAGAAATTATGCTCCCCACTTGGCTTTTGCTGACAGTGGTTGGGGTGAGCATGGTTTCTTCTTCTGGTGTTTTTTGGACTAGGGCGTTTATTGTTGAAATAAAATTTCTTTGGAATAGAATGTTTATTGTTGAAATAAAGGTTCTATCATGCTAGGCTGCTCCTTCCTGGCTCTTTGGTGGGAGAGAAGGCTTTCCTTGGGACTTTTTTCATCTGTGCCCATTGCTGTTTGTGCATGTGGAATTTTTCAGCACCCAGTCTGAGCTTTTAAGGAAACAGAAAGAAGCCTCAGGGCATTCATCACCAGTGTGATTACTTGACTCCTGGGGCTCCTAGCTGGTCTACTTTCTTCTCTTTCCCCTTTCAGAATATTTTACATTTGTTTATAGATAATGTGTAGGGTTTTTAATTGTACTTAGTTGGACAGATAGGTAGAAATGTATTTACTCCACCTTGTCCAGAACCAAATTAAGTTTCTTTAAATCTACCATAAAAATAACATTTTGAGAAGCTGGTATATAGAATAAGGCTTTAGGCCAGGGAATAAATATTACCTTGATTGGAAACTTGCATCATTTGTACATTGTGAAACTAAAACCCACCTGTTTTTCTACCTGCCTCCCCCCGAAAAAAGAAACGACTTAGCAAACAAACATTTTCTCTTAATCTTTAAAGTTTCACAAAAGCACTTTCAGGACTTTCTTGGCCACAGAAATCAAAAGAAACATTTAAGTCATCAAGTTTATTAATGGTACCAAGGGTTTTCTTGTTTAATTCCTTGTGCCCTGCCAAAATGGAAAAATGTGAAAATCAAGATTGGGACACTTTGCCAGTCAATAAAAGACAATCTTGAAACTTTAGTAATCTGTGTTACTGAATTGCTTTTCTAGAGTTTGACAGAAGTACAAGTAAGACAAGTCTGATATTTATTCTTCAGTGCTGCCTCTATTTGATCACTGCCCAAAGGACAACCCAAATGATGCTCCAGGGACCTGGCCCTTCCCAATAGGACTAACCTACACAATAGGAAGCTGGTGGAGCTGGGAGAGAGATTAGACCCTGCTGAAACCGTGAAAGTAATTTTCTCATTTGGTGCCATTTTGGTAGAGCATAAACATGTTAACAATTTAGAGATTGTAGGAATCCCTGATGGCTGAGAAAAATTGGAACTGTCTCTATAGAAAAAGGAAATTGGGACTTTGTCCAAGAAAAACAAATTCCTTTTTTTTTTAAACACATTCCCTTTTTTCACCTAAAATGGAAAAAACTTTTGGTTTCTTAACTCCCAGCCAGGAATTGAACTCACCACACCCCACGAAGTGGAGTGTTAACCACCAGACCTCCAGGGAATCCCCTGGACATACATTTCTTCTTTATAACATTTTGATGAACATTCTTTTTGGTATGCATAGATATTTGTGCTTTTTAGAAAGAGGAAACATGCTACATACTCTCTAGTATTTTGCTTATTGTATCTATTATTGATACATCATGGACATTTTATCATATCAATTTATTGTAGGTCTGTACCATTGTATCTCAGTTAACCTCAAGGAATCATTTCGCCTGAAAAAAATGTGCTTTATTGTTTAAATTTGCATATCTTAGATTACTAGTGATAGCCTTTTGTGTTTCTGTTGTGAATTGTCAGTTCGTATCCTCTACTTTTTCCTCTGTGGTGTTCAGTTTTTTAATATTTATTTGTAAGAACTCTTTATTCTGGGTCTTTCACATACAGTGAAAATGTTTTCTAAGTTATAGTTTCTTTTTAAACTTTGTTCATAGTGTTTATAATTCATTTAGGCATTTTATAGTAGATTTTTTATTATTTAATTTTTAGACATTGTATATTTTTTATATAGTTATATTTTCCCTTTTTTTCCTTTATGGTTTCTGCCTTTGGTGATCAGCATGTGTTTTGACAGTATATGTAAAATAACTTAAAATCACAATTTTCCTTTTGCTTCTCACTCAGTTTTTTATGATTCTGGATGATGAGGCCACTCAATGCACCCTGTACTTTGCTTACTCAGTGTTAGCAATGTATACCTGTCCCTCCATATTCCTTTTAAATCGGTGGTGAAATAGTATTTATCAACAATTTGTAAATTCCATTTTGAAGTATCTTGTCTCTTCAACTTGAATGATAAAATCTCAAGTTTGCTTCCCTGAAAATAATTTGGCTATAGATGGAAATGCTAACCATATGAGGAAAGAAAAGTAATTTTAACACAAAAAATTAAAATAATGTAATACTGTGATATTCTCAATATTATGATATAACATTATAATTAAAATGTAAAGTACTAGAAACTATAGTGTATACCATACCTGATAACATCTGCGTATGAGAAATAATTATTGAAACATTTTGGGAGGCTTTCCTAAAATGTGAGAATTTGACTGCTTTTGTTCTTCAGCTAGCACCTGTTGTTTGACTGATGAAATAGTGCTTTCAGATGTGAACTGGCATTTTTCAGACAGTGTGGATTTTCCTCCAGTGTCTCCTTGGTCTTAGATCTGTTCTGTGATGGGTCAGCTTCTAACAGTAATCTTGTCAAGTAGCACTTGACACCAGGATTGATTTCTCTGTTACTGATGTTAAATTGACTTAATGGTTGCTGTAATTCTTAAATCAGAGCAATACTTTTCATTAGTTTGTTGTAAAAATTTCCTCTTGGCACAGAACATGGTTCCATTTTTAAGATAGAACCAAGCTTTAATAGTCTGGTGTGCCTTTCCAGGCATTTTTCATGCTTGTCCAGTATTTACATATGTAGAATTAGTAAATGACAGATCACAACAGGTTTTTGTGATTGGTAAATAACTGAGATTCGAGATCTGAAAACCTGGTGCTACTGAACTTGTTTTCTAAAAGGTATTTGAGAAAGAAAATCTGAAGAATTTAATTACAAAGGTGAAAGTAATCAACCAATGAGATACTCTTAAAAAGAATACATACAACAGTCATGTGAGAAAGAGCACTAAGCCGTCTCTGTATTATCTGTCGTTCAAGGGCGCAACTGGAAACCGATCTGAAGATTGAGAAGGAATGGAGACAGACTTTGCGGGAAGATCTTCAAAAGGAGAAAGACACCGTATCTCATCTCAGAAATGAGACCCAACAGATCATTACTCTTAAAAAAGTAAGTAATGGTGGTAAACTTTCAAAATCCTATCGTGAAGAAAGTTACTTGAAAAGACAATCAAGTCGTAATTTACATGTATACGGAGGAAACAAAGTATACTGGTCTTCTTTAAAAATATCATTAAGGGGATTAAATGAATAGAAAATAGTTGATAGTAAATAGACCAGCTATTTTTTATAAAAAGCTGAAGGATACACTCCTATCCTTTAATGGTATGTCTATGGGGTCGCACAGAGTCAGAGATGACTGAAGCGACTTAGTAGCAGCAGCAGCATACGATGTGGAGTTTGTTCTTTTAAATTGCATTATCTGTCTTTTATTATTTTGAAGGAGTTCCTTAACCTCCAGGATGAAAATCAACGGTTGAAAAAAATATATCACAAACAGGAGCAAGCTCTTCAAGAACTTGGCAACAAACTTAGCGAGTAATTTCTCTTTTTTCCTTTTACTAAGTAATCATTGACGTTTATAAAGTTATGAATGTGCCAAACCAAATAGGCATAAAAATTTAATATAAAATAGAAAAATATCAACTATTAGAAACAAAGCCAAACAAAAACTTCAAAAGTAACACGTAAGGGTGTGGACTGGGGAGAGATTGTGTTAAAAATTATTCTAAAATGAACATAGATCTTAGTTCCAGATATTTTCCAGTAGATGAAATCTAAGACTGTTGTTTAATTTCTCCAAATCGTATTTTTCTCAGTACTCAAATTTTCAGAATAGTTGGAGAGATCTTTTTCAGACTGCTCTGAGAAGGAGCCACCATTGTGAAAAGTTGATGGTGTTTGATGCTCTCTGTAGTTGGGGCTTAACTTCATACAGTATGGTTGGTTCTGTCACATTGAAGTGTTACCGGGTTCCTATGAGGACAAGAAGGAGAAATGGATTTCTGTCTTTCTCACATTTTCCTCCTTGTTCCACATTGTCTGTGTTTGGGATTAGCTTCATCTTTGTGCCCTGATTGAACATATTGTCAGATATCTAGGGTAAATGCTGGAAGGTTTGATTTAGTATTGAATGTACCACTGTCACATTAGAAAATAAAAACTGTCATTTTTTTTTTATAATACAGAAAAGTTAAATAAAGCTACAGTGACCCATAATTCTATCACCTAAATAAATCCCTTTGATGTTTTATATGGTTAGAAAATTCAAAGAGCATCAAAAGGGAATTTCCCTAGTTGTTCAGTGGTTAAGACTCTGCATTTCCACATCAGAGGTGTGGGTTTGGTCCCTGGTCAGGAAACTAACATCCTGTAAGTGACACAGCCAAAAAAGAAAAAAGTAAAATGAGGTGGGGTTGGGAGAGGGGCAGGTCATGCAGAATAATATGAGACATTTAATTTTGTTGAAAGAGAAAGTTAATAGTTCAGAAATAGTTTTTAAGCTTACCATTCAGGATCTGCATTTTCAAGTTATAACTAAATTTTAAAATTAGCATTCATTAATGTCATCCATTGAAATGGGTGAATTTAACTCAGATGACCATTATATCTCTTGAGAGTCCCTTGGACTGCAAGGAGATCCAACCAGTCCATCCAAAAGGAGATCAGTCTGGGTGATCATTGGAGAGACTAAAGTTGAAGCTGAAACTCCAATACTTTGGTCACCTGATGCAAAGAACTTACTCATTGGAAAAGACCCTGATGCTGGGAAAGACTGTGGGCAGGAGGAGAAGGGGACGACAGAGGATGAGATGGTTGGATGGCATCACCAATACAATGGACATGGATTTGGGTGGACTCTGGGAGTTGCTGATGGACAGGGAGGCCTGGCGTGCTGTGGTTCATGGAGTCACAAAGAGTCGGACATGACTGAGCGACTGAACTGAATGTCATTCATTGGAATGGGTGAATTTAACTCAGATGACCATTATATCAACTACTGTGGACAAGAATCCCTTAGAAGAAATGGAGTAGCCATCATAGTCAAAAAGAGTCTGAAATGCAGTACTTGGATGCAGTCTCAAAAACGACAGAATGATCTCCGTTCGTTTCCAAGGCAAACCATTCAATATCACAGTAATCCAAGTCTGTGCCCCAACCAGTAATGTTGAAGAAGCTAAAGTTGAACAGTTCTATGGAGACCTACAAGACCTTCCAGAACTAACACCCAGAAAAGATGTCCTTTTCATCATAGGGGACTGGAATGTAAAAGTAGGAAGTCAAGAGATACCTGGATTAACAGGGATTAATAGGCAAATTTGACCTTAGAGTACAGAATGAAGCAGGGCAAGGGCTAACAGAGTTTTGCCAAGAGAATGCACAGGTCATAGCAAACACCCTCTTCCAACAACACAAGAGAATACTCTATACATGCACGTCACTAGATGTCAATACCAAAATCAGATTGATTATATTCTTTGCAGCCAAATCAAGTTGATAATATTCTTTGCAGCCAAAGATAGAGAAGCTCTATCAGTTCAGTTCAGTTTGGTCGCTCAGTCGTGTCCGACTCTGCGACACCTTGAATGGCAGCACGCCAGGCTTCCCTGTTGATCAACAACTCCTGAGTTCACTCAAACTCATGTCCATCGAGTTGGTGATGCCATCTAGCTATCTCATCCTCTGTCATCCCCTTCTCCTCCTGCCCCCCAATCTCTCCCAGCATCAGAGTCTTTTCCAATGAGTCAGCTCTTCTCATGAGGTGACCAAAGTACTGGAGTTTCAGCTTTAGCATCATTCCTTCCAAAGAAATCCTAGGGCTGATCTCCTTCAGAATGGACTGGTTGGATCTCCTTGCAGTCCAAGGGACTCTAAGAGTCTTCTCCAACACCACAGTTCAAAAGCATCAATTCTTCAGCACTCAGCCTTCTTCACAGTCCAACTCTCACATCCATACATCACCACAGGAAAAACCATAGCCTTGACTAGACGGACCTTTGAAGCTCTATTCAGTCAGGAAAAACAAGACCAGGAGCTGAATGTGGATCAGATCATTAACTCTTTATTGCCACATTCAGTCTTAAACTAAAGAAAGTAGGGAAAACCACTAGACCATTCAGGTGTGACCTAAATCACATTCCTTATGATTATACAGTAGAAGTGTCAGATTCAAGGGATTAGATCTAATAGGCAAAGTGCCTGAAGAACTATGGATGGAGGTTTGTGACATTGTACAGGAAGCAGTGATCAAGACCATCCCCAAGAAAAATAAGTGCAAAAAGGCAAAATGGTTGCCTGAGGAGGCCTTACAAATAACTGAGAAAAGAAGAGAAGCAAAAGGCAAAGGAGAAAAGGAAAGATACTCATTTGAATGCAGAGTTCCAAAGAGTAGCAAGGAGAGATAAAAAAGCCATCTTCAGTAGTCAGTGCAAAGAAATAGAGGAAAACAATAGAATGGGAAAGACTAGAATTTCTTCAAGAAAATCAGAGATACCAAGGGAACATTTCATGCAAAGGTGGGCTCGATATAGGACATAAATGGTCTGGACCTAACAGAAGCAGAAGATATTAAGAAGAGGTGGCAAGAATACACAGAACTATACAAAAAAGATTTTCATGACCCAGATAACTATGATGATGTGATCACTCACCTAGAACCAGACATCCTGGAATGTGAAGTCAAGTGGGCCTTAGGAAGCATCACTATGAACAAAGCTAGTGGAAGTGATGGAATTCCAGTGGAGCTATTTCAAATCCTAAAAGATGATGCTGTGAAAGTGCTGCACTCAATATGCCAGCAAATTTGGAAAACTCAGCAGTGGCCACAGGACTGGAAAAGGTCAGTTTTCATTCCAATCCCAAAGAAAGGCAATGCCAAAGAATGCTCAAACTACCGCACAGTTGCACTCATCTCACACGCCAGTAAAGTAATGCTCAAAATTCTCCAAGCCAGGCTTCAACAATATGTGAACCATGAACTTCCAGATATTCAAGCTGGATTTAGAAAAGGCAGAGGAACCAGAGGTCAAATTGCCAACAACAGTTGGATCATTGAAAAAGCAAGAGAGTTCCAGAAAAACATCTATTTCTGCTTTGTTGATTATGCCAAAGCCTTTGACTGTGTGGATCACATCAAACTGTGGAAAATTCTTCAAGAGATGGGAATACCAGACCACTTTACCTGATTCCTGAAAAATCTGTATTCAGATCAAGAAGCAACAGTTAAAATTGGACATGGAACAACAGACTGGTTCCAAATAGGAAAAGGAGTAAGTCAAGGCTGTGTATTGTCACCCTGCTTATTTAACTTATATGCAGAGTCCATCATGTGAAATGCTGGGCTGGATGAAGCACAAGCTGGAATCAAGATTGCTGGGAGAAATAACAATAAACTGAGATATGCAAATGACACCATCCTTATGGCAGAAAGCAAACTAAAGAGCCCCTTAATGAAAGTGAAAAATGAGAGTGAAAAAGTTGGCTTAAAACTCACATTCAGAAAACTAAGATCATAATATCTGTTCCCATCACTTCATGGCAAATAGATGGGGAAACAATGGAAACAGTGACAGACTTTATTTTTGGGTATTTCCAAAATCATTGCAGATGGTGACTACAGCCATGAAATTAAAAGACACTCGCTCTTTGGAAGAAAAGCTATGACCAACCTAGACAGCCTATTAAGATGCAGAGACATTACTTTGGCAACAAAGTCCATCTAGTCAAAGCTATGGTTTTTCCAGTAGTCATGAATGGATATGAGAGTAGGACTATAAAGAAAGCTGAGCACTGAAGAATTGATGCTTTTAAACTGGTGTTGGAGAAGACTTTCGAGAGTCCGTTGGACTGCAAGGAGATCCAACTAGTCTCTCCTAAAGGAAATCAGTCCTGAATGTTCATTGGAAGGACTGATGCTGAAGCTGAAACTCCCATACTTTGCCCACCTCATGGGAAGAGCTGACTCATTTGAAAAGACCCTGATGCTGGGAAAGATAGAAGGCAGGAGGAGAAGGGGACAATAAAGGATGAGATGGTTGGATGGCATCACTGACTCAGTGGACATGAGTTTGAGTAAGCTCTGGGAGTTGGTGATGGACAGGGAGGCCTGGTGTGCTGCAGTCCATGGGGTCACAAAGAGTTGGACATGACTGAGTAACTGAACTGAATGTCACTGACAGGAGTAAGTATCCCTTTTAGAGTTTACCAACCATGTGACTTAGGGCCATTTATTTAAGCTCTTTAAGCTCATTTTTCCATCTGTAAATTGGAGAGTTATAATATCTCTTTCTCCATTTGTAAATTGGAGAGTTATAAAATACCTATAGCATTCTTTTTCTGATTAAAAGTGTAAGTATGTGAAAGCACGTAGCATAGTACCTTTCCTCATCTCAAGCAGAATATCAGTTTTCTTGTCTGTAAGATGAACAGGATAGATCTGAAAGTTACTTTCCAGTGCTTCCATTCTGAACCAGCAATTTAAAATATAAATGATTAATTTTAATTTGAAAAGTACTTTGATAATGACATATTTACTCTTAACTGATTTCTTATTGAAGGATTCTTAGAAATTTTGATAGATTTTGAAAAGCTTTAAATGTTAATTATTCAGGACTTCCCTGGCAGCCCAGTGGGTAAGACTTCTTACTTCTAATGCAAGCAGATTGGGTTTGATCCCTGCTTGGGGAACTAAGATCCTGCATGAGCATGGTGCAGGCAAAAAAAGAAAAAGTTAATTATTCTGAATAAGTTATAATTGTAGATAAACTGTCTAGTATGAAGATTAAAGTAATAAACCTGAAATATTAATATTTGGAGAAAACTTGGAATGTGAAATTTTAGGATGAAATATTAGTAAAAGAAAAATCTAGACTAATCTGTGTCATAATTACTGACAGTTTAAAATAACTGGAAGAGGAAAAAAAACAGCTTCTCCCTTATCCTCACTGAGGCTTAAATTCCAAGAAGAAAAACTTTGTTTAAAGAATAAATTACCAGGACTCTTCCAGTGTAGTATTCTGTAGATGCTATTCTTTCCATATAAAGAAACCTACAGATTTTTTTCCTTCATAGAGGGATTTCAGGATTGTCTGAGGCTTACATAATTTATGGATGTTTTCCTATAGTGTCATAATTGATTGTATCACACATATTACATTCTCATGTTTTATTTTGACCTTTCTCTATGCTTTTTTCATGCTGTGGTCAAGTATTTTCAGAAACTTAAATACATATTCCTAAAAGGAATTTAATTAAAATGAATAATACAGACATCTGTTTCCTGCCTAGGACAACGAAAAGGTGTTCTTTTACATTGTGTTTATTGGAACTGTAAATAATACTCTTTCTTTAGGATCAGTTCAGTTCAGTCGCTCAGTCATGTCTGACTCTTTGCGACCCCATGAATCGCAGCACACCAGGCCTCCCTGTCCATCACCAACTCCTGGAGTTCACTCAGACTCACGTCCATTGAGTCCGTGATGCCATCCAGCCATCTCATCCTCAGTTGTCCCCTTCTCCTCCTGCCCCCAATCCCTCCAGCATCAGGGTCTTTTCCAGTGAGTCAACTCTTTGCATGAGATGGCCAAAGTACTGGAGCTTCAGCTTTAGCATCATTCCTTCCAGTTTAGCAATTTGTATCAGGGTAGAAGGGGCAGCATGCTTTTTTAGGGTCCATATTTGTGAATAAAGGCATTTTAACCAGAAATACATCAACACCAGTAAGTTTTCATAGAGAAAGTATTTCTGTAGTGAACACCATTAAGTAAGCTATTTTTATTACATATTCAGTTTTTCTGTATATACTATTGTGGCCAAAATTCCCATGAGTTTTCCTTGGGTGTTTTTGTAGATGTGAGTTCAGCTAAGAAAATTTGATTATTCTGTTAGTATTTTTACACTGTGTAATTTTACATTTATTATTCCCACTGTAAGAGTTGTTATGAGCCAGTTAAAGACTAACACTGTTTTTAAGTTTTGGAACAAAGAACACTTGTAGCGCAAAGCAAGTTCCTAATGTTGTGCTTCAGACTTTAGTATTTTTATGTATGTTTTAATCCAATTATTTCATTTTTAAGTTGTTATCTTAAGAAAAATAATACAAATGTTTTGGTCATTTCAATTGTAATGAATAATTTTATGGCAAAAAGATTTGAAACATGTTGAAAATTCATCAGTAGGTAATTATGTAAAGTGCATACTTTACATTCTTTTTCGTGGTATACCATGTAACCATTTAATATAATGATGGGGCAGATACTTAATAATAAGTCAGTAGCTCTAAGCCTTTCAGGATATATTGTTAAGTCATACGGAGAACTATGTAAATAATTTTTCCATTTGAAATACACATACTCATTGACATGCAGAGATGATCATGTCTGGGTATTGGGATCACAGATAAATATTGAATGTTAACACGTATTTTTAAAAGGTTAAAAAAATATTATATCTTCCTTAATATATCCACTCTTACTTACCACTCTAGCATCTGCTACAGAAAGAGTATTTCTCTAGAAGAAAGAGTATTCATAATGGTTAACCTACTGACTTTTGGGTCTAGAGATGAGGGTTTAAATCCTGGCTTCCTCAGTTACCATCTTGTGACTTGTTACAAGTGACTAAACCTCATAAGACCTCACTGTTTTCATCTTTATAAGTGTTTCTGAAGACTAAATGAGATTACACGTGCAAAGTTTATAGCACAGTGTCTGGTACCTCAGCTATTTATTGACAGCTACAATAAATGATAGCTATCATTAATAGTCATAACCACGTGAAAATTCCAATGTTCTTTCTTTAAAAAAAGCAAATTTTAAATCTCAAAACTATTTTTCCTTTAGGTTAAGAAATATAGGAAACTGTTAAATATAATCCCACTAGCTAGAGAAGATCATTAGAATAATATAGTATATAGTTTTATATCCTATGAAAATTCAAGACCTTTCTAAGGAATTACTAGATGTTCTGTATTTTAAAATGTGTACTTAAATTTGAACCAATTTATAATCTTTTTAGATCAAAACTTAAAATCGAACACATGAAAGAAGCCAACAAAGCATTGCAGGTGAGTTTGAAGTAGTTTCCTCAAGTAGGAAAGTATGGCTATCTGTGAAAGTCTCCAATAGAAGGTAAGGCCCTGTGTACTGCTGTTGAATCCTAGGATATATAGAGGCAGAAGCACTGAGTGGGGAGCTTGTATGATGGGGTCCCCCTCTTCACTATACCTCTAGAACACATTATTAAAATTCCTCGTGTTGGAAATGACCTTGGAAATAGTTGTGTCTCCTTTCCTGAAGTTGTGGCATGGTTAGAGTGAAATTGCCTTTGGATTTGATCATCCTTAAATTCCTGAGCCAGTCTGTTACTTACTAGATTTTGATCTTCATCAAGTCATACATCACCATGGAGTCTCTTTCCTCGTCTGATTTTGGCTTATGATTTTGCATAAGGTTGCTTTGAATATTGAGTATGTTAATTGAGTGAAAGTGATTTGGTACAGTTGAATATATGGTTCTTACAACAGAGGAGAAAATATAGTCTCTGTGTGAGTACTTCAATGACAGATGGCTTCTTACCACACAGCTCCCCATTGCATTTACCCAAGTGTTACATGAAAGTCATTTAAAAAGTCAAATTGTACTACATACTAGGAAGACTTAAGAAAAAAAGGGAAGCAGTCTTTTGTTTTTCACCCTCTTGTCCCTTTTATCCATTCCAGCTTTTGCCACCATTAGGGAGCTCCTTTTCTTTCTAGTTGTTTCTTCTGGCATTTCCCTATTTCTTAAGTATTATGCAGACCTATGTATTGCCTCATTAACATGATGGATGAAGAGTTTTGCTAACTCTCCCCCTGGTCTGTCTACTCTCACTGTTCTTCTCCTGTAGTTAAGTAAAAGTTTTTGTGAAATATATTTACTGTATATTCTTTGAGTATTTAAATACTGTTCCTTCCTGGGGCAGGTAGTATTATATATTGCAGTTGTCTTTTTTTTCTTGAACAACTTTTCATTTCCTCTAGAGCTAATATTTACTCTCCCTGCCTTTTTCAGTTGTATTTGAGAATCAGAGTTTTCTTATAGCTTCAAACACTTAAATGCTTTTTGATAGAAGTTTTTCACATGGTAAAAATGAATCAAGGAGTCAGTTCTTTCTTTTTCCATCAGTCATCCTTATTGAAGTTCTCTGCTTTATTGCACCTGTCTAGTCTGGTCTGGTCACTCTTGTCCTGGCATTTCCCTTTGCTGCCATTCGTTCTTTCAATGCTGTTTTTGTTTTTGCTGTGCCACACAGCTTGTGGGACTTTATGTTAGCCAGCTAGGCATCAAACCTGGGCCTTTGGCAGTGAGAGCGTGGAATCCTAACCACTTGATCAACATGGAATCCCTACTGCATGATGCTTCCTTCAGTAGCCTCCTAGAAAATGGTGGATGAATAATAAAAGGTTTTATGAATCTGTATGCCTTTATTCTGCTCTCACACTTTTTTAGGAGATACATAGGGATGTTTGCCCAACTGTCATTTTTTAAGCTGTTTTGTAAAATTTTTTCACTGTGAAATATATATCATATATGCAAGAGGACATGTACAGTACAACCTAAAAGTCCAGCATACTGTTTTAGCTTGTGATAGAACACGTGCGCTCCCTGATTGCATTCCCTTCCCTACAGGAAGTCTTCTGTTTTTGTTAATCATGTTTTTCTAACAGTTTTATTGTTCATATCTAGCCTACATTATCTAATTTCTATTTTTATGTATATGAAAATGGATTTATATATGATTTTTTTTTTTTTTTGGTGCTTACTATTGTCCAGTTGATAGGTCTATTGTATTACAATAGGTCTGTTTCTCACAATGGGTCTACTGTAAGAAACCAGCTATTATAGTTTCTTACATTTTGGATTTTATCTGATTTCTTCTTCATAATAGTCTTATTTTTCCCTCTATCCCTTTATTTAAGCCTATAGACTAGATTAAACCTAAAGTTGGTTGAATTCAGTTTCAACCTTCTGTGAGACTTATTTCTGTCACTATATTTTTAATATTCAGCAGGCTGCTGCTAATTTGCTTTTTCCTTTTTAAAATAACATCTCTGAGGATATTCCATTATAATTTCTTTAATGTTTTCTTTTATTGCTGCTATTCTGTTTCCTCTGAATTCTTTTCTTGTGTTTATTTGGCTGGTGTTTGTTGGTTAGGTGGGTGGGGATGGGTTGTAATAGACAGGGAGGCCTTTACCAAAGAGAAATCTGTCAACTTCCAACCTGTTGGGTATCTTCTCCCAGTGTTGGTATCTACAAGACTTCTCTCTGGAGCAGTTGACTTTGTTCAGGGAAGGAGTCTTAATACTGTTTGCAGGATTTAACCTGAGTAGCTGACATTCTGGAACACCAAGGCCAGGGAAAAATAGCCATTTATTTGCAGAGCAGTAGCTTACCCCCTTTAGTTTTGGCTCTGCTTGTAAACAGCTTTGTTTTGTTGAGGAAGCAACTTCAGCTCTCTGGTTCTTAAGTTTTTCTTACCTGTAAAATGAAGGCTTGAGGGTACTGTTCTGAGGTCCCTTCTAGCTAATGCACTAGGCTTACCCTACATTGTAGAGCTTTTCTCCTTGAGAGAGGTGCAAGTAATTCATAAGTCTGGAAATAAAGTTGGAAGCTCAACCCTGATGTCAGGTTACTTACTTTTGAACCAAATGATGGTGTTTGGAAATCTGCTTCATGTCAGGGTCTCGTCCTTACAAACAATAGCTAGGCAGCAAAGTTGCTTGCACTATGTGACTTTGGGATATTTGGCAAATCACTTTCCTTTTTATGGTGTTCAAGTTAGACTGAATTATCTTCAAGGCCTCATCTTGCTTTAAAAAAAAAAATTCCATGATTCAAATCATGTGACTCTGCTGGTCAGTCTCTCTATATCTGATGGGAGCTGTCTAGGGTTTTTGTTTTGTTTTTATATCTTCACTTCTTACAATCCTGTGTTCTAAGAAGCCTTAAGAGTGCCTGAAGTGCAGTAACCCAATACCATTTGTCTTACCTCTGCTATATCAGATAACAGGTGCTGGTTACTGAGACTGAAAGTAACCTTGCAGTCTTGATCCCTGAATGCTTACTCTCTTTTCGTCTTAGTTTCTTCCAAGAATTATGCTGTCAGGTAGAAGAGGCTTTCAAGAAAACTCAGGCTTTTGAGAATGTCTGTGGGCTTTTCTGCTTGTAAGGTATTTCTCTCGTTAGCTGGTATAGGTCCTGTGTTGCTCACACCCTCTTCCAAGTTAGAATCAGCTATCCTTGGTTCTGTGGAAGCAGCAGCAGCAGTGCAGCTTAGTCTGGGCTGTTTCCAAAAGGGACACGTGATGAGATTAATCAGAAATACAGGACTTCTTTAAAACTTAGGTCTTCTCATTGTAAAATGGGCACCACCTAACAAAAAGTGCTTTCATAGAGGGGAAAAATGCTTTTCCTAGCCAAGATCTTGGTTGGTTAAGAATCAGTCAAGTTAGAAATTCTAGGTTATCAACTTCACTTCTGTTTAAGACTACTTACATTTGCTATAGAAGTTTACATAGTTATCTATTAAATTTGTGAGTTACAGAAGGGAAATTTATAGCAGTGCAGAACTGAATTTAAGGTGAAGTCTTACCTAAAGAACTCAGCATCTGATTTACAAATTCTCTGCAAATACTGTGGATTAGGTGTGTATAATACATACATAATGCCAAACTCATGTATTTCACATAGTGAAAACTTATCTTTGTTTTTGGACTAGATATTAAGGTTCTTTCCTTATAGTTACTATCCACAGTGGATTTTTGTTAAAAACATTTGTCATGAAATGTTCCAGTATTTAGTTGTAAAGAGTAAAATGAACCATCATCCAGTTTCACTATTTATCAATATATGGCTAATCTTGCTTATTTATATAAGCATGTCCATTTTTCCTCACCCAGATTATTTTGAAGGAAATTCCACATTTGTTTGTTTCAATAAATCTGTCCAAAAAAAACGAGGACTCATTTTTGGTTTATCTACATGCATATTCCTATAAAATGCTCTTGATCAGAAATGTTTTCATGTATATTTTAGTACTAATTTGATCATTAATATTTTTCCTTTACCAGGGACTGGTTTGGTTGAAAGATAAAGAAGCAACACATTGTAAACTCTGTGAAAAGGAATTCTCACTGTCTAAGAGAAAGGTAAGGGAGAATAGGAAGTGAATCCAAAAGTTTTGGTGCAAATATGGCTAATTTTACTCATTTTTTTCCCTCTGATTTTTCCATTTAATAGCACCACTGTAGAAACTGTGGGGAAATTTTCTGTAATGCCTGTTCTGACAACGAACTGCCTTTGCCTTCTTCACCGAAGCCAGTACGGGTTTGTGATTCCTGTCACGCATTACTAATTCAAAGATGCTCATCTAATTTGCCATAATATTCCAGAACTATTCTAATGTATGCAAAGTACCTACAGTGAATGATGAATGTTACATATGAACGTGTGTACAATGTATTCAGACAGCCCTTAAGCAGCTTTCAGACTGCATTGGTACCAGTTTTACTTTCACATATTCAACTCACAGGAGCTCAATGTATAATGAGATTTCCTTTGCCATTTTTATTCAAAAACAACAGGGCATGCTTTAAAGTAACCTTAGTCTAATTCCTGACTGTAGTCACATGTAATTTTTCTTAATGCCATGGAGAAGCCAGAGAGCAGAGCCTATGTTTGCCTTATTTTGTAAAGTGAAGTCGCTCAGTTGTGTCCGACTCTGCAACCCCATGGACTGTAGCCTACGAAGGAGCCTAGTATGCTACAGTCCATGTCCGACTCTTTGCAACCCCATGGACTGTAGCCTACGGAGGAGCAAATGAGCGACTTCATTTTACATGGCATTAAGAAGAGTTACCGGATAACTATAGTCAGGAATTAGGCTAAGGTTACTTTAAAGCATGCCCTGTTATTTTTGAATAAAAATGGCAAAGGAAATCTCAAATTATACATTAAGTTCCTCTGAGTTGAATATGTGAAAGTAAACCTGGTACCAATGCTGTCTGAGTAGTTATCATGTAACTCTTTTCTTAGTGCCATGGAGAGGCCGGAGAGCATAGCCTACATGTTTGCCTTATTTTGTAAAGGCCTTCTTAAAAAGGGTTTCAGATTATTATTCTCCAGATTGTCAAATTGATATTTGATGGTGCCTGTAATTTTTTAATGCACTTTAAAACTTCACAGATCTCGAATGACTGGAAATGCACATTTTAGAAGTATTAATATTTCAACAGGTTTTTCATTAGCTTGGTAAAGTGTCAACTGTATTTATTTGCTTCCCCTCCTCTGCCCATTTTGCATTAGAAAATGCCTTCCTTCTCTGTAGTCAATGTGGTATTTTGCTGAACTTTCAGATATAGTGAGTGAAGGAGGTATTATTTTGTCTCCAAATATTTTGAAGTTATATCCATTTCTTAGGGGGGACTCACACTTTTAAAAGTCAAAACATAAGGAACTGCTTTGGTAGTCTAGTAGTTAAGAGTCCACACTTGCACTGCAAGGGGGCACAGGTTGGATCCCTGGATTAAGATCCTGCATACCACATGGACATGGCCAAAAAGAAGTCAAAACATAAACTTTCCTAGAAAAAAATTTAATAGCCAGGATTATAGGCTCCTGATTTTCCCTTAAGCTTTTAAGGAGAAATCTAAATAGTTAAAACTTTGCCTTTGATTATGACAGGTTTGAGTAAAAAAAGTTCTATATTACCTTTCCAGTCCAGTAACTTTTAGGAAGCATTACACTGTGGCAGTCTACTACAGTAGAGTAAAATACCATTTATTAGCACCTCCAAGCCAGGGCCTAGAGCCCTGCCATTACATATATACTTGAACTATTTCAAGCATAAAGTCAGTAAACACTAATCCCTGTTAACAGTTTATAGCATACCAAGAATTTAATCTTTAACTACCCTTGCATAACCGTTTCAACAGCATCACCACTTGGGGTTCTACTTTGTCTTAAGTCATGCACTTTTGAGTCTGTACCTTTTAAACATGCCATTATTAGTATCCACATTATTCCTAAAAGCACTAGTAAATAAATCATGGCTACTCCCTCCCCACTAAGATAGCACTGCTTATTCTACAGGATCGTTATTATCCTGAGTACATACTTCTGTTGAGGTTTAAAATTAATTTTCTAAGTTGCCAAAGTATGAAACCACTATTTTACTTTCTTTCCCATAATCCAGTTTTTTGTCTTCAATCAGAATGGACATACAGATTTATAGGTGGTCTTTAATGTTCTGATAGGAGTATTTGAAACATGAAATTATATTCTTTGAACTGTTTTGTACTGATGGGATGGGTTAACATTTTTATGACGAGAATAAGCAAAAATGAAAAATTTCAAGTGCTGTTTTTTATTATTGTGCTTAAACTTTAAAATGTGATTCTCTTAAATACCAACCCTGGTTTCATTCAACAAATAAACTGTGATTTTTAGTCCCAATTTAAATTCACCACTCATGTTATTGCCATTGATTTGGGCCTTTTGTAGGCAGGCTTTTTCTAAGAAAATACTGAAACTTGCTCCATTTTGTTTTGACTTGTGTCTAAAACCACACTCTAATTTTGTCATGTAACAGACCTTTGTCTTTTGTGTGCTTTGTGTACTGTTCCCTCATCTAGTAGTAACCTAATGCTACCACGGTGCCAAGGAATTGTGATGGAATTCTCATATTCACACTTCTCTAAAATGTGAACTTTATATAACAAATAAAACACCTGAAGAAATTAAGCCTGTTTTAGAAAAGTAGTGTGAGCCTAGTAATTAAGGGAGTGAGTACAGGCAATAAGGCAGTAAGATGAACCATTGCTCCAGTTGATAGGTTCCACTTACGCTACCAAGCTGCCTTCTTTAAGAACAGCAGAAATCATTCCTTTGTCACTTTGTCTAATATTCAATTAGATATAGTACCTTCTACCAATTTGACTTCTAATCATTAACTGACACAAAGCATTCTAGGACAGACGCCATACTCATCTCCCACACTGACATTTATTACATTAATAACATTTCTAGCAAAAACAAGTAACAAGTTCAATAACTGAATTCACATTGACAGGTTTCATTTTGATCCATTAGCCAATTTGGAAGAAAAGCCATATTGATCAAAGGGATTAAAAGTAAAGCACCTTTTTTCCTTGCTACATAAAATTATTAAATACAATGGCTCTAAAACTCAAAACAAATTAGATGCAAAATCCAATCTCAAGACTCTCAAGACACAGACTTGTGTCTTACACATTTTAAAAAGTAGTCATCTATATACAGTTATTTAAAAAGCCATATGCTTTATTTAACTATTTGGCTGGAAACAGAATACACCTGTGAGAATTATACTCCACAGTAAATACCTTTGTACTTGCAGTGAATCTCATGTTACCGAGAACCTTAACCTAGTCTAAGACATTTTGAGAACTTACAACTATCACTTTTGGGAAACATTTTTTTGGTACTTCAGTCAAGTGCTGAGGGGATTTCTTCTAAAGTCTAGAGCTAGAATCTAAACTTCTAACACTCCCATCTGCAGGTAACACAGTTATGAATATACATTAAGTCCAGATACCTCCTGGATTTTTAACATTTCAGAGCTATGCCGGATAAAGGTCTGAAAATATAGAATTAGCTGAATTTATACTCCTGAAGTCACCTAAACTCATCTTTAGGTTTTATATTTACAGTGTTGCCAGGAGAAATTAAAGAGTAACACTAATTATTCTCCAAGCTCTATTCCAGATGTCTGCTTATTAAGACTTGTAGTTTATGCAGAGGTGAACCATTGTCCTCTTAAGATTACACTAAACTACTTCTTTAGAGCTAATAGTAAAATACATCAACCCAAATCTTATGAAAGCAGCACATCCTCAGGAGTAACTAGTATATAAAAAGTATCAACATCAGTGGTTTGAATATAAAAATTTATTTTTTTAAGTCAAAGTATGCAACAAATAAAACCTACAGAAAACAGATTTTCCCATCACAATCTGTTGCTTTACCAAATAATATTTTGAAAACACATTCCTTCAGTCATTATAAAGTTCTTAAAATACAAAAGAAAGTAATTCTGTAAGAAAGTCTAGTAGACCAGATGCTGTTGTCAGGACTTTTGTATGTGTGGTTATGCTTTTAGTACATCCCACGCCATCCACCTCCACTCATGCCACCTTGCCCGTAATAACCGCCACTGCCTCCACCACCACGGCCTTAGGAAAAAAAGACATCAAGAACCATTTAGTAGAGGATACAAGTGCATAAATTATTAAAAATATAAACAATATTGTAAGTCAACTATACTTCAATTTTAAAAAAGGAACAATATATGAACTTTAAACTGCACCACATATGGGGACTCAAACTGAACCAGAGTAAAAGACACTCACCATAACCACCCAAGCCATCAGGAGTACCGTATCCTCCACTGTAATTGTTCCCCATTCCCATTCTTCCAACAGATCCATAGCCTCCCTGATTATCTTTAAAACAAAACAAAACAAAAAAAGGGTTTGAGATTGACTTGCTAAGGGTCTAACTCGGCTTAATATTTAAAAAGCTTTACATACCCATTCCATCTCTGCCGTAGCCTCCCATTCCAGAACCTCCCATTCCAGAGCCGCCTCCAGGAGTTGAATTCAAGAAAAGTTCAATGTATCGATGTTCTTTTGAGTAACAAGGGAAAAAGGAATGTTGAATAAAATTTATAAGTAAGTGGAAAAGGCTGACTAGCTAACATTAATGTGAAAAAGAATGCTTGCAAATTCCCAGTGGAGTGACGATATAACCAAAATCTAAGGTTCATTTAAACTGTTCAAGCTTGAACTAGTTATAAGTGTTTTATGCTTCAGTTTCCTTATCTATAAAAGGGTTGACTCATTATTTTAGAACCTGCTGATATACATCTTAAAAATATTCCAGAATTTCCCTGGTGGTTCCGTGGTTAAGAATCTGCCTGCCAATGCAGGGGACAGAGTTTCAATCCCTGGTTTGGGAAGATTCCACATGCTGCAGAACTAAGCCCATGTGCCACAACTACTAAGCCTGCACTCGAGAGCTACAACTACTGAGGCCCAAGCACCCGAGCACCTGTGCTCTGCAACAAGAGAAGCCACCATAAGCAGCCCACACACTGCGACTAGAGAGTAGCCCCTGCTTGCCACAGCTAAGAGCCCTTGCACAGCAACAAAGACCCAGTGTGCCCGTAAGAAAAGAAATGGCCCTTGATATATATGTATTCCAGGCCCATTCATAGAACTGAATTAGCACCTTGAGGGTAGCATCCAGGGCAACTTATTTTTATTAAGTTTCAAGTGATTGATGTGTGATCAGATTTGGGAATCACTGACCGAGTGAGTGAAGTCGCTCAGTCATGTCCGACTCTTCGCGACCCTATGGACTGTAGCCTACCAGGCTCCTCTGTCCATGGGATTTTCCAGGCAATAGTACTAGAGTGGATTGCCATTTCCTTCTCCAGGGGATCTTCCTGACCCAGGGATCGAACCTGGGTCTCCCACATTGTAGACAGATGCTTCACCATCTGAGCCACCAGGGAAGTCACTCGTGGAGATTAAATTTAATGGCTTAAAAACAGATTTGATGACGTGGAGAAATAACTCACCCAAGTTATCAATGTATAGATTAAGAAATAGTATTAATTTCCAAATGGCATAAACATTTAGGCAAGTGCAACAAACATTTTTCCTCTTTAGTAACTTAAGCTCTAATAATCTGTGAAGATAAAGAGCCTGAGTTAAACTCTTCAATAGAAAGCCCCTCAGAAAGCCAAGTCTAAACTTATTAGCAGCCACATGGTTTCAGGTCCCAGACCACTAAGTTCCTAGAACCCCTTACATTTGAGGAATCACAAATGAGAGGGTTATACCACTTACGCATGTTATTCTTATCTTTAGACATGGCAGCTACCGCATCTTCATGTGTCACAAACTCGACATCTGCTTCTCCTGTTGCTCTGCCATCAGCTCCAATATCAATATGCACTCGGATTGGATTTAGTGGTGAGAAGAACTGAAGAAAACACTTATTTTACTTTTCTATTTAGATTACTGAAAGACAACTACCATGCACACTGGTTAAGTATTTTAAGCTAGAGAAGAGTTTACACCCTAAGGAAAGAAGTCTCATTTTCCTGACTATACTTAGAAAAGCAAGCTTCCTTGGCCCACTCCCAAGAAAGGTATTTTCAAAATTGTTTGAAATAAGTGACCGGAGAGACTGACATGCAGAGAAATTGGATATTATGAATCAACAACAGAGTTTGATAAACCTACCAACTATATATGCATAGGTCCCAAAATATATCATTTAATTCTAACTGCAAGTTAATCAGATTTAAGTGACCCCCCCAAAGCACCTGAAAATTAGTCCAGTTGACGTCCAGTAAGATCAATGGCAAAATTTTTCTTTAAAGGCTAGATGATAAATACCCTCACAGCTTTGTAGGCCACTGGAGTCTCAACAAATAATGAATGAGTGAGTGACTTGGCCCCAAGGGCTGAAAGTTGCTTATTTTCTAACCAATTTGTAATGAAGCAGTTTCAAATCAGTGATAGTAGCCACCTACTACAATTATTTTTAGTTCCTCATTTCTAATCACAGTCCAGGAAAGCCAAACCACTCAAACTTACTGACTTGTTATATAGAATACTCAAATTAGACATTATGATTATACATAAAACCACTAATTACTAAAATTACTCACATTAGCAATATCATTTTCAGTTGCACGAAAAGGCAGTCCCTCATATGCACAAAATGACCACCATGAAAACCCGAACTTGCATCACCAGCTCCACCATAACCATGTCCTCCCATACCTAGAAAATAAAATTTCCAAAGGTTATTTCTTTCCTATACACACCTTTCCCTATTTACACACTTTTCACCAACACGTCAAGTAATCGTAACACTTAGTTTTTCTGAGTATCATACAGAAATTTTTCTTTAAGTATATATCTATATAAAGCCCTATGTAGAGATACACTGAAATATGCCTGAGTTGACTTTTGTATACAAGTCACCTATACTAAGTGCATGTAAAGCAAATACTAAAATTCACCTAAAAATCACCGTCTTTAATATTTATTTTACCTCTTCCATCTCTCATTCTGTCATCAAAGCCATCATTTCCATAGCCATAATTATTATAGCCACCATAGTCATCAAAACCTCCATAACCTGTGTAATTTAAGAAGAAATACATGAATAAGCTTTCAAGAGATAAAATTTTATAATCTAGTTTATAAAAATGTATCTTCTGACAGCACTCTGGTTAACTTATTGTTACAAGTTTGCAACCCCTCCAACCAAGTTTGCAACACCCATTTTAGTGCATATTAGAAAAGCAGTTAACACTTGTATGAAAAGCACACATTTAGACATAAAAATTTTTATCCTAATGCCAAACAGAAAAGGTCAAAACATGGCAATCTCTTAAAAATTTTTGTGTAGGTAATCTAAGTGCCAATACATGCATCAATCAAGTCCCATAGCTGCCCATGGGAATCCACATTTGTATCAACAGATTTATTAAACCCAGTAGGTACTGAAATCACTGCCATTTCTGTATTTCTTGACAAAGTGTCAGGAACATTAAGAAAATGACAACAGAACCTTTGTTCATTAGATACACATACCACCATCATATCCATCACCTCCTCGTCGCATTCTGTCATACATACTTCCACGCCCAGCTCCATAATAACCCCCTCTTCCTCCTATCGGTCTATCATATGGTCCTGGTCGCTGGCCCAGCAATCTTCTGGTGGATCATAAAATCCTTTGATTTCACTCCTGCTACTTCTGAAGATCTCAATATACCTATTTGAAAATGGTTTAAGGTACAGGTTTCAGCATAAATGTATTAGAGTAAATAAAATACTGGGCAAAATGCAGTAAGTTTTTCTACATCTAGATATAACCCAATTAAAATTGCCTAAATACACCAAAAGTTAACATTCTTTTACACCTACAAACTTAAATAATTAATATTTAAGTTTTAAAAGACAAATTAAGTCATTTGAAAACAATTCACAAAATACAATTTTAAGTTTGTTTTATTCAGTATATAATAGATGTTTAGAGAAAATAGTTGATTATACAGAAACATTTAGCAACATCATCCTACAGAAAAATGGAAACAATCTAATTTTAATTTAAGCAAACTATTAGCATTAATTCCCCACCCAAATCTGTAGTTTCCAAGTTAAATTTAGATAATTATCAATTCTTTTAAACTACCCCAGAAAAATGTTACTGTTACCCCCCCATTAAGCAATAGTGACCCACAACCCCCAAAAATAAAAATTTAACACCATCCCAAACTCTCCATCCCCACCTGTGCCCTATTCTTTCCTTGTGTTTCCCCAGAGCATTTTCTGCTATCTCCTTTGAAGCAAACTGCACGAAGGCCTCCCCTGTGCTTCTCCCCTGGTAGTCCATCGTCAATGTTATCCCATTTGGCACGATTTCCAACCCTTTAACCCAAGGACAAATAACCCCATCAAGGGGAACAGTGTTAAAGGCTGAAACATTCCCATCTGAATCAAATATTTAAAACAAGTCTAAACAAAACAAAACAAAAAAATGCTTAGTTTCCCCATCACCCCATAATACAAAGGAAGATCTTTTCAAATATTACTGGATTATATAAATTTTTTTTGCGACCAATGTCTTTTAAAATTACACACACACTCACAAAAGGCCACCTGATATTACATGGGAAAAAAATCAAATTTAACTATGCTCCATCTGCTAATTCATGATTCATTTCATCATACATAATTCTCTCATAATTATGTTCATTGCATATTAGTTAGGTTTTACATATTTTTACACATTCTGTATTGAATATTAACTGGAGCACATTTCGTAACTTAATACATTAACCCAGATACACTCAAATCAAAAAGTCCCCCGAACAAATGGGTTTTACAAATTAAAAACTGAGTAATATAAAATTAAAATACTACTAAACTTTGACTAATACTAGAGGTACCTTGAAAGAACTGAACTATTTCCTCTTTGCTGCAACCAAATGGCAGTCCACGAAGTCGTACTGTCCCATCACTAGCGTCATTTGGACCATTATGTTTCATAACCCAATCCATCTCAATACCGTTTGATTTAAATGCTATAAAAAATAAACAAGCACACAAAGCAGTCAATCAAAATACACTCTTGCCAGAGGTACTGAAGAACCAACTCTCAGTGGTGCACAACAGCAAATGTAACATACGGTTATACAATGGTACAATACCTTTCTATCACAGGGCAGACAAGACTGGGTAAAGGCAGTGAAACCTAACCCTTCCCCCAATCTTGCATTTCTAAGTATTAAAATGTTATAATTTTAAGAAAACTTCATAATTCTACCATCAATCTTCAAACTCAACTTTTTTACCCCGTGCATCTTAATGTCAACTCTAGTCTTTTCCTCATGTCTCAAATGTTCTTTCACATTTTCCAAATTTTATTATTCACTTGAAATAATTACACAAATTCTTCAAAAAAAAAAAAAAAACCTCAAAAGTTGTATACAGTACCACCATCCATTCACAGTAAGAGCCTAAGTCAGAAGTACCGTTAGTACTCCTTTTGATGTTGGAAAAATGGTACTAAAGTCTAACTTTAATAGATGCACTGTAATTGTGAACATACCAAATTGTTTTCAAAGGGGGGAGGAAAAGTCCTGTTTAATTATAAAACGGATTTAAACACTCCCCAAAAGCAAGTTTTAAAATTAGTCTTAATTAGGCTGAGTTTTAAAACTAAGACAAAAGGGCACCCAAAAACGGCTTTTTAAAGCACCTGTTTGGCAATTATTGAAGATAGTGTATTAAAAACCAGTTCACTCACTACTTTTATTTTTTTTTTAATCAACGCAATCACATTCAAAAAGCAAGCCCTCCGTCCCCCCTCAAAAGAACTCATCCACCAACTTCCCATCCTGAGACAGTCACCCTTTCTTTTAACAATTCCCAAACATTTTAAAGAGGTTAATGCAGAAGTCCTCCAGCTGCAGAAACTTACCAGATCTTATAAATTTCTCTATGCAGCTGTAGGAATCCTACTCACCTGAATATTTCAAACCTTTCCCTCACCACCTCCTCCCCTGAAAACAAAACAATTTGTTCACTTGATTCCTTTAAGCTTGAGGATATTTCATAAAAGCAGTATTTATTAATACTTAATTTCACAAGATCTAATTATCAGCCCAACTGTTTGGGGTAGCATCTGCAAAGAGGAAAAATTTCTCCCTAGAATCCATGCATTTAAAATAAGCTAATGTAGAAA
Source organism: Aepyceros melampus (assembly GCA_006408695.1). NCBI lineage: Eukaryota > Metazoa > Chordata > Mammalia > Artiodactyla > Bovidae > Aepyceros > Aepyceros melampus. The sequence continues at coordinate 503,549 of SJXQ01008162.1, forward strand.
TTATCCAAATGTGGCTATTCAGCAAATTCCTCTGTATATGAATCACCTTTGTACTTGTTTGTGTGCTTAGTCCGACTCTGCCTTTTTAAATGCTATCCTAAGTGCCAGTCTAGACACAGATATTCAAGATTTTTATCTGACATTACAACTCTTAAGCACAAAAATAACTGGGAAGAACTTTTAAGACAAAGGAAACTCTTGGTTTGAATACCTAGTCTGTCACTCACTGCTACTTTATTAATAAGCAAACTACTTAACTTCTGCATTCAACTGTAAAATGTAGCAGTGGTACTTACACCTCACCAGACTCAGAAGAATCCAAGCTTAGTCTTCAACACTGAATGTAATCATTCAATGGTGGCCACTGTTACTGGATTCTAAGGGGTCTTATAAAACTAATGAAATAAGCTACAAACAAAATAACTGAACCTTAAAGGATAGGAACCTATCCTGAAAGGAAATAAGGACTGTTACAAGTTTTTTCAAAGTCAACAGAAGCTTAAATTTTCAAGCATCTTTAGGAATTGTCTAAAGAGAGAGAGGGGGAAAAAAGGAGGGTCTCTGGAAAGGTTTACTTGGATACATTAGACAATTTAAAAAATAGTTCTAAGAGTCCCTCTGAAAGTAGGCTTTAGGAAAAGGAGACATTTTGGAGATCTTGATCATTTTCTTAAGGGGGAAAAAAAAACAAAAAGCAGCAACCCAAGACACAACCGTTTTCTATAAAGGGGAATTTAGCAACAGAAGTGGAAAAAATGGAAAGGATCTAAACCTCCATTTGTTAACCTCCCAATAAAATACTTAAGACCTTTGCAAAGTCAATCTAATTTGTTGTGACAAGACCTTAGAAGTCGTGGCTTTATAGCATTTAGAACATTTCCCCCTCAACAATGTAAAGGTATGGTTTCATGAACAAATACCTTCCCTCCCAAAGAGGGAAACTGACTTATCTTTACTATAAATCTTATTAGCACTTTGCAAGAAACACTAGCAAGGAAACTAGTTTTGGTTTTTGGATCAGCCTGTGCCAATGAGACGTATATAAAACAAATAGTCTATTAAAAAAAAAAAACCAAACTGTTAATACAATTTAAATTGGGATACGTTAAACAGATTCGGAAGACGAACTATTTTACAGGCCAACTCTTCATCCCAGGTGTATAAAGAGTACCCAATAAAGCCTCACTATTATCTCAAAAGTTCTGAACCTAGAATTCTATTTAGAAAACAAAACCAAGACGGATTCTAAACTCATTAAAAGAAAGTATTTGTTCTTATACATTAATAAAGCTGTCTCTGAAACTATCTAAATAAGCATTTACTAATTATTCAGGATAATCCATCTCAACCTTTCTTTGCAATAGTGTCTAACGGCTAATGTCCAGGGGCTATTTTTTTTTTTTTTTAAGGATTCCTAGTGTTAGAATACCAGCAGCTGGAATAAATACCAGCTGCTGGAATACTAGGATAATCTTGGTCAGGTCTATATGAGATTTACCATATAAATAAAATACCAGCAGCTGGAATACTAGAATAATCTTGGTCAGTTCTACGTGGATTTAAAATATAATTTCCTAAACATTATGCTACATGAAGGATGCCAGTCACAAAAGACCACATATTGTATGATTTTAAGTGGGTGAAACTTATGTGAACTGTATCCCAAAGCAGTTAAGAAAAGGCAACAAAGGCAAAAGAGACAAAATTCCTTTACAACACATAGGCACATACCATCTTCATAAATATAATACACAGAATAAGGATTTGATGCATTAGTAAGTTTCTAAACGGTAGCCCAACTGCTACTAAAAAATGAGAAGAAACCTCAAAATTTGGTCAAGAAATGATAAAATACTTAACACGGAAATTTTACATCATTCCGCTTTCATTGTGCTTGCTCCTTAATTTTAAAAACAAATAAGAGACACCGCTACTACCTAAAGGAAGAAGTGAAGCCTCTAAAATGATTGAGTTCTTTTCTAGAACAATGTTACCAGCCACTGCAGTTCAGTCACTTGTTTACCAAAATAAGAACACCAGAAGAACAGTATTAAAAACATTAAGGCAATTAGGTGGATTCCCAAATTACCATGCAGATGAAAAAGAGGGCAAGAAAAATAGTTTCTAGGGTAATTCAATCAGGGAAGCTGTTACATCACATACTATTGATAATTTATAGGAAACTGGGCTGTCTTTTCAAAGTCCACGAGAAGCACAGAAAATCTTCAGCAATATGAACTGTAGTTATTTAAAAGCTGTAGAAATACCCATGCCTGTACCTTTTGTACAGCTTCAATGAAAATTACAGACAATTCTCCAATGTTCTAAGGACTAAAACCATCACAACATCACATGACTGAACTTGCTGTTTGTCTTTCTGTTGAGCAGGCTTATCATCTTGGTCAAAATGTTACTACAGTACTATACATCAAATAGAAAACAGGCTTAGCTACCAAAAGAAAATAAACTCTGTGTTTTTAAGTATTTTGTTTCCATGGCCTTACAATCTTTGCACAAAATACAACCCTTGGAGACTTAATAATCCCTATACACAGTTTTGCCATCACTAGTGGTGTTTAGTAACTGTTTCCCCCAAATAAAACTCCTATTTAATTCTAACCCAGTATTTGCCAAACTACACAAAACCATTACACCATCCCATCCCGCTCAAAGGTTCAGAATGCCTCTTCATTGTTCATCTATTTGAAATAAGCCCATTTCAAATTCTATTTGATAAATCACTCGCTTTTCTGCGTACAGAACAATTACCCACAGTCTTTCAATAAGTTTAAGATAAGTATGGGAAGAGGGGGGCGGAAACCCTTTGGAAAATGAGTACGTACTCTTTTCGAAGTTCCAAATGTGGAATATAAGGGCCGGCTAAGCGTCCTTTATTCCGCCCCGGAGACTTTTCGTTTATCTAGCTGCCCTAGAGACCGAAGAGCTAGGGAGAGTACGCCACTTCCTAGCCCGGCAGCCAAGCTTGGCTTAAAAACCTTCGCCACCGGGCGGCGGAATCACAAAGGAGGCCGTCTGCCTCCTTTGTCCTGGATTTAGGAGTTGAGCGCCTTCGTCGCCATTGGCTTTCCTCCCCCAGCTCCAGCCTCTCTCATCTTGGGAATCTGCGTCAGAAGTCACTCGCAGTCCCGCCGGCCAGGCAGCCCGGCCGAGACTGCGGAGGAAGGGAGGCCTCGGTGGGAGGCCAGGCCCGGCCGGCGCCATTTCCGTCGGGAGCGCGCCCGACGGCCCAGGTCCTCCCCACACCCCAGCGCCCAGCCTTTCCCTGCTCGCTTCCTTCCCACCCTCACCCCTTCCGCGAAGCTTTAGCCACCCCCCGCCTCCTAAGTCAGTTTTCGGAAGCTGAGGGGCAAAAAGCAGAAAGAGGAGAAGGGCGGGAAGCCGAGGGCGCCGCGCTGCCGTACCCAAAATGGCGGAGGCCAAGCCAGCAGGGAGTGCAGGGGAAATGCTGGCGGACCCCCGCTTCGGGGCTCGGCTTCCTCCACTGAATCCCACCTGAGTTACTCCTCCTTCCGACAGGCCGCCTTCCTGGAAGGGGGAGATGGCCCGGGAGGCGCAGCCGGGCTGCCCCAAGCGGCGACCCTCCACTCCCCGCTCCGCCGCCCCACCCCCCAGTCGCTCTGCCGTCCTTTCCCGACTCCGCTCGCCAACGGCCAGCCCAACCTACCCCCTTTTACTTCAGATACCCTGTCGGGCGACAGTAGCGCCGACTCCGGTGCTCGCGGGACCCGGCTGTAAGGAAGCAGAAGTCGCCCGCCTCGGGTAGAGCTCCCACAACGGTTCTTCCAACCGTCTCCAGCGGCGGCAACCGCTAAGGGAGCTGCGCAGCAGAGCTACTGGCTTGGGGGGATGGGAGAGAGCGAGCGAGGAGAAGTGGGTGGAGCGAGAGCCAGGGAGACCGGCCGGCCCCGCTCTCGCGAGACTCTCGCGAGACTCTCGCGAGACTCTCGCGAGACAGGAGAGTCGGTCTCTCCTTGGGGCTGGCGGCAGGAAGTGCGCTTGCGCGTTGGTCGGATGACTAGTTAGGTGAGCGGTGGAGAGAAGACGGGGTTAGTCAAGATAGAGCAAGAGGCCGCGCACTCCACCTTTTCTGCTTACTATATAGCCATCAAGTTCTCGGAGCAAACCTTTCTGCTCTCTCTCGAGGAGGATGTGAAGTGGCAGTAAGGCCTGTCCGTGCGTATCGTAGGAACCCGTGGTGTCCGGGTGTGGAAAAGTTCTCTGAGGCTCTGCCGTATCGGGAACTCGTTCGTGCTGCGGCAGAGCATCAGAGAACAAGCTCTGTAGAGGCCCCGCCCTTACCCAGCGTCACCTGCGTGGAAGGGGCCCCACGTGGTTCGGCTGCCAAAAGTGGGGAGGGTTTTTCTTGTCCACCATGTTTGCGTTATGCAGTAAAAAGAGTAGGGCTTCTCCGCTGGAAAGATACGAAAGTGACCACCAGGCCCTGATTTGGGCTGGGCCTCTTTCCCCTGCCCTTGGCGCTGACGGCGCAGCCGCCCTAAAGTGTGCCTCTTCAGGGGCGGGGTGTGTTATTGAAGTTTCCCTGCAAATCTCTCCTTCCTCCTCGCCTTTGCATTTTCTCTTGGTTTTAATCTCTCCCACTTTAATTACAGTTACCCATCTACCGCTTGCGTCGCCCGACTTTGAGTTGTTTTCCAGCTAGTGCTTTGTATTCTTGAAAAATGCCTGTGCAAGTGACAACTAGTAATTTTTCGTTGTGGTGGGTCTCATACCACTAAGGTTCCTAGTGACAGCTTTTGGGAGGAAAAACAAACAGCGAATTTCTGTAAGAAGAGTGGAGGGCAGTCCTAATACCGAGATCAGCGCAAGTTAAAGAACAAACGAAAGAACGAGATCAGTGAAAGTTAACTTGCAAACAAGGAACGTATATCAAATGCGGGGGAGAGACGGAAATGAGTGTGAGTAAAGCGGATGTTCCTGTAGGTTGGAAATGTGGACAAAACTAGGTTTTAGGCTTTAAATATTCAGTCAGAGACTTTGTACAGACACTGGGAAGCCCGTCGAGGGTGGGGTGATCTGGCGCAAGGAGTATTAGCAGTAGACAGGCTAGAATAATTTTTCCTCCCTGAGGTATGTGGAGAAAGGTCGTCAGTTACCGTCATACAATGGAAACTTCCATTTCGTGGCTATAATTCATCTGCAAACCTGTTTAAGACAAGTGGGGGGAAATAAGAATTGGCTAGGTCATAAAGTCCTCCTGCCTTTTGTGAGACTCCCTCAAAATAACCCTCAGAGAATGGAGAAGGGAAAATATGGTCTTCATTATAAGAGAGAGAGAAGCAAAACGGATAGTGTAATAACGATAGCTCACGATTATTGAGCTTGCTTGAGCTAGGTGCTGTGCTCAATTCACTGGCTCTTTATAACCCTAAAAATAATATCCCCATTTTTCAGATTGATAGGCCTAAATTCTAGAGAAATTTAAAAAGATACCCAAGATCACACACCTAGTGACAGAAACTAGGATTGAACCCCAAATGGTTTTACCCCAGGGACTATGGACCTACCTGGGGATGTATTAAGGGAACAAAATAGATTTAGGCAAATTGAAGTTAGTTCCCCTAAATAACGCTCCATCATCTCTGGAAACCTGCATTTAACAGTTATTGGCTGGAGACTTTTGAACTGGCCTGAAACTTGGTATCACTGACTGGGGGTGGGGGAGGCTTCTTTTCTCTTTTTTCCTAATGATTGCTGAATTAGTAAAGACTCCAAGGTCCTTCTGCAGATGGAATTCTTCCCTGGATTCAAATTACATCATTATCCTTTCTAACTTTCAGCCTGATTTGGTAAATGGAATTCTGTAATCCCTTTTACCTCTTGCCTGAATTCAATTTGTTTACCGCCTGACTGAGTTTGGCATTCTCTCCACATATTTTTTATGGCTATGGGTCAAAATCCTAAAATCGTTCTAATGACTTTTCATCACCAAACTGCAATGTTTTCTTTGGGGGATTTTTTTGGCCACAATTTGTTTGTATTGGGCACTCTCCTGTTTGCCAATGTGAATGCTTAGGAAGGACTTGAAATTAGCAGATACATTCTTTTTGCCTTTTTATTATTATAGCAAGTAGGACGTTTTGAGTTTTTTAAAAAATACATTATATAGGGATAAACTTAATTTTTATTTGGCTTCCTATTTTGTGCCTGCTCAGTTGCTCATTCGTGTCCAACTCTTTGGGACTCCATGGACTATAGCCTGCCAGGCTTCTCTGTCCATGGAATTTTCCAGGCAAGAAGACTGGAGTGGATTGCCATTTCCTACTCCAGAGGATTTTCCTGACCCAGAGATTGAACCTGAGTTCTTGCATCTCCTGTGTTGGCAGGTGGATTCTTTAAAACTCAATGCTTTTCTCAAAAGAAAAAGTTGTCTATCAACTATTCCCATCTGCAAGTTGAGTCCTTTAAGGCTTGGTGAAATTGGCTCACCACTGCTTCAGTGGTCCCTATGGAATTGTTTCCAGATCAGTCTCTGTGGAATTGTTTCCATAGAGATGGTTAGAACTAAGAACTCCCAGCTGCATTGAGATGTGTTTGTTTTTTTGTTTTTTCCTCTTTGTCTTCCTTTCCATCATTTCAGTGCTTTCCTATTATATAGAAATCAGAGGGACCCTGGAGAGGATCTTGTAGAGGCCAAAATGAGAGAAAAGATGAAAAAGGAGAAGGAAATAGAAGTACCCACAGCTCCCAGAGGAAAACAAGACACAGACATGTGATCATGACTACACCACCAGGAAGAGAACAGGAAAATTCCATGCAGAGCTTGAAAAAAGAAGAAATTGAAGAGATTGCACTCTTCTGGGGGAGGGAAGGCACATTAAAAATTGTCTAAAATAGTTGTTCACATACCCCTACCATGTTCTGAAATAACATAAAAACAGGATTATAATCTTTGCCTATAGGAAAAGCAAATAAACTAAAAACAACAAACCCACACATAAGTTTCTAGGAGTGTTTCTAAATGCTTTCTGAGCACTAAATCTGTCATACTAAGGTTTTGTGAAATGCTTATTCTTTGATTTATATCATATATTAACATATCTACTGTCTTTAGAAAGCAATGATCTTCTCCATAGTAATTCAAAATTATTTCTCAAGACATAGCTTAATTACACAGTTTACATTCTTGATATTTTGTTTGTTTCTTCAAATCACCTTAGTGTTTATTCTGGGATTAGGGAAACCAAGAGGGCTCATCCCATTTGAATAATCATACACTAAGTAAACAAATTGGGAAAAAAGCGTCTAGCACACTTTCTCTACTTTTTGAAAATAATTAAAAATGTTGAATATTATTTCTGTTCCAGTGGATTGCTGGGAAGAACAAGGAAAACAGCCACAAAAGGTAGCTACTTAAGGAATTTAAATCAAATTATTATACTGCTTTTAATATTCCATAAGCATATTGATAACTTAGAAAACACAGTACAGATATCAGACCATTCCCTCCCTTTCCTCACACATGATTTTAAACTTCTGAGTCGTAGTTAAAAATACATGTGTTCATTATATACATATCAATATATATGCCTCTTAGTGTACAAATAACAATGGTTACATTGGGGGTAAAGGCACTTTAACTAATTTTCACCAGTCTAGCAAAGTTATTATTTGTTGACCCAATAAATAGAAGAATCAGAAGATAAAGTATGCTCCAAACTTTACAAAGAAAATCAGTGACAAAATTAGAATTGTCTACATAACCAGGGAGTCAGATTGGCCTAGGTTCTAACCCTAAGGTTTCACACTTACCTACAGCTGTTTGATTTCGAGGCAATTCACTTTCCTGAAACTCAGTTTTTGTTGCTGTTTATTTGTGGCCACATCAAGATAGGACCTGCGGGATCGCAGTTTCTTGACCAGGGATTGAACCCATCCATGAGAAGGAAATGGCAACCTACTCCAGTATTCTTTCTTGCCTAGAGAATCCCATGAAGAGAAGAGCCTGGTGGGCTGCTGTTCACGGGGTCACAAAGAGTCAGACACGACTGAGTGATTAAGTGAAAAAAGAAAATGCACCCTACATTGGGAGTTTGGAGTCTTAATCACTGGACTGCCAAGGAAGTCCCCTGAATCTTAGTTTCTTGGTGTCTAAAATGAGTTGTTATATAGAGATTAGTAGTTGAAATAATTCCAGTTCTGTCCTGTTTGTCTGTTAGGTCATTAATGTGGTCCTTCCTGTAAAACTTATTTCAATAGTGAATTTAGTAGAAAAATTTTGGGAAGTACAATGTTCTAATCACTGTGTTGCGTGGGAGGGAGGGGCAAAAATTATTCCAGGGAAATCTGTAAAATCAGATGAGTACCAAGAATCATCTGTAGACAGACTGATATTTCACATGTAAATGGGCTTCCCTGGTGGCTCAGCTGGTAAAGAATCTATCTGCAGTGCAGGAGACCTGGGTTCAATTCCCGGGTTGGGAAGATCCCCTGGAGAAAGGAAAGGCTACCCACTCCACTATTCTGGCCTAGAGAATTCCATGGACTGTATAGTTCATGGTGTCGCAGAGTCGGACGTGACTGAGTGACTTTCACTCACTCACATGTAAATACTGCTGTTTTCCAACATAGGCAGATGCTATTGCTATTAATAAAGCAGAAATTGATTTGAGGGCATTAGTAAAATCCTAGCATTTCAGTATATGTTTCAGTCTACAAAAAATGGCCGACTTGCTCCTAATGCAAAGGGTCCAGGTTCAATCCCTGGTCAGGGTACTAGATCCCACATGCTGCAACTAAGAGTTCACATGCTGTAACTAAAGATCCTGCATGCTGCAACTAAAAAGGAAAAAGGCCCTGCATGCCCAACTAAGACCTGGCACAACCTCATTAATTTAAAGCAGATAATATGGAGAGTTCCTGTGTATCCCTCACTGAGCTGCCTCTATTATTGACATCTTGCATTTACTATGATGTGTTTGCTACAACTAATGAACCTACCTAGGTTCATTATTATTAACTACACACGTTATATGGGGTTCACTAGCGGAGAAGGCAATGGCACCCCACTCCAGTACTCTTGCCTGGAAAATCCCATGGGTGGAGGAGCCTGGTGGGCTGCAGTCCATGGGGTCGCTAAGAGTCGGACACGACTGAGCGACTTCACTTTCACTTTTCACTTACATGCACTGGAGAAGGAAACGGCAACCCACTCCAGTGTTCTTGCCTGGAGAATCCCAGGGACACTGGGCCCCCGTCTATGGGGTCGCACAGAGTCGGACACGACTGAAGCGACTTAGCAGCAGCAGCAGTTTTTCCCTAGCATCCTTCTGTTCCACGATCCCATCCTGAATACTACATTAATTAGTCATCATTCTCCTTAGCATTCTCTATTCCTTTGAGGAATACTCTTCAATTGGGATATCTCTAATGTTTTTCCCATGATTAAATAGGAGTAATGGGTTCTCAGGAGGAAGACCACCGAAGTAAAGCGCCATTTTCATCACATCATATCCAAGGTAGATGCTATCAACCTGACTTATCACTGATGGTGTTACCCTTAATCAAACCTGCCTGAGGCAGTACTTGCCAGATTTCTCCACTGTGAAGTTAACTTTTTATCCTCTTACGCTCTACTCTTTTCAAAAAAAAGTCACTGAGTGCAGCTCACATTCAAGGGGTATTTAAGCTCCATCTCCTGGAAGGGAGAGTAGCTAGATAAATTATTTGAAATTATTCTAGGGACTTCCCTGGGGCCTAGTGGTTAAAAATCTGCCTTGTAGTACAGGGGACATGGGTTCAATCCCTGGTCAGGGAACTAAGATCCCAAATGCCACAGGGCAACTAAGTCTGCGTGCTGTAACTACTGAACGTGCAGGCTTAACAGTCCATTCTCCAAAACAAGAGAAGCCGGCATCATGAGATGCTCACACATTGCAATGAAGAGTAGCCCCTACTGGTCACAACTAGACAAAGCCCGAGACCAGCAACAAAGACCCAATGTAGTCAAAAATAAATAACTTGAGTTAAAAATAATTCTACGAGGTTTTCTTTTCATTCATTCTTTCATCTTTATATATATGTCAGTATAGACCCACAGATGCTAATTTTATACTTTGGGTTATAATCTACATAACTTACTTTGTTGTTCAAGTTGTTCTTTCTTAGGCCACTGGGAGCACTTTCAGGTTGGCTCCGGTATCCCTTGGACATAGCCCTATTCTGTTTATTCATTTGCTGACTTGTGGGATCCTAGTTCTTTGGCCTGGGATCAAACCCATTCTCCCTGCAGTGAAAGTACAGAGTCCCAACCCCCACTGGACTGCCAGGGAAGCCCCCTTATTCTTTTTTTTTTTTTGAGACTGTCTTACTTTCTTGTAGTAGAAGATCCTGAAGGCTTATCTGGTATTTTCTTTACCTGTGCCCTTGAAGTAACCATTTCTCCAGGGAACACAGTTCCTTTTATTATTGAGGAATATTATTTAACTTCCACATTCCTCAAATTTCCATTTCCTCTTGTTATTGAAATGGAATCTTATTCCATTGTGATTGAAGGACACACTTTGTATGATTTCAAGCCTTTATATTTATTGAGACTTGTTTTATGGCCTAACATATGATCTATTCTGGAAAATGCTCCATGTGCACTTGAAAAGGACACACTGTTTACTGCTCCTGGACTCCCAGATCTAGAAAACAAATTAGAGGTGGTTACCAGTGGGAAGAGGAAGTGGAGAGGGCAATAATTTGGTTGATCAATGGTAGGTCATGATAAGACTGTAAGCTTCAACAGAAAAGTGAAAAGTTTCCAAAACTGTAGGTGTTTGAACATAAATGTAGTTGAGGAAATCAGAATTAGTCTAAAAATGTTTTTAACAAAGGCAGTGTTTCAGAGCTTCTATTAAGTCCAGGAAACATAAGTAAAACTTAAACACCAAGTAGTTGAGTGCCATGAAACTAATTTAAAAACAGAATTTCCTCCAAATTTTTATTTAAAACATTTTATAATTTGACTTCCTTTTTATAGTTATTTTCTATTTCCCAACAAGTAGGGTACATAGTATTCATGTACAGTTTGAATGCCAGTCAGCATTCTGTTGCTAAGTATTTACATTTTTAAAGAACTAAGTTTGCATTTATTAGTGAGTAGCATTGTTTTGCAGAGCAGGCAATGGCAACCCACTCCAGTACCCTTGCCTGGAAAATCCCATGGATGGAGGAGCCTGGTAGGCTGCAGTCCATGGAATATTGAAGAGTCGGATACGACTGAGCGACTTCATTTTCACTCTTCACTTTCATGCATTGAAGAAGGAAATGGCAATCCACTCCAGTGTTCTTGCCTGGAGAATCCCAGGGACGGCGGGGCCTGGTGGGCTGCTGTCTGTGGGGTCACACAGAGTTGGATAAGACTGAAGTGATTTAGCAGCAGCAGCAGCAGCAGCGTTGTTTTGAGGCATCAGTCATAAGCAAAAGCCAAGTGGGTTCTTTTATATTAACAGCTACAGAATACAGGAGTCAACTTTCTGTTGTCTGTAGCACAGGAGACTGTAAACAAGCTATGACTATTATAGAGGGACAGATAAGCATCATTCCCAGGCACACCCATGCTGCTACTGCTGCTAAGTCACTTCAGTCGTGTCCGACTCTGTGCGACCTCGTAGATAGCAGCCCACCAGGCTCCCCCGTCCCTGGGATTCTCCAGGCAAGAACACTGGAGTGGGTTGCCATTTCCTTCTCCAATGCATGAAAGTAAAAAGTGAAAGGGAAGTCGCTCGGTCGTGTCCGACTCTTAGCGACCCATGGACTGCAGCCTACCAGGCTCCTCCGTCCATGGGATTTTCCAGGCGAGAGTACTGGAGTGGGGTGCCACTACCTTCTCCTAGGCACACCCATAGGCAGGTTTAATGACTAAACTATTTGAACAAGGGAGGTTTATGATTTCCCTACATTCACATGATAAATGGAACCAAGGTTAGAATTCAGAAAGATCTCTACTATGTCCTCAGAAACTAACTTGATGGAACTGCAGGGAATATAGTCAGACAAGGTGAAAGTGACGTCGCTCAGTCGTGTCCGACTCTTTGCGACCCTATGGACTGCAGCCTACCAGGCTCCTCCGTCCATGGGATTTTCCAGGCAAGAATACTGGAGTGGGGTGCCATTTCCTTCTCCAGGAGATCTTCCCAACCTAGGGATTGCTTAAACTTTACCTGCCTCAAATTTTCTCTCAGCAGTTAGGGATTGAACCTGGGTCTCCCACATTATAGGCAGATGCTTTACCGTCTGAGCCACAAGGGAAGTCCATATAGTGAGACAGGGGATTGTCAAATGGGATTTTTTTTTCCTGTATTATTTTATTGTTTATAAAAAGGTTCTATTCATACATTAAATTGATGATTAAAAACTAAAAAAGTTTTAGAACAAATATGAATAGTTTAGAAATCATATGAATTTAGATTTATGAGGTATCCTCTGGGAGTAATTGATTTCTATTTAAACAGCTTATTTGCTTGCCATTATTAAGGAGCATATAAAGCCATACTAGTATTCTTGCCTGGAAAATCCCATGGACGGAGGAGCCTGGTAGGCTGCAGTCCGTGGGGTCGCTGAGGGTCGGACACTTACTGTGCGACTTCACTTTCACTTTTCACTTTCCTGCATTGGAGAAGGAAATGGCAACCCACTCCACTGTTCTTGCCTGGAGAATCCCAGGGACGAGGGAGCCTGGTGGGCTGCCGTCTGTGGGGTCGCACAGAATCAGACATGACTGAAGCGACTTAGCAGCAGCAGCAGGGATCCTAATGGAATGTAAGTGAAATTGAGAAGGATAAATTAAATTCTTTGGATCATTTGAAAAACACCCAGCTGGGTAGTGCACAGAGCTCTGCCTGAAAGCTGCAGCTCAGGACCAGCCATTAGATTGACCAGGATGCCAAAATTTGTGCAAGCCCATTTACTGGGTAAAGAAAGGCAAGTTGCTTAAACTTTATCTGCCTCAAATTTTCTCTCAGCAGTTCAGGAGGAAGTTGAGCCTGCCTTTTTCTTTTCTTCTTTTGGAAAGATATACTCATCTTCTTGGGACTTCCCGCACAGCACTAATGGTAAAGAACCTGCCTGCCAATGCAGAAGACATGAGAGACTCAGGTTTGATCCTGAGTGGGGAATATCCCTTGGAGAAGGGCATGGCAATCTACTCCAGTATTCTTGCCTGGAGAAGCAGAGCCTGGTGGGCTACAGTCCATGGGACTGCAAAGAGCTGGACATGACTGAAGCAATTTAGCAGTCATACACTCATGTTCTTGAATTAAAAGAATATCTTCAAAATGATTTTACAACTCAAGGTAATCCACAGATCCAACACAATTCCCATCAAATAAGTCTGCATTTTTCTTATAGAAATTAAACCAAAATTAATTTTAAGGAGAGAGAAAAAAAGAGAGACATCTTCAAAAACAAACTCTAGATTAGACTCTCAGAGTTGAGGCATATGGCTCACTCATGAGACTCTCTCCTCTCCCTGGTACCTAGCTTTGGAGTTGACCTGCCACATAGTAGCTATTGAACTGAATTTTGGATTTTTTTTTTTTAACATTTAAAAAAATTTTATATTGGAGCATAGTTGATTAACAATGTTTTGTTAGTTTCAAGTGTATGGCAAAGTGATTCAGTTATAATGTACATATATTTATTCTTTTTCCAATTGTTTTCCCATTTAGGTTATTACAGAATACTTTTATTACTTATTCATTTGTGGCTGAGCTGAGTCTTCTTTGCTGTACAAGGGCTTTCTCTAGTTACGGAGAGTGGGGGCTACTCTCCAGCTGCAGTGTGATGGCTTCTTATGTGGTGGCTTCTCTTGTGGAGCACGGGCTCTAGAGTGCGCAGGCTGCAGGAGTGGCAGCGTGTGTTGACTCAGTAGGTGTGGCCCATGGTTTTATGAGTTGCACCCTGGCATGCGGGATCTTCCCAGACCAGGGATCAAATCGGCATCCTCTGCTTTGCAAGGCAGATTGCTAACCACTGGACCACCAGGGAAGCCTGTATTATGGAATATTGAGCAGTGTTCTCTGTGCTGTACGGTAGGTCCTTGTAGGTTATCTATTTAAAATTTTTTTTTAAAAAAGTTTAATTGGAGGATAATTGCTTTACAATCTTGTGTTGGTTTCTGCTGTACAACCATATTAATTAGCTATAAGTCTACATATATCTGCTCCTTCATGAACATTGACTCCAGCAGATCTTGATAGCCTCATCTCTGTAATCTCCTTTCCTCTTGCATATCTATTTCTATATCAAATTGCTTGCCTTGGGATTAATCTATGCACTCTACCCAAAATGCCTGTTCCCACCTATGGAATCGCTGGATATCTGTGTGTGTGTGTGTATTTTTGGACTGACTTAAATGTCATCTCTGGATGACAGCTCTGAGAGATCATCTCTGGAGTTCCCTCTGACTGTCTCCTGGGCAGAGCTATTGCTCTCTCCTTGTGTTCCTAAGCATTTTATATGTATCTTTTCCTTTAGTATTTTATGTTTTATAATTTTTACATTGGTCTCCTCACTGGCTAGAATTCCTTGCTAAAAATTATGATTAAAAACTGTATCTTAAATATTAATACTATTATTGCTTGGAGGTCAAAAAGTGCAGACTTACCCAAGTTTCTTGAAAGGTCTCCAAAGGCACAAGCTTGTAGCTATAAAATAAATTAGGTCTTGGGATGTCATGTGCAGCATTGTGACCATAGTTAATAATAATGTATTGAATATTTGAAAGTTGCTAAGAGAGTAGATCTTCAAACTTCCACCACACTGGAGAAAAAAAACAAAACCTCTTTCTGTAACTATGTTTGGTGATAGATTAACTGACTTTTTGTGGTAGGTCATTTCCTAATATATATGAATATTGGGTCGTTATGTTGTAAACCTGAAAGTAGTAGATCAATTATACCTTAAAAAAAGGCAGAAAAAAGTAGGCAATCTGATAAGAAAGTTAAGCAAAACCCTTGTATAATAAACAAAAAGAAAAGAAAAAACAACTCTGTAGACCTGAGAGCTGCCTAGCCATTGTTTATCCTCATCTCCTTGAGAACAAGAGATACATGTCAGGATGGGTTAATTTATTTTATATTTAAGCAAAACACCCCATAGTTTGCTGAGTTTTTTAAAAGTTCTATAACTTTGAGAGAGAGGAATTCTTCCCTACCTATGACAAAATCCATGCTTTCTACTAAAAGCAAAGGAAATATCCAGAATGTGAACAGTTTATCTCCACAGCATGAAGATACAGAAGATTCTTCACACCCCTTGACACCATTTTTGTATATTTTATAGGTTTTCAGTAAAGAGAAAGTATTATTCTTATAATAAAAAGCTTAATTTTAACAAATCTAGATCATGAGCTCTAAAAAGTCTCCAATTGCAGATTTATAAAATAACACAAAATTAAAACATGAGATTCCTTTGACTATGTTAAGTCCAAAAAAAGTTATTGCTGATTTGCATGGTTATGATTCATTTTTTGATTTTCCAAGTTTCTTATGATCGGCATCTTTTTTATTAGAAAAAATGCATCATTTTAAAAGGGCAGTAATATTCATTGGTTAACTGTCAGCAACATATATGCTCTTTGGAAGTTTTGCATACTTCATTAACAACATAGCTTATGCTAGTTTTGGCTACTCTAAGAATATAACTATGTTAAGTATGTACACTATGAAAAGAAAATATTCTATTCATCCAGCATTTTAAAGCAAATTCAATCTAGAGGCTTAAAATAAATCAAAGAATTACTTACCTTTAAATGCAGTTGTATTAGAATAATTACTTGACTTTGTACTTGGGAAATGTTAGTTGTTTCTTTGCATCAAGTAAAACATTAACTTTTTGTTTTTTTTTTTTGCAGCAATAAGAAGGAAAGCAGTCTACCAACAGTTTTGAGAGTTTGCAGAAACAGCTTACAAAGAAAATGAAGCTCCCTATTTTCATAGCAAATGCATTCACAACAAAAACATTTCGTGGGAATCCGGCTGCTGTTTGCCTCCTAGAAAATGTAAGTAGTATTTTGCTTTGAAGTACAATGCCTGAAATCCTAGATGCTTGTAGAACCAAGTTTTACTTAAAAAAGAAAAAGAAAAAAAAAAAATCAGACCCACTTGTTTGTTTACCTTCCTGGGTTGTGTTCTCTATCAAATGGTATTAACAATGTTCATGTCTGCAAGTTGATTTTAACCAAATTATATGATAAGACTGCTTATATCTAGATGGATGCACATGTCTAGGAAATTAAGATTTATGTAAAGAAGAACTGCTGCTGCTGCTGCTAAGTCACTTCAGTCGTGTAAGACTCTGTGTGACCCCATAGAAGGCAGCCCATCGGGCTCCCCCGTCCCTGGGATTCTCCAGGCAAGAACACTGGAGTGGGTTGCCATTTCCTTCTCCAATGCATGAAAGTGAAGTCGCTCAGTCGTATCTGACTCTTAGTGACCCCATGGACTTCAGCCTACCAGGCTCCTCCGTCCATGGGATTTTCCAGGCAAGGGTACTGGAGTGGGGTGCCATTGCCTTCTCTGCAAAAGAAGAACTAAGCCAATTAAAAAAAAAAACAAAAAAACAGGAGTAGGTGGCACTTCCCTAGTGGTTCAGTGGTTAATACTTCCAGTGCAGGGGGCACAGATTCTATCCCTGGACCAAAAGAAAAAAAGAAAACTCATCCATTGTAGCCACTGGATTTTCATTTAGTTAGCACCAAATGTGGAAGACAATGAAATTAGATCAGTTTTATGTGACTGAACGTGGCTGATACTACATTTAGCATAAAAGATTGTAGCTGTATATTTTTAACCTTACCTATAGTTCAGAGAATTAGAAATTCTTTTCTGGACCAAAAAGATGAGACATTTTGCAAGGAATAAGTAATTTAGTAGAAAGATAGAAAGAAATTAAGCTCTAACATGGTGAGAACTCAGTTTACTGAAAATCTCAATTAAAAAACGGCTTTTTGAGGACTTCCCTGGTGGTCCAATGATTAAGACTCCAGCTTTCACTGTAGGGGACATGGGTTCAGTCACTATCTGTGGGAGTTCCACATGCTACATGGTGCAGTGAGGTGGAAAAAAAGGCTCTCTGGTTAGATAAGTATTAACAGAATAGTTAACTATTCCTTGACCTTAGCTGGTTTGTGTTGTTTACCTGGGTATTAGGAAACAAGTCAATGTACCTTTCCACTCAGAGCAGTTACTACAAGAGTAGAGTATCTGAGAATTATGTCAGTTACGCAGTAAGCAGCTGATGATCTTGAGTAAGTCTTATTAAGCTGGGGCCTTCAAGGGCAGTAAACATCAAGCTGGCTGCAGATTAAAATCACCCGAGGTGGTTTAAAAATTCCTGTGCCGGACCAATCACAACAGAATCTCTGGAGGGTGAGACCCAAGCAGCACTGATCTTTAAAGCTCTCCAGGGGATTCTAGTGTAAATCAACATGGAGAATAGCTGCAGTTTTACTTAGACCGGTGAATGTTGTTAATCGAGTCCTCATATATTTTATTTTCTCCCTCAAATAAAGCAGCAATATGGTGATCAAAGTCCCCATCTTACCTTAACAATGCATTCATTATGCAACCCTGTGGCTGGCATTTTCCAACCACACAGTGCAGAAAGTAATAACATTAATAGACTATCAAGTAACATAAGAACTTGGGAGTAATAGTGAGAGAATAGCTAACAGCCAGATTCTAAATCCTGAACTTTCTTTAGAAGCAATATGACACACAGAGCTTCACATCAAGGGCTTGTGGAATTGACTAAATCTACTTGTCAAAAGTCTTAGTGTTAAAAAAAAAAGCCTTAGTGTATTTATCCCATATTCCCACATAATATTCTAGAAGAGTTTTGAAAAAGGTTTAAGTGATTTATGTACTCCATTTTTACCAGGATTAATATTATTCCTCAATGTATTCCTTCTCACCTCTAGTACATTCACTAAACTCCAGACTTAGGATCTCTCTCTCACTCTCTATTAAAATATATTTTACATGTTATTTATATATTTGGAAAAACTAGGAAATACAAATTTAAACAAAAAACTTAGCATAGTTCAAAGCAATATGCTTCAGTATGAAAGGAAGAAAAGGAAGTCTTCGATCAGGGATGCTCTCTAGAGTCTCTCAGTTCATTTCTGTGCCTTAGACTTGTGAGATGAGGCTAGTTTGATGGTCGGTCCAGGACAACTGAATAGGTATTTAAAGATTGGTTTGCTAGTTTTCTATTCTGTAGACTTGAGGATCTCCTTTCCTGAAGGTTAACTTAGCACTTTCTCTAGTGCATAATCAATAAACATTAAGATAAAATGAAAAGAGAAGCTGTTGTTCCGCCCTTTGAATTTTTAACCCACAGCTAGAGACAGTGGGCACTTGAAGCACCTAGAAAGAACACAGGTGAACTCAGGAAATATCAGAGACAGATAAGGACTAAGCCTTATAATGCTGACCACAACTCAGTAGGTATTTAGCCTGTCATTATGTATTCTACAAATGTTTGTTGACACCTGCTGTGGGCCAGGCTCTGGGGTAGGGATGGGAGGTACCAAGACCAATAAGCTTGCCTCTGAGGTGCTCAGAGTCTAGCGGGGGAAATAGACGCATAAATCTGATCATCTTCCCATAGTCACCACAGAAGCTGAAAGACCAGGTACTAGGTGCCCTGGGACCAGAGCATGGAGCAATTTGCGTTTTTATGGGTGAGAAAATACTTCAGATTCTAAGTTCCGGGTTTCAAAGGAATATTCTTTTCCATTTTGTTTTGTTTAAAATTATTTAAATTTGACTGAGATGATACTATGAAAAACTTGGTAGACAGACTAAATACTAGATAATTGTACTCTGAACTTTTAAAATACTTGATAAGAGACTGCTGGAAGAAAAGGAAAACTTTCTGGGTAACAACATTCCCAGAACTCTGCAATATTCTCAAGTGTTTTGTCATGGCCCTTCTAGATAAGTCTATTTTTCAAATCTTCACTTGAGGAACACTGTGAAAGTGAAGTGAAGGTGTTAGTGGCTCAGTCATGTCCAACTCTTTGCGACCCCATGAACTATAGCTCTCCAGGCTCCTCTGTCCATGAAATTCTCCAGGCAAGAATACTGAAGTGGGTAGTCATTCCCTTCTCCAGGGTATCTTCGAATCCAGGGATCAAACCCAGTTCTCTTGCATTGAAGGCAGATTCTTTACTGTCTGAGCCACCAGGGAGGGAAACCCTAGACAAGTCAGTTTTTTAAATCTTCACATGAGGAACACTGTGTATTAGGTGAAAGCAAAAACAGATTAAGGGCTAAATGTAAGTAATATGAAACATATATTTGAAAAAAAAATTTAAAACTTTAAAAAGCTGATGGCTGTTCTCAGATGCCTGACAATTTTATAGTAACGACTATATGTGGTGGTTTAGTTGCTAAGTCGTGTCTGACTTTTGCGACCCCATGGACTGTAACCTGCCAGACTCCTTTGTCCATGGGATTCTACAGGCAAGAATACTGGAGTGAGTTGCCACTTAGACATAGAAAATGTATAGAAACAATATTTTTAAAAATGAAATAGAATCATTACAATGACAGCTGTGTT
Organism: Aepyceros melampus; assembly: GCA_006408695.1. Taxonomy (NCBI): domain Eukaryota; kingdom Metazoa; phylum Chordata; class Mammalia; order Artiodactyla; family Bovidae; genus Aepyceros; species Aepyceros melampus. The sequence goes on from SJXQ01008162.1 coordinate 523,142, forward strand.
AAAAACTATAGGAATTCCTGATCAGCTATTCGAATAGGTCATTGGGCTGTGGTAGTGATAAAAGGTGGTTTATTTTCCTGTAAACCCGATTTACTAATTAGTGAAAATAACATACCAACAAAAATAAGGAACCCATATTTATTCTCCCTCATATTCTAACAAAACCTTAAGATTCTGTGTGTGTGTGTGTATGTATATATATGTATGTGTGCTTTTAGGGCAGAGCTTCTCAAATGTGTAATTAACATTTTGGACTGGGAAGTTCTTTATTATGTGAGGTGTCATGTCTGTTATAAAATGTTTGGCAGGTCCTGGGCTTTGACCCACTAAATGACAGTAGTCTTCCCCTACTCCCCCAGCATGACAATCAAAAATTGGCCCCAGTTGAGAACCATTGTTTCAAAAGATACCTTCTCTAAAGAGAGGTTTATTCTGAAGTTTTCCTGTTTAAATTATCCATGAAAACAACCTCAAGGCCCAGTGTATACATTTATTCCACTTCATCTGGCATTTCCTGGCTGTCTGCCATGAGCGGGACACTGCTAGGATCAAATGGGACGCTGATAGATGTGCATTTTTATTCTTTTAAACGCTAATAATAATTTCCAGTGACAGCAAGAAGGATTGGCTTCACACTTTTAAGTAGGAATGCTTAGTTTTAGTTCCTAAACTACTTGCTTTTTTGGTTTTCCTAGGTAAAGTTAGGTATAACCAAAAGCCACTTTTACAGCTTGGTAGGTTATGTATTTAAATGAAAAAAGGTGTATAGCAATCCTGAGTTCAATCCATGCTTTAACTCACATGCAGTGGCCCTTTCCACACTTGGCATCCTTTCTTAGAGAGAATTACTGACTCTGTGACCACACTGGGTCAGAGACTCCTGGGGTTTCTAGAGAGTTGCAACCTTGTATCTCAGTTTTATGCTCAGAAGGAGGATGCAGAGTGCAGAGAAGATTCTTCCAGGACACTGAAGCATTTTTCTTTGCCAAGTATTTGAAGGAAGAGAGCAATGCAAAGGAAGAGGAAATGCTAGTGTGGTAATCTCTGCTTCCCAAGTACCCTCACTGACTTCTAGAACAAAACTCTCAGCTGGGGGCAGTAATTTCAGGCAAGTTCAGCCAGACACATGCTGTGCTAATTGGTTTTCATTTGTTATTTCATTTCACCCTCACCACCACTGTATGAGTAAGTTTTATTATTAGTCCCCGTTTTACAGATGAGAAGACAGAGGCAGAGAATTTATCTAAGTGGCAATTTATCTAAGTGGCTGACTTCAGAATCCCACCCAAGGTCTGCCTGACTGCAGGGTCCATGCTTTTAACCCACTATATTCACTACTGGTGCTTCCCAGGTGGCACAGTGTAAAGAATCTGCCTGCCAAGCAGAAGATGCAAGAGACGCGGGTTTGATCCCTGGGTCAGGAAGATCTTCTGGAGGAGGAAATGGCAACCCACTCTCGTATTCTTGCTTGGAAAATTCTGTGTTCAGAAGAACCTGGCAGGCTACAGTCCATGGGGTCACAAAGAGTGAGACGCGGCGGAGCATGCACGCGCACTCACCACTAGATATTCTCCCACAGTGACCCTTCCCAGCTGGTGACACGCGCCAGTCTTAGAATTCACTCGGCGCCTGTCTTCCTCACTCCTGGACAGTCTATGAGATCTTAACCTATTCTGACTTGTTCCAACATCCAGGGCCTGGCACATGGGAGACACTAAATATCTGTTGAGTGAAACTGGAAATAGTATAGTTCAGTTCCGTTCAGTCGCTCAGTCGTGTCCGACTCTTTGCGACCCCATGAATCGCAGCACACCAGGCCTCCCTGTCCATCACCATCTCCCGGAGTTCACTCAGATTCACGTCCATCGAGTCTGTGATGCCATCCAGCCATCTCATCCTCAGTCGTCCCTTCTCCTCCTGCCCCCAATCCCTCCCAGCATCAGAGTCTTTTCCAATGAGTCAACTCTTTGCATGAGGTGGCCAAAGTACTGGAGCTTCAGCTTTAGCATCATTCTTTCCAAAGAAATCCCAGAGTTGATCTCCTTCAGAATGGATTGGTTGGATCTCCTTGCAGTCCAAGGGACTCTCAAGAGTCTTCTCCAACACCACAGTTCAAAAGCATCAATTCTTCTGCGCTCAGCCTTCTTCACAGTCCAACTCTCACATCCATACATGACCACTGGAAAAGGCAAACCATTCAATATTACAGTTATCCAAGTCTATGTCCCAACCAGTAATGCTGAAGAAACTGAAGTTGAACGGTTTTATGAAGACCTACAAGATCTTTTAGAACTAACACACAAAAAAGACGTCCTTTTCATTATAGGGGACTTGAATGCAAAAGTACGAAGTCAAGAAACACTTGGCGTAACAGGCAAATTTGGCCTTGGAATGCGGAATAAACAGGGCAAAGACTAGTGGAGTTTTGCCAAGAAAATGCACTGGTCATAGCAAACACCCTCTTCCAACAACACAAGAGAATACTCTACACATGGACATCACCAGATGGTCAACACCGAAATCAGATTGATTATATTCTTTACAGCCAAAGATGGAGAAGCTCTATACAGTCAACAAAAACAAGACCAGGAGCTGACTGTGGCTCAGATCATGAACTCCTTATTGCCAAATTCAGACTTAAATTGAAGAAAGTAGGGAAAACCACTAGACCATTCAGGTAAGACCTAAATCAAATCCCTTATGATTATACAGTGGAAGTGAGGAATAGATTTAAGGGTCTAGATCTGATAGATAGAGTGCCTGATGAAATATGGATTGAGGTTCATGACTTTGTACAGGAGACAGGGATCGAGACCATCCCTGTGGAAAAGAAATGCAAAAAAGCAAAATGGCTGTCTGGGGAGGCCTTACAAATAGCTGTGAAAAGAAGAGAGGCGAAAAGCAAAGGAGAAAAGGAAAGATATAAGCATCTGAATGCAGAGTTCCAAAGAATAGCAAGAAGAGATAAGAAAGCCTTCTTCAGCGGTCAATGCAAAGAAATAGAGGAAAACAACAGAATGGGAAAGACTAGAGATCTCTTCAAGAAAATTAGAGATACCAAGGGAACATTTCATGCAAAGACAGAAATAGTATAATCAATTGTATTATGCAAAATCTTCTTCTAGGAGTTCTAGTAGAAGAAGCCAACAGTTATCTATTTATTTATTAGTTTATTTTTGGCTGTTCTGTGTCTTTATTGCTGTAAGCAGACTTTCTCTAGTTGTAGCAGGCTGGGGCTAGCTACTCTCTAGTTGTGGTACCTGGGCTTCTCATTGAGGCGGCTTCTCTTGCTGCATAGCACAGGCTCTAGGTGCAAGGGCTTCAGTAGCTGTGGCTTACGTGCTCCATGGCGTGTAGAATCTTCCTGGACCAGAGATCGAACCTGTGTTCCCTGCATTGGCAGGTGAATTCTTATCCACTGCGCCTTGGGGAAGTCTTGGCCAACGATTATGGATCTTTTGTTTCCATTGATGGGGTGAGATGGGCATGGCATGCAATGCAAGTATGTGCTTTAGGTTCTGTGATGGAGCTGGAGAGACAAGGCATATAAGATCCATTGCTGTTCAGTTGCTAAGTCATGTCTGACTCCATGTCCCCATGAACTGCAGCATGCCAGGCTTCTCTGTCCTTCAGGCTCTCCCGGAGTTTGCCCAAACTCATGTCCATCGAGTCAATGATGCTATCTAACCATCTCATCCTCTGTTATCTTCTTCTCCTCCTGCCCTCAGTCTTTCCCAGCGTCAGGGTCTTTTCCAAGTCGGCTCTTCACATCAGGTGGCCAAAGTATTTAGGAACAACTGAAGATGACTGCAGCTTGAGCGCTGCATTGTGTGTACATAACTTTGCAATTGGAAACCCAGTGTCTCAGAATGAATCTCCTGTTTCTTCCTGAACGATTTGGAACTTTCTACATCCAAGTGCTTTTCCTTTGCTAGAGAGCAAGACTGTCCTGTTTAGGCTGTCATATTTCTAAACTGCCACAAGGTGGGAGTATTTTAAAACTTTACTGTGATTTTCTGATTATTAATCTTTTGCGAGCCATATGGTTGATAGAACATCAGTGTCCCAACACAGTACATTGCAACTCAGAAAAACAAACATGGCTCTCTTTTTACTGCTGGAAACTTGACTCTTGTGAGATTGGCAAAGAGAAATGGATATTAAAGCAAGAGAATTAACAGTTATTGGTTCAGTTTGTAACTATTGTGTGTTACATTTGAAAATAAGCTTGTGGTGTAAAATGGAAACATTTTACATTTTTGGTTCCAATACCACATTTTTGTATTGGAACCAAACTTCAGTATTGTTAATGAATGTAGTCTCATTCTTTTTTTTCCCCTAAAGCTCTCCAAGTTGAAGCAATGTTAATCTTCTCATGATTCATCATTATTTTGCTCTTTGGTTCCAGTGTAGGAATTCAGCCACCCGTGGTGCATACTGAGGGCTGGACTATCAAACTTTTTATTGTCTCTGGCACCTCCGGCAAATAGCAGATGTATTTTCAGTGTCCTGGGACAGAAATTCAAATTGTAACTGGTGAAATATACCAAACCAGAGAGGATTAAAGAGCTGATGGTCAGTGGAGTGTGTGTTTTAAGTAAGTAAGTAAGTAAGTAAAGTCACTCAGTCGTGTCCGACTCTTTGTGACCCCATGGACTGCAGCCCACCAGGCTCCTCAGTCCATGAGATTCTCCAAGCAAGAATACTGGAGTGGGTTGCCATTTCCTTCTCCAGGGGATCTTCCCGACCCAGGGATCGAACCTGGGTCTCCCGCATTGGAGGCAGACGCTTTAACCTCTGAGCTTTAACTGATGTGCAAAAAAGCCCATTTGCAAAGGAATCTACTACCGAAAGATGGTGATCTTGGCTAAAATGTGAGTCTTTAATCCTTTTAGAAACTCTGGTCCTAAAGGTCAAGGGAAGCAATAGGCAAAGAAAGGAAGGACAAGGGTAGGAAGTTTGGCCAAATCAGATAGAGGAAGGACTGGCAAGCACTCAGGTTCCTGCAGTCAAGGATGCAAATCCATGTTTTTCTTCATCAGCCCTTCAGTCACCTTTGAAGCTGATGATTGCAGACTCGGCCCTAGGAGATTAAATGGCTTCCAGTTTCATTAAGGTGTTATATGCATGGGCAGGTAGGCCAGTTTCCATGGAGAACATTCTACAAACCATGGGAAAGCAACTTGAGCTCACTTCTGAACATTGTCTTGTTGACACCAGCAACACTCAATCTCCTCTACTCAGGTAGGACTTCTCACTCCCTTGCCCCACAGGTGTCCGCAGGTGTGATATATGCTCATTCCACTTCATTCCTACCATCCTAATTCTCCTTACCTCAACTTGCAGAATCCTAGAGAGTCAAAGATATAATGGGAGGAGAGCAAAGTGAAGGCAAGTGACTTGCCCAAGAAGCATCTCTAATTCAAACCTTTTGCCCAGTTTTTCCTGCCCAGCTCACCCAAATCTGACTTTTGCTAGGTCCGCCTCAAGTCTTCACCTTCAAAGCCCTAGAGAACTTAATGTTAAAGTCCATATATCTCGATTACATACTCTTTGGTGCGGCCTACTGCTGCTTTCTGTATCTGTCTTGACTCCTCAGCTGACAGGCTAAGGCTCTTGAACCCAGGGCCAGCTCTTATACATCAGGGCTCCCCAGTCCACAGATCATCTGGATTCTGATTAAGATGGAGATTCTGATTCAGAAGGTCTGGGGTGGGGCTTGAGACTCTGTGTTTCTGACAAATTCCCTTGAAAGTGGTGCTGATGCTGCTGGCTCAGCACAGCATGGGTAATTGATTGATGGCTCCTTTTCCTCAGAAATGTTGCAGAAGTCCATTTTATCTGATAGAAATTGGTTTTTCTGCCTGTAGCATGTTGAAGAGATAATAATAGTTTCTTTGTTATGTGGAGGTAGTGCAGTATGTCAAGTTAAAGCACTGACTTTAAGCTACTCAAAATAAAAAGGTAACATTTTTCAAGCAGTTAACTATGTGTTGGGCACTCAGATGAGTCCTTTATATGCATTTTTGGATTAAATCTTTTGAAAGAAAAACAGTAAGTAAAAAACAAAAACTCATTGTGTTCTGTTTGGGTTTTCAGAAAATAAGTATCAATTTCTTAAGTGATTTCTCTTTCTGTAGGGCTACAGAGTTTCTACAGATTTTGAATACAGTGCTCTTTTAAGAAAAGCTTAGTAAGTCTCCTGTGAGGATTTTTACATCAGCTGATAGTTAAGAAGTTATGACTAATTTTTCATAACTGCTGTTTTGTGTCTTATATGCCTTTTCTCAATACATAAACTTTAATAGGTAAACATCTTTGTAATGTTATGAGTACACGGAAAAAGAGTTTGAATCAACTAAAAGACAAGGATGTTTAATTTGATGTAACTCAGATAAGAGATTTTGGAACTTATTAGAATAAAGTTTCAATTCTTATTTCTGAGTTTCAGAAGCTCAAGAATAATAAGTTTGGCAGAGGCAAAGGTGCATTATCTTATCTTGAGATTTCTCTTTTTGTAATTAATTTTTATTGGAATATATTTAATATCTTGAGATTTCTTTAGAATTCAGAATCTAAGTAGTGAGCATCTTGTTGATTAAAAAAATTGATTTTCATTCTCAAAAAGAAAATCTATGCTTCGACCCATTTTTTTCCTTGAGTTAAGAGGAATGTATGTATGTGTATATGCATGTATATATGTTAGGATATTACACAAACTTTTGTGTTTAATTTTTTTATCTGTAAGTGGATAAAAATATCTATGTTGAGTGTTTTAAAAATACAAATTAAATGAATACTGAATTCTCTTAGCAAATATTTATTGAGTTCCTATTATACCAGGGTGAATACAAGCATTGCTCTAAACCAGGACAAAGCAAAGTAGTATAGTGATGCTCTCATAGAACTCTGAGTCAGAGGTTGGGGGTACAGCCAATAAAGAGGCATAGTAGGTAATTTCAGGTGGTGTAAGTACTGGGAAGGAGACAGAGCAGTCTGGAAGGCTTCCTGGAGGAGGTGATCTCTGACTTGAGCCTGATTTAATTTAATCAATATTCACTAAAGGGAGTGTAACATGCATAAATGAGGTCAGGGTTGTCCAGTCTGCTCAGAGTGGGCACCTAACATCTCTTCATCCAACAGGAATGATAGATTGTGGAGTTTCTGTTTGTAGCAATTATTTTTAGAAGAGAGCACGATCTCTCTGATAGACTAGATAATAATCTGACAAAGGATAGCCCAGGCTGGTAGGTTTTTCAGAATCTGCTCTAGCTTCCACAGCTCTTCACATGGTGCTACATGCATGGATTTCTGAAAAACAATCTTTATAAAAATGCCTTAAATTTCTTGGTGATTATTTACTTTAAAAGTATATGACTTTTTAAATTCTTTTTTACATTAAAAATTTTTTTAAGTATATAACTTTTAATATTAATAAACTTTTTTGTCTTACTAGTGGTAGTTGCTGTTCAAGGAAGTCTGATTTGTGTTTCTGGAATCTCACTAACCTTTTCTTCTAATTTAGAAACTGGATGAAGACTTGCATCAAACAATTGCAAAGGAGATGAACCTCTCCGAAACGGCTTTTATCCGAAAGCTACACCCAAATGACAACTTTACACAAAGTAAACACACTTTTTAATTTTCTTTTAAAACAATTCCTGAATGGTACCAGAAACGGTTTTTACAGTGGGGGAATAATATTTAAGAAAAATGTCCATTTATTATTTGCATGCAGATAAGGAAGGTGGGGGAGCTTCTAATTTGATTTTCAGTTCATCTAAGGAGCGGATGCTGATGGATTTGAATGTTTCAGATCCAGATCTAGCATTGCAGAGCCCTAGAGGTCTTGCCTCGGAGAAGGCAATGGCACCCCGCTTCAGCACTCTTGCCTGGAAAATCCCATGGACAGAGGAGGCTGGTAGGCTGCAGAAAATGGGGTCGCTAAGAGTCAGACATGACTGAGCCACTTCACTTTCACTTTTTACTTTCATGCATTGGATAAGGAAATGGCAACCCACTCCAGTATTCTTGCCTGGAGAATCCTAGGGACGGGGGAGCCTGGTGCATTGTCATCTCTGGGGTCGCACAGAGTCAGATATGACTGAAGCAACTTAGCAGCAGCAGCAGCAGCAGCAGAGGTCTTGCCTAGACTTTGCTCCTCCTTTTCACAACATGTTTCAGTGATTAATTACGCTAATGCAGTGTTTAGAAAAGAATAAGAAAATGAAAACTTTCAACCCCCTTGTATAGAAATGATCTCATCTCTCTTTGGTTTTTCTCCTCTGAAGGTTCCTGCTTTGGATTAAGGTGGTTTACACCACAGAATGAGGTTCCTCTCTGTGGCCACGCTACCCTGGCTTCTGCAGGTTATTGTTATTTCTCCCAGAAATCTTGATTCCAGCTTGTGTTTCTTCCAGTCCAGCATTTCTCATTTCCTTGAACAGGTAAAATGAGGGGTAATGATGTCACTTTGTTTATGGAATTTGTTAAGTGTTAAAAGTCAAAAGGAGGCAGAATTAAATGCCTCATCTTCCTTTCTTGTCAGAACGGAAAAGAGCATTTCTTTGGTTAACAGACATGTCGTGACCTGACTGTGACCTGACCTCAGAAACAAAGGATCGGACACCAAGAAATTTGCAACAACTAACCATGTCCCACCCTCTCCTTTCCTATAAAAGGGCTTTCCGGAAAGCTGTCAGGGGTTTCAGGGGTTTTTAAGGCGTGAATCACCTGTCTTTTTGCTCTGCAGTAACCCTTTGTCTGCTCCGACCTCAGACATTGCGACGTTGTTTGGCTTCACTGTATGTTGGGCACATGGACCTGTGTTCCGTAACTATTTTAGATTTAATAAGAATAGATGTTGATATATATCACCCTTTTGTGCATACAAAAGGGAACAACTTGGCTGAAATATTTCTAAACATTTTTACATTCAGTCTGAGTTTTTGAAACACTTTTGATTCAGGGTTGTTAATGCCCACTGTTGCTCCATGGAGCAGAGATAGGCCATCCCCACTCAGCCCTTTCTGATTTCTAGTCACAGAATTTGTGGGCACAATACAAAAGATCTTATTTTATGTCACTTGGTTTAGGGTGGTTTGTTAAACAGCAGAAGATAACTGGCGTGTCCTTCATTCACAAGGAACTTTGACACTCTTGCAAGACCTTCTCTTCCCCTTCTAGATCCTTCCATCTGCTGTGTCACAAGGATGACCACTGCAACGCTCCATGCTCCCAGTTCCTGGACGTCCTCCCAGTGGCGCCATCCATATCTAAGCCACCTCAGCTGCCTTCTTTCAGTTGACAAAAAGGGAGGGTTTCTCTGGGATTTTAATGGCTGCTTGAGAAGGTTTGGAATGAGAGACAGAGGCCTTATTTTATCACCCCTCCAAAGATCCTCTGCCTGCCCTCTGGGATCATCAACAGGAGGACAATGAGCAGAACTGCAGGTCACAAAGTCACCATGCCAACCTCCCTGCGCATCATGAGGGTCATCACAGAGAAGTCAGTCTCCTTGGGGAGGGGGAAGGGCTACCCCCAAGGCCAACCATTTTCCTCTTCACCCTCAGGGCAGGTACTGGGGAAAGCTTCAGTGCACTATAGTTAGAGGACTGGCTGTGCCAAGGTCCCTGGGTACAACTAGAGACGCTAGTGGCCCTGGCCTGAGACGGCCTGGAGGGGTTGGGATCAAGCGGGAACTCAGGGGTGGCCAGTTAAATGGAGAGCAGTGGGCTCTGGACACCCGGGCTCTGCCTCTTGCTGTCGCTGCGCCTTCCACTGCTGTGTGCAGAGAGCCTCCAGTACAGCACCTTGGACTGGAGAAATTCCCACCAACGCCTTTGCAAGGACTGGGGAAACGTTCATTACTTCTTCAGCCCAGATGAGATAAGCTTCCATGGCAGCAACATGCAGCACAGGAGCAAGGCGAACAAGCTGTACGACTGTGATGGTGACTTCAACCTCTATTTCGTCTTGGATACGTGAGTGGCCCTCCCACCTGGCCCCGGGAGCCCCCTCAAGGCACCTCTGTCATTAGCCTTACTGATGGCAGGAAATGGTCCAAGGGGACCCCAGGCTCTGAGAAAGAAGAGGCAAGGACAGTCTTGATCAGACCCAAGGACAGACCTCTGTGACTCCCTTGTTCCTGAGGCAGAAGGAATGCTAAGTGACAGACAACGGACACAAAGTACACATACTGTACAAAAGAATTTATCTGAAATGTCCAGGATAGGTAAATCCATAGCGACAGAAAATAGATGAGTGCTCACAGGGGACAGAAAGATGTAGGGGGGCGGGGAGTGGTGGCGGCGGAGGGTGGTGGTTGGGGATTGACTGCTGGTAGTGACAGCCCACTCCAGTGTTCTTGCCTGGAGAGTCCCAGGGATGGTGGAGCCTGGTGGGCTGCCATCTATGGGGTGGCACAGAGTCGGACACGACTGAAGCGACTTAGCAGCAGCAGCAGCAGCAGCGACAGATTTGGGGAGAGTGATAGAAATTTTTTACAATTAGTGGTGATGGTTGCATGACATAGTGACTAAACTAGAAACCACTGAATTGTAGTCTTTCAAATGGTGAAGTGAAGTCGCTCAGTCGTGTCCGACTCTTTGCGACCCCATGGGCTATAACCTGCCAGGTTCCTCGGTCCATGGGATTTTCCAGGCAAGAATGCTAGAGTGGATTGCCGTTTCCTTCTCCATTCAAACGGTGACCTAGACGTTAAATAAATTCTGTGCTCGGTCATGTCCAACTCTTTTGTTACCCCATGAACCATAGCCTGCCAGTCTTCTCTGTCCATGGGATTTTTCAGGCAAGAACACTGGTGTGTGTTGCCATCTCCTCCTCCAGGGATCCTCCCAACCCAAGGATCGAACTCGTGTCTCCTGCATCTCCTGCATTGGCAGGAGGATTCTTTACACTGAGACACCCAACAGTGATTTCATATAAAATATACATTTTGTCTCAATTTTTTTTAAGTATTCAGAGAAAAGAGGAAGGGGAAAACATTGTAGAGTTGTGTCAGGCAGTTAAATAATAAAAGTTACAGTAATAAAATTATGTCACTTTTCTGAAAAAAAAAATGGGCAGAAGACTTGAATAGATATTTTTGCAAAGAAGACATGTTAGAATGACTATCATCAAAAAGTCTACAAAATGTTGGTGAGGATATGGGGAGGAGGAGACTCTGGTACACTGTTGCTGGTGATACAAATTGGTATAACCACCAGTAAAAACAGTATTAAGGCTCTTTACAAAACTGAAAATTGAACTACCATATAGTCCACTGCTGGGTATAAATTTGAGAAGATAGATGAACTTCATTGTTTATAAACAATATAATTTCCAGTTGACAAGGCATGGAAGCAAACCAAATGCCCATCAACAGATGACTGGATTAAGAAGACGTGTGTGTGTGTGTGTGTGTGTGTGATATATATATATAAACATATATGAATATCACTCAGCCATAAAAAATGAAATAATGCGACTTGCAGCAACATAGATTTAGAGATTATTATACTATGTGAACTTAAGTCAAACAGAGAAAGACAGTATTGTATGGCATCAGTTACATGTGGAATCTGTCTAGATTTTTATTTTATTGTGTTATTGTTTAATAATACAAAGGAATGCATATACAAGACAGAACAGACTCACAAAGAAAACAAACTTGTGGTTACCAAAGGGGAAAGGAAATGGGGGAGAGAAAATTAAGGGTATGAGATTAACAGATACAAACTACTATATATATAAAATACATAAACAACAAGAAATTACAGGGGATTATACTCATTATCTTGCAATAATTTATAATGAAATGTAATCTGCACAAATACTAAGTCACTGTACTGTACACCTGAAACACAATATTGTAAATCAACTACACTTCAGTGAAAAGATTATTCTGAGCTCTTTGTCAGACAGTCCAAAGATCTCCATTTTTAATTGAAATATAATTGATTTACACTGTTGAGTTAAATTAAGGGTATGAGATTAACAGATACAAACTACTATATATATAAAATACATAAACAACAAGAAATTACAGGGGATTATACTCATTATCTTGCAATAATTTATAATGAAATGTAATCTGCACAAATACTAAGTCACTGTACTGTACACCTGAAACACAATATTGTAAATCAACTACACTTCAGTGAAAAGATTATTCTGAGCTCTTTGTCAGACAGTCCAAAGATCTCCATTTTTAATTGAAATATAATTGATTTACACTGTTGAGTTTCAGTCTACAGAAAGCTGATTCAATATATACATATTCTTTCCATTATAGATTTTTCTATAATGGAAATAATGGAAATAATTCAATATTACAGGATATTGAATACAATTCCCTGTGCTATACAGTAGGTCCTTGCTGTTTTCTATTTTGTATATAGTAGTGTGTATAAGCGGAGAAGGCGATGGCACCCCACTCCAGTACTCTTGCCTGGAAAATCCCATGGACAGAGGAGCCTAGTAGGCTGTAGTCCACGGGGTCGCGGAGAGTCGGACACGACTGAAGCGACTTAGCAGCAGCAGCAGCAGCAGCAGTGTGTATAAGTTAATGCCAAACTCCTGATTTATTCCCTCTTCCTCCCCTCCCCTTTGGTACCATAAGTTTATTTTCTATGTCGGTGAGACTGTTTCTATTTTGTAAGTTCATCTGAATTATTTCCAAGGTTCTACATATAAGCAATATCATAAGTGATATCTTCTCTATCTGTTTAACTGTCAGTGGACATTTAGGTTGCTTCCATGTCTTGGCTATTGTAAATAGTGTTGTTATAAACATTAGGGTATATGTATCATTTCAAATTAGAATTTTCATCTTTTCCAGTTATATGCCTAGGAGTGGGATTGCTGGATCATATGGTAACTCGACTTTTAGTTTTTTAAGGAACCTCCATACTATTCTCCATAGTAGCTGCACCAGTTCGCATTCCCATCTACAGTGTAGGAGGGTTCCCTTTTCTCTACACCATCCGCAGCCTTTGTTGTCTGTAGACTTTTTGAAGATGGCCATTTTGACCAGTGTGACTGCATTTCTGTAACGACAGTGATGCTGAGCATCTTCTCGTGTGCCCAGGCTCTTCCTCAGGAGATGTTGCTGCTCAGGAGGATCCTGCATTGGTAACTCGACTTTTAGTTTTTTAAGGAACCTCCATACTATTCTCCATAGTAGCTGCACCAGTTTGCATTCCCATCTACAGTGTAGGAGGGTTCCCTTTTCTCTACACCATCTGCAACATTTGTTGTCTGTAGACTTTTTGAAGATGGCCATTTTGACCAGTGTGACTGCATTTCTGTAACGATAGTGATGTTGAGCATCTTTTCGTGTGCCCAGGCTCTTCCTCAGGAGATGTTGCTGCTCAGGAGGATCCTGCAACCTCTTCCCTAAATGCTCAGAACTCTAGCAGCCCCATGTATTACACCTGCTCCGTGGCTTCTGTGGTCTGACCTGGTAAATTTAGAATATAGGACAATAGGGTGGGCAAGCTGTGAATTTGGTGGCAGGAGATAATTATTATTCTCTCTCTAGTTCCTCAGATTTCAGAGGTCACAGCTATTAGAGTGAATATATGTGTTAGACTGTGAGGACCTCATAGATCATCAAGCCCAATTTTCACCTGTCCCCTTTTAGGAAAAAGATTCGTTTTTGCCTGCTTATATGCACCCAGTGACCAGGGTCACGCTTCCTATAGATCCAGCCCACTCTTTTTGGAGAGATACCTGAATTTTAGATAATACTTCCTTGCATGGAGCAACAGTAACATTACTATATAGCTCAAAAATGACCCCATATGGATAGAATGGGTTCTGAGGTCCACTGCTGCTGCTGCTAAGCCGTTTCAGTCGTGTCCGACTCTGTGCGACCCCATAGACCGCAGCCCATAACTGAATTTTAGATAATACTTCCTTGCATAGAGCAACATTAACATTATTATATAGCTCAAAAATGACCCCATATAGATAGAATGGATTCTGAGGTCCACTGCTGCTGCTGCTAAGCCGCTTCAGTCGTGTCCGACTCTGTGCGACCCCATAGACGGCAGCCCACCAGGCTCCCTCGTCCCTGAGATTCTCCAGGCAAGAACACTGGAGTGGGTTGCCATTTCCTTCTCCAATGCAGGAAAGTGAAAAGTGAAAGTGAAGTCACTCAGTCATGTCTGAGCCTCAGCAACCGCATGGGCTGCAGCCCACCAGGCTCCTCCGTCCATGGGATTTTCCAGGCAAGAGTACTAGGGTGGGGTGCTTAACAGTGCATTGTTTGTTTCCTACTTTGTTTTGTTTTTTCTTTTAATGCTGTGTTTTCCCCAAGATTACTTCCTGCTCCAGGCTGAACGTTCTCGCTTCTCTGTATTTCATACCCCTGTGCTTTCTACCTGACACTCACTCCCTTCAGCTTTTCCTTTGTTTTCAGATGACCCAGTGCCTATACACGGGTTACCTGCTTTATAGACTAACTGCATCAGCCCCTCTTTTCCTCTTTTAGTTCACAACCAACCCCATTGGGTGGGGGGGTTAGCACTTAAGGGAAACTGAGCCTCAGAGGGCTTCCCTGTGGCTCAATGGTCAAGAACCTGCCTGCCAAAGCGGAGGATGTAGGTTTGCTCCCTGGATCAGGAAGTTCCCCGGGGAAGGAAATGGCAATCCATTCCAATATTCTTGTCTGGGAAATCCCATGGACAGAAGGAGCCTGGTGGGCTACAGTCCATGGAGTCACAAAAGAGTCAGCCACAATTCACCAACTAAACAACGAGCCTCAGAAAGATTAAGCAGCATGCTCCAGAGACTAAGAGGAGATGCAAACTTGGGTCTTCCAGCTCCTGGCTGCCTGGCTGCATGGTACATGGTATTTGTTGTTCTTTTTAAATCTCTTTTTAATATAATACACATAATATAAATTTTCCTTTTATGTACATTCACAGTGCAACCATCACTATTATTCATTTCTAGGACGTTTTCAACATCACATATTGAAACTGTACACATTTTTTTCCACATTTAAGTTAGCTCTATTTCTTGCCTTTGACAAATATCTCCCCAAATGCTCTTCCCCCCAGTCCCTGGCAACCACCGTTATTCTCTATGCTTTTGAGTTTTCTTATTATAGATTCCACACATAAAAAAGAGAAATTGTATATTTGTCTTCTGTGCATGGCTTATTTACTTAAGGTAATGTCTTTAACATTTGTGTCAATTTGTGTTGACACAAAAGGCAAAAAATTATTTCTTTTTAAAGACTAAATAATATTCTATTGTATGCGTATATCATGTATTCTTTATCTGTTACTGGGCACTTAGATTGCTTCCATATCTTGACTATTGCAAATAATGTTGAAATGAGCATGAGAGCAGACATACATGTCTCTTCCAGATCCTCGTTTTATTCTCTTTGGGTCCATACCCAGAATTCCGCCTATATTTTAAGAAAAAAGAAGAAAAGACTCTTCCATTATTTTCATCCTCATTTCCCACTTTTCTTGCTCTCCAAGGATGAGCGTGCCTCCAGCAGAGAAAGACCGAATAAGTAGAAACGAGTCAGTCCTTGAGGCAGCACCACATGCTGCCTAGCTCATTGTTCCATCACATATTCATCACGTATAAATGGAAAGTTAACAGCATCCAGAAAAATGCATCACCAGAATCATTCCCCTGTCAGGCACAGGGACATCCAGGACAATCGCCATCTGTTTGAAGGCTGACTCTCTGGGGCAGAACTTTGCTTCAGATATGACAGTCACATAAGCCTGCCTGGCCTTAGCTCTCTTGGAATCCCTCTTTCTGAGCCTTCCTTTTTTTTTTTTTTAATTGGAGAATAATTGCTTTACGATGTTGTGTTGGTTTCTGCCATATAACAACGTGAATCAGCTGTAAGTATACATATGTCCCCTCCTGCATGAACCTCCCCCCTCACCCCCAACCCTATCCCACCCCTCTAGATTGTTATTCCCCTGTCAGGCACAGGGACATCCAGGACAATCGCCATCTGTTTGAAGGCTGACTCTGGGGCAGAACCTTGCTTCAGATATAAGACAGTCACATAAGCCTGCCTGGCCTTAGCTCTCTTGGAATCCCTCTTTCTGAGCCTTCCTTTTTTTAATTGGAGAATTGCTTTACGATGTTGCGTTGGTTTCTGCCATATAACAACATGAATCAGCTGTAAGTATACATATGTCCCCTCCTGCATGAACCTCCCCCCTCACCCTCAACCCTATCCCACCCCTCTAGATTGTCACAGAGTACCAAATTGAGCTCCCTGTGTTACACAGCAACTTTCCCCTAGCTATTTGACATATGATAATATATATATTTCAATGCTACCCTCTCAATTCATCCCACCTTCTCCTTCCCCCTATATGTCTCCAAGCTTGTTCTCTATGCTTGCGTCTCTATTGCTACCCTGCAAATAGGTTCATCAGTACTGTTTTTCTAGATTCCATGTGTATGCGTTAATATATGATATTTGGTTTTCTCTTTCTCACTTACTTCATTCTGTACAACAGGTTCTAGGTTCATCCACCTGCTAGAACTGACTAAAAGCTATTCCTTCTTATGACTGAGTCGCATTTCACGTGTGTATGTACCACTTCTTTATCCAGCCATCTGTCGCAAGACCTCCAGGCTGCTCCCGTGTCCTGGCAATTGTAAATAGTACTGCTGTGAGCCCTGGGACACATGTCTCTTTTTGAATGGTGGTTTTCTCGGGGGGGGGGGGTGTGCCCAGTAGTGGGATTGCCGGCTCATGTGGTAGTTTTATTTCTGGAAACGGTACATATTTGTAAAACTCCCCTTTCACCCCAGTTCCTGGTAATCCATGTTATATTTTCTGCATCTGTGAATTTGTCTCAGAACCACATATAAACGGGGTGATACAATAACTGGCCTATTGAGTCTCATTTATTTCATTAGCAAAATGTCTTTGAGGTCCATCCGTGTTGTAAAATGTGTGAGAATTTCGCTCCTTTCTGTGACTGTACATATATTTCCTTTATTTTTTCATCTGTTGGTAAGTGCATGGGTTGTTTTCACTCTGGGGAATAGTGCTGCTGTGAACTTAGTGCATGCATATCCATTTGAGTTCCTACTTTCTCCAGCACTTATTTTCAAGTTGGGTGTTGTTTTCTTTCGGTAATAGCCATCCCAATGAGTGCGAAGTGGTATCCTGTGGTTTTGCTTGCTTTTCCTAATGACCAGTGATGCTGAGCATCTTTGTGTGCTTGATAACGGGCCATTTTTATATGTTCTTTGGAAAACACATCTATTCAAATCCTTTGCCCGTTTTTTGAATTGGGTCCTTTGGGATTTTGTTGTTATTGTTCGTGAGCTGTAGGTGTTCTTTATGTATCTGGACATCAATTCTTTACGAGATACAATTTGTGAGTATTCTCTCTCATTCTGTGGATTATCTTTTCACTTGATTAATAGTATCCTTTGCACAGTAGTTTTAAATTTTCATGAGCTTTGATTTGGTTTATCTATTTATATCTTTTATTCACTGTGCTTTTACTGTCGAATCTAAAAAAATAGCCACCACCAGTCTATTGTCATGAAGCTTTCCCCTGGGTTTTCATCCAGGAGTTTGATACGGGCACACCTCATTTCACTGTGCTTGGCTTTGTTGCTCTTCACAGATGCTGCCTTTTTTTTTTTTTTTTTTTTTTTTACGATTTGAGGGGGTTTTGGCAGTTTTTCACTGAGCAAAATTATTGGCTCAGTTTTCCTAACAGCATTATATTTTAATTCTGGTATGTACATTGTTTTTTGATATAATGCTATTAAACATGTAATCAATTCAGTTGAGTCACTCAGTCATGTCTGACTCCTTGCAACCCCATGGACTGCAGCATCCCAGGCCTCCCAGTCCATCACCAATCCTGGAGCCTACTCAAACTTGTGTCTATCATGTTGGTGATGCTCTCCAACCATCTCATCCTCAATCATCCCCTTCTCCTCCTGCCTTCAATCTTTCTCAGCATCAGGGTCTTTTCAAATGAGTCAGCTCTCGCATCAGGTAGCCAAAGTATTGGGGTTTCAGCTTCAGCATCAGTCCTTCCAATGAATATTCAGGACTGATTTCCTTTAGGATGGACTGGTTGAATCTCCTTGCAGTCCAAGAGTCTCCAACACCACAGTTCAAAAGCATCATTCTTCGGCCCTCAGCTTTCTTTCTAGTCCAACTCTCATAGCCATACATGACTACTGGAAAAACCACAGCTTTTACTACACAGATCTTTGTTGGTAAATTAATGTCTCTGCTTTTTAATATGCTGTCTAGGTTGAAATAGAACATGTAATAGAACATGTAACAGATTACAGTAAAGTATAAACATAACTTTTATATGCTCCAGGAAATAAAAATTCATGTGAGTCACTTTTTTGCGATATTTGCTTTATTTCAGTGGTCTGGAACAGAACCCACAATATCTCCAAGGTATGCCTTTAGTTTTAGGCCTTCTTACATTTAGGTCTTTGATCCTTCTTGAAATATGTTTTGCAAATGTGCAAGGTGAGAGTTCAGGTGCACTCTTTTGCATATGGACATCCAGTAAAAATATGCAGAAATACTAAAAATGCTCTCCTTTCCCACCTTAAATGCTCTTGGCACCCTTTTCAAAATCATTGACCGCATTTACAAAGATACGTTACTGGAAATTCTGTTCTAGTCTTTTGTTCTGTATGTCTGTTCTTACTGCATACCACCCTATTATGATCCCTGTAGATTTGTAATAAATTTCAAAACCAGAAATGATGTGAGTCCTCTTATCATGTTCTTCTTTCTCAAGACTTTTTCTAACTCTTTGAAGGCCTTCTGAGATTCATATGCATTTTAGAATGCATTGTTTAATTTCAGCAAAAGAAGGCTACTGAGATTTTGGTAGAGATTTCATTGAATCTGTAGGTAGCTTTACTAGTAATTTCAGCTTAACAATACTGTCTCCAGCCCATTTCTTTGCAGTGATTTATCTTCTTGAATTTCTTTCAGCAATGTGTTACAGTTTTTGTGTACAATCTTTTGTCTTCTTGGTTAAATTTTGTTTCTGTTAGATGCTATTTCAAATGGAACTGAATTTATTTCTTTTTTGGAATGTTAATTGCTATTATATAGAAGTGCAATGATTTTTTATAGCTTGATTTTGTATACTGAAACTTTGATGATGTTTTTATTAATTAACAGGTTTTTTAATAGAATCTTTGAGTTTTTACATGTAAGATCATATTATCCAAGAAGAGAAGCACTTTCACTCTTATTTTTCAATCTGTATAATTTTTATTTCTTTTTCTTGCTTGCTTGTTCTAGCTAGGACTTCCAATGCTATGTTACATAGAATTAACACAAGTGGCATCCATATGTTGCTCTTGATTTCAGGGTAGAAGCTTCTCATCTTTGACCATGATGTGATGGTTTTATACTTTTCATATATAGGTTTTGTCACGTTGTGGAGTTTTCTCTATTCCTAGTTTGAGTGTTTTTTATCAAAAAAGAGTGTTGGATTTTATCATACTCTTTTCCTACTTGAATTTCGATGATCATGTATTTTGGTTTCTTCATTTGATTAATGTGGGATATTACATTTATATGATTTTTATATGTAGAACCATGTTTGAATTGTAGAAATCCTACCTGGTCACAGTATGTAAACATTTTAATATTCCGCTGGATTCAGTTTCCTAGTATTTTCTTGAGGATTAGTGCATCAATCAATTAAGGACAATTGGGATTCTGCACTTGCAGTGTTGGGCTTTGGTATCATGTAATACAGCCCTCGTAGAGTGAATTTGGAAGTGTTCCCTCACCTTCAATTTTTTAAAGAGTTTAGAAAGAGTTGTTGTTGACTCTTCTTTAAAAGTTTGGTGAAATTCACCCTTGAAATCATCTAGTCCTTGGCCACTACTGTTGGTATATTTTTCTATTCATGATTCAACCTTTTCACTAATTATTGACCTATTCATATTTTTCATGATTGGATTTTGGTTGATTGCATATTTCTAGTCATTTGCCCATTTTGTTTAGGTTATCAAATTTTTTGAATAGAAATATTCATAGTATTACCTTATAATCCTTTTATTTTTTGTAATCAGTAGTAGTGTTTCATGTTTTGATGTTAGTAATCTGAGTTGCTCCATTTTTATTAAAATCAATCAATAATCAGAACAGGCTTGCCTACAGCCAAACATTTTCCCTCTTGGCACTGCTTTTACTGCATTCCAAATGCTTTGATATGTTGATTTCTCATTTTCATTTGATTTATGGTATTCTTACATTTTCTTTTGACTTCTTCTTTGATCTATTTTATTTGTTTACAACTGTACTGTTTAATATCCATACATTTTTCATTTCTTCATGTTTCTTTCTACTATTGATTCTCACTTCATTTATGCTTGGAAAAAACATTTAGACAGTTTCCATCTTTAGAATTTGTTTGGACTTACATTATGACCTAACATATGATCTACTGAACAGAATATCCCATGTGCACTTGGGGGGAAATCTGCCTTCTGTTGTTACTAGTTAGAGAATTCTGTGCAAATCTGTTAAGTACATTTGGTTTATAGTGTTGTTCGTGTTCTGTCTTCCCTTATTTCTCTGTTTCCTTATATTTTGTCTAGTTCTTCTATCCTTATTGAGAATTTGGTATTGATGTCTCCAATCTTTATTGTAAATCTATTTCTCTCTTAAATTCTTACAGCTGCCTCATAAATTTTTGGTGATCTAGTATTTGGTCCTTGTTTAAAAAATTGTTATATTTTCTTGTTAAATTTACCTTTTTATGAATACGTAATGCCCTTCTCTGCCTTCCTAAAACTTATTTTAGTTGAACCATAGCTGATTTACCATGTTATGTTAATTTCTGTTGTACAATCAAATGATTCAGTTATATAAACATACATTCTTTTTCAAAAAAAAATTATGTTTTTATGAGGAATAATCATTTTATATTGAAGCTACATCCATCACTAATGAGATTTTCTTTAAAATACTCCATTAAGATCAATTGTAAAGTACCCGAAGACAATAAACTACAAATACAGATCTCTTCTTAAGATTAAATTCAACCTAAAATTTATGTTTAATATTTTTATTGGGCATCTATTTTAGAACTAGGGGTGAACAAAAAACCCAGTATTAATGACCCAGGGTTCATTAGAAAGTACTGAAAGTGTAAGTACCAATAATTTTTATTCCTCACTTGTGTGGATGATCTTGACTGAATCACAATGAGCAAAGTTGTTTAGTCAGTCATATCCTCCTTTCCAATTACTTAAGTTGGGAAGAGACTGAAAATTTTTCTGGTGATGATTTTCTCTGATACTTAGATTTAACAAAAAGAATACATCATATAGAAAGAGATTCCATTTCAAGTCCAGAATTAAAAGGAAAGATATTAGAGATTTATTTCCACATGTTGCAGAATAGCAATGCAACAAGAATGGCTTCCTCCATGTAGTACCTGTTCAGTTTGTTAAAACTTGACTTTCATGTAGAAAAGAAATGTTTTTGGTCAAATAAGTATCAATATTTAGAAAGCTCTTTTCAGGGAAATCAACCCTGAATACTCTTGGAAGGACTGATGCTGAAGCTGAAACTCCAGTATTTTGGTCATCTGATGCCAACAGCCAACTCATTGGAAAAGCCTCTGATGCTGGGAAAGATTGAGAGCAGAAGGAGAAGCAGTCATCAGAGGATGAGATGGCTGGATGGCATCACTGGTGCAATAGACAAACTGGGGACTAATACCAAATAGTGTCAGATCCTGGAGACCCTCTTGGGGTGGCGGGGAACAGAAAAAGGAATGAGCCAGAGCTACTTCAAATCTCAGTATTCTGAAAGGGGAAGGTCCACTTGGGGAAAATTATCCACCTGCCAACCCAGGAGCCACAGGAGATGTGGGTTCAATTCTCGGGTCAGGAAGATTCTCTGGAGGTAGACATGGCGACCCACTCTAGTATTCTTGCCTGGGAAATCCCGTGGACAGAGCAAGGTAGGCTATAGTCCATGGGGTCTCAAAAGACTCTTGACTAAGGTACTAAACAATAACAAAAACGGTCTACTTGAGATGGGTCCTCTTAACTCCAGGGCAGAATTTCATAATAAATACTAATGTAGGAGAATGGGGGAAAAAAAAAAGATAGAAGAGGAGAGGGAGAAAGAAGAAGAGGGGGATAAAAGAGATATGATGGTTCTTTAACTTAAAAAATGAAATCAAAATTGTGAAAATAAATTATTTAACAACAGTTAGGTTATAATGGCAATTACGTGTTCATCTTTAGAATGAACAAAGTACGAGCCAAAATTTCACTGCTTTGGGGGTAACATGGCAAAGAAATGTTTTTGATAGTCAGACATGGCATTCTTAATTCATGTTTTAATCCATGTATGAGCCTCTCTTAATCCTTTGATAGTCAGATAGTTCTTTTTTTGAAGCTCCTCCCTTGTCATCATGCCTACTACTTTTTTTGCTCCTCTCTAGTGGTTGGCTAGTGAAAATGGCATTTGCTCAAGATTCTAGCAGTTATCTATTATCACTTTCAGTGACTTCAAGAAAGTTTGCATTTTATGCAATATTTGTAATTTTCACTTTGAATTTGATTTGCCATTGCATTTATATCATATTCTCCAGATGCTGATGTTTTAAACAGTGGGGAAAATAAAATCTAGTGTTAAGTGTACAGAATTTTGTTCCCTTTGAGTGAGTACTAATTTTCCAAAGGCCAGTTTTGTAATATGCATTTGTAAGTATTTTGTATTTTCTTTCCTATACAATCCTGTATACATCCAGGAATTTGATTATGAAAACCCAAAAGAAATACCTCTTTGATCTCTAAATAATCAAGAATGGCCTGTCTTTCTGAACATACTATAAATGACTGGATTTTTATATAGATGAAATGTAATCATTGAGAAGTATGTTTCTATTTCATCCTCAGAAATTTTTTATGCTATTCTCATGGCTTCCCTGGTGGCTCAGAGGTTAAAGCATCTGCCTGAAATGTGGGAGTCCTGGGTTCGATCCCTGGGTCAGGAAGATCCCCTGGAGAAGGAAATGGCAACCCAATCCAGTATTCTTGCCTGAAGAATCCCATGGACTGAGGAGCCTGATGGGCTACAGTCCACAGGGTCACAAAGAGTCAGACACGACTGAGCGACTTCACTTCACTTCATGTCATAATAGTATATCTTTGCAATATATGTCTAGTCTTTAGCAAGTTATTTGTTTATTTCAAAATTTAACTAAAAAAAAATAGCAGAAAAATAATTGCTTATCCACTATCTGACTGGTGAATTGTCAACAAACAAAAGATTCTCTATTTTAATTGCTTTTCTTTGTGGTGTTTAAATTGGTTAAAAAAAAATGATTAGTCAGATTGTCAACTTTGTTGTTTGTACAAATATACGTATGGAAAGGTTAACTATAAATTATGACAATTTGAAATGCAATTATAATCTGATGATACAATGCATATTCACAGTCAGAAAAATATAACATTGGCAAGAGACTTGTTGCTAGGAAATAAAGTTCTCACTACCAATTAGTATTCCTGGAAGTTTTCTATTAAATGAATGTATTATTTCATTTTGAAAGTTTCTCTGGATTAATTTGGATTTTCAAATGGGGTTTACATAAGAACCAAGGTGATAAAAAAAAATGTAAGTCAAACTTAAATCTATCCAATGCTTTTCAAAAATAATTAAGAATGGGTATTCTGACAAAATCCCACTTATAATATCAAATCTCCACATTCCATTGGTACTAGTGATGCAGGAAAAATCATCATAATGTATCATAAAATTGACTTTTATTTTACTGGGAAAAAAGAAAAAGGTTTACTTTTGGAAGAAGCACCTTCACTGCCCAAATTGTTTTGCATTTGGTTCACTAGAAAACAAGCCATTATTGGCCAATAGATAATCAGTAGATGAAAAGATGTAATAGAGATGCACTCTTTTCTGCCACCTTTAATGCCTAAGTTCTAATAATTTGGTTCATAACCTGCCGATTTAGAAGCAATCTATATTTTTCAGTCATTTGTTTATTTAGAATCCTGTGACCTTTCTCATTGCTTTAAACAGTGGGGAACACTTCAGACAATACACTACTGGCTTCACTTTTCCCTCTCTGTCAGCCACAAACATGCTCTAGTAACTTTGAGAAATGACTAGTCACTTTCTCTAGAATAATGGCCAGAAGATTTTTTGTTAGAATTTGATAAATTAATTCAGTTCAGTCTCAGTCACGTCCAACTCTTTGTGACTCCATGGATTGAAGCATGCCCTGTCCATCATCAACTCCCGGAGCTTACACAAACTCATGTCCATTGAGTCGGTGATGCCATCCAACCATCTCATCCTCTGCATCCCCTTCTCCTCCTTCCTTCAATCTTTCCCAGTATCAGGGTCTTTTCTATAGTCAGTTCTTTGTATCATGTGGCCAAAGTATTGGAGTTTCAGTTTTAGCATCAGCTCTTCCAATGAATATTCAGGACTGATTTCCTTTAGGAATGATTAGTTTGATCTCCTTGTAGTCCAAGGGACTCTCCAGAGTTTTCTGCAACACCACAGTTCAAAAGCATCAGTTCTTCAGTGCTCAGCTTCCTTTATAGTCCACTTCTCACATCCACACATGATTACTGAAAAAAACACAGCTTTGACTAGATGGGCTTTTGTCAGCAAAGTAGTGTCTCTGCTTTTTAATGGGTTGTCTAGGTTGGTCATAGCTTTTCTTCCAAGGAGCAAGCATCTTTTAATTTCATGGCTGCAGTCACTGTCTGCAGCAATTCTGGAGCCCAAGAAAATAAAGTCTATCACTGTTTCCATTGTTTGCCATTTGATCCATGGCAGGTGCAAAAAGCTCTGTCTCATACACACTATTCCTCTCGCTTTCTAATGAGTAAAAAAGAAGTGGCCTCATATTAGGAAAGGCCAGGGAGATAATAGAAACAGTAGTGATATTTTAGGATGATTCTCAATATTGTTAGTCTTGCCTTGAATTAAATGTTTCAATAAACTCAATCACAGTTATTTTAGTTCATGCATATCAAAATTTAGCAAGTTCCTAGAAACTTAGCAGTACATAAAGAATTACCAAATGATTTCAATTTCCCAAGGTTTAAATCACTAAATTTCCCAAGAAGGAAGTATCCCTAAGAACGAAGGTAGTGGAGGTGATTGAATTCCAGTTGAGCTATTTCAAATCCTAAAAGATGATGCTGAGAAAGTGCTGTGCTCAATATGCCAGGAAATTTAGAAAACTCATCACTGGTCACAGGACTGGAAAAAGTCAGTTTTCATTCCAATCCTAAAGAAAGGCAATGCCAAAGAATGGTCAAACTACTGCACAATTGCACTCATCTCACATGCTAGTAAAGTAATGCTCATTGTACTCTGCATATAAGTTAAATAAGTAGGGTGATAATATACAGCCTTGACGTACTCCTTTTCCTATTTGGAACCAGTCCGTTATTCCATGTCTGGTTCTAACTGTTGCTTCCTGACCTACATATAGATTTCTCAAGAGGCAGGTTAGGTGGTCTTGTATTAGTCAGAGCTCCTAAATTTCTGAAACCACTCTAGTCACTCACATCACTAAGTCATGTCCAACTTTTTTGTTACCCCATGGACTGTATAGTCCATGGAATTCTCCAGGCCAGAATGCTGGAGTGAGTAGCCTTTCCCTTGTCCAGGGGATCTTCCCAACCCAAGGATCAAACCCAGGTCTTCCACATTGCAAACAGATTCTTTACCAGCTGAGCCACAAGGAAAGCCCAATATATATATTTATATGTATATTCCAACCACATATATATATTCATATGGTTTATTTCAACCATATATATACATATGGTTTATTCCAACCATATGAAGGATCTGGTTGGAATAAATATGTGTGTGTGTGTATGTGAAGGATCTGGTTGAAATAAAAAAGAGAGCAATCTTAACTAATTGCTGCTAAAAAAGCAAAATCATAACTTTGCAAATTCTACATAGAATGAAGTGACCCATTTCTAGGTCTCTCTCCAAGCCAGGCTTCAGCAATACGTGAACTGTGAACTTCCAGATGTTCAAGCTGGTTTTAGAAAAGGCAGAGGAACCAGAGATCAAATTGCCAACATCCGTTGGATCATGGAAAAAGCAACAGAGTTCCAGAAAAACATCTATTTCTGCTTTATTGACTATGCCAAAGCCTTTGACTGTGTGGATCACAAGAAACTGTGGAAAATTCTGAAAGAGATGGAAATACCAGACCACCTGACCTGCCTCTTGAGAAATCTGTATGCAGGTCAGGAAGCAACAGTTAGAACTGGACATGGAACAACAGACTGGTTCCAAATAGGAAAAGGAGTATGTCAAGGCTGTATATTGTCACCCTGCTTATTTAACTTCTATGCAGAATGCATCATGAGAAATGTTGGACTGGAAGAAACACAAGCCGGAATCAAGATTGCCGGGAGAAATATCAATAACCTCAAATACTCAGATAATACCACCCTTATGGCAGAAAGTGAAGAGGAACTAAAGAGCCTCTTGATGACAGTGAAAAAGGAGAGTGAAAAAGTTGGCTTAAAGCTCAATATTCAGAAAATGAAGATCATGGCATCTGGTCCCATCACTTCACGGGAAATAGACGGAGAAACAGTGGAAACAGTGTCAGATTTTATTTTTTTGGGCTCCAAAATCATGGCAGATGGTGACTGCAGCCATGAAATTAAAAGACGCTTACTCCTTGGAAGAAAAGTTATGACCAACCTAGATAGCATATTCAAAAGCAGAGATATTACTTTGCCGACTAAGGTCCATCTAGTCAAGGCTATGGTTTTTCCTGTGGTCATGTATGGATGTGAGAGTTGGACTGTGAAGAAGGCTGAGCGCCAAAGAATTGATGCTTTTGAACTGTGGTGTTGGAGAAGACTCTTGAGAGTCCCTTGGACTGCAAGGAGATCCAACCAGTCCATTTTGAAGGAAATCAGCCCTGGGATTTCTTTGGAGGGAATGATCCTAAAGCTGAAGCTCCAGTACTTTTGCCACCTCATGAGAAGAGTTGACTCATTGAAAAAGACTCTGATACTGGGAGGGACTGGGGGCAGGAGGAGAAGGGGACAACCGAAGATGAGATGGCTGGATGGCGTCACTGACTCCATGGGCATGGGTCTGGGTGAACCCCAGAAGTTGGTGACGGACAGGGAGGCCTGGTGTGCTGGGATTCCTGGGGTCAAGGAGAGTCAAACACAACTGAACAACTGAACTGAACTCAAGTCCCTGGAGTATCCAATGCAATGAGAGGTCTTAAAGCTGAACTTAATTAGCTTCATAGTAATTCTGCATCCATATTTCTTATTAGGTGGATTTTTCTCTCTCTCATATTCCTTTCTTATGTTCCCTTATGTAACTTCTAAAATGAGTAATAATTTTAAGCATTCTTTATTTATTTACCTGTGCTTAGAGCTATACTTAAACATCCTGTGTTCTGTTTTTACCTTAGAATGCCTAACAAATTATTTTAATGATTGATGTGTAGGTAGATAGATAATTGAAACTGAGATTCTTCATATTCTCCCTGCTTGCTCTGCAAGTTTATAAATGCATTGTTTGGGTGGCCTTATCCTTCATGGTGGAGAAAGGATATTAGAAGGTCATGAAGTTGTCTAACATAACATGTCTTATGGCTGGTGGCAGGACAACACAGTACCAGATGAAAATTTGTCCATACTGATTATTTGGTGCTGAGAACACAGGATGCCAAGGGACTGTTTCATGGATTACAGGTTGTTATTATGATGAGAGTTGGACCAATCAACAGGGAGTAGACTGGCAGAGTAGACTGGCAGAGCCATCATGATCTAGAATGGGCTCTATTGCAAATCTCTTCAAAACTTACCACTTAGAGCTGCAGGAGATATTCATGCTTTGATGAATATCTGGCAGTCAATAGTTTACCTTAAACTTTTATGAACTATATTGATCTTTGTTGTTACTGTATTTATCCTATTAACCAGAGAGGACTGAACCCAGTGGAGGGTGTCCTAGACCTGGAATGCATATCCTATTACAGGACTCATCACACTTCTCTGCACCTCAAACTGATCTATGAACTGCCTATTTAGGAACTATGTCTTGTTGATTTTTTAAATCCCCCACCCCATCACCACTTCTTCACTCTACACTATCCCAATGCTTAAAATTTTGGCTTATACACTTGATCCATCTCAAAATGTGTATTTAATGAGTGAGTAAATGAATGAATACCTTAGTTCTTCTTAATCAAATTTTTATTTATGATTAATCTCATCCATCCTGTGCTTATTATTTAGTTAGGAATTATAGCCCTAACTGTATTGGAAAATTATAGTCTTATAATAAAATTTGTTATCAGTTTATATATAATGAAGTTTTACAAGCCCTTTTGCCGCCTTTCATTTATCATTCCTATGAATTAAATAGGAAAGAAAAGGAAATTGCACTGAAATAATGAGCCAAATACTAGCTCCTGCTTCTCAAGTAGGGAAATGATGGTACTATTTTTTTAAGATAAGTTTTATTTATATTTAAAACTTTTTGACTGCAACATGTGGGAAGTCATTCCCAGACCAGCGATCAAGTTCACACCCCTTGCTTTGGAAGAGGGTATCTTAACAACTGGACCACTGGAGAAGTCCAGGTACTGACTATTATTGTCTGAGGGTATTTTGCTCTTCAGAGGTTTTGTGAGTTGAGACTAACCTATTTACTTTCTTAACTTCCTTCTTCCTGTGCCTATGAATGCACGAGGTGGATGACCTGTGAGAAGATGTCATCTCTGACGATGAAACAGATCCAGTTGTTCAAGGGACCAGGACTGAAATAAGCCAAAATTATCCAAACCAGTGGAGTCTACCAGGCAAAAATTCATAACCAAAATGCTATCTGAGGGCCTAAAATAAGTGTGATCTCTATTTACCTATCTCTAACCCACTGACGTTCTCTGAAGGCAGGGACTTTTTTGTTCTGTTCCATGTTGTAGAATTGTAGGTGAAAGCAAACATCTCTCATGTGTGATGCAAGCTCAAAGCAAGCTTTATCAAGAAAGCTTGAAGGTGGATACTTGGCTGAATGATACATGAATGCTCTCAGCATTACACTAAAAGGAATATAGGGCCGAGATCCCAGCTGAGTGAACTGTAGACAGTGTTCAAAGAGAGAGAACCTTGCCATACTACACTAAAGAAGATCTGACAGTGGGGACTTTTTCGACTATGTTGTTGTTGTTGACTTGCTAAGTTGTGTCCGATTCTTTGTGACCCCATGGACTGCAACACACCAGGCTTCACTGTCCTTCACAGTCTCCCAGAGTTTGCTCAGACCATGTCCACTGAATCAGTGATGCTATCTAACCAGCTCATCCTCTGCGGCATCCTTCTCTTTTTGCCTTCAATATTTCCCAGCATCAAGGTCTTTTCCAATGAGTCGGCTCTTCACATCAGGTGGCCAAAGTATTAGAGCCTCAACATCAGTCCTTCCAATGAATATTCAGGGTTGAATTCCTTTAGGATTGACTGGTTTGATATTCTTGCTGTCCAAGGAACTCTCAAAAGTCTTCTCCAGCACCTCACAATTTCAAAGTATGTATCCTTTGGCTCTCAGCCTTCTTTATGGTCCAACTCTCATATCTGTACATGACTACTAGAAAAAACATAGCTTTGACCTATATGAACCTTTGAGGGGAGCCTTATAGGGCCTATGAGGGTGCAGGCTGAGCTCGGGTGCTGGCCGCCCAGTAAAGGTGCATATCAGTATTTTAGTGTCCATATCCCCACATCTTTAATTCATGTGAGGTGGAAGCACCGGGTCATGAAAGTGGTATGCAGAATAGTCTTCGGACAGTGCCTGCCATAGGATAAGCACTCATCTTAGTTGAATAAAGTAAATACATAATTGAGAAGTACTATTGTGAAACTCCAATACATAGTTTTCATAACATGAAATTGATGAGATAGTGACCAACCATAAGACACAAAATAAGTGGTGGAATACTGCTAGATCAGTAAACAGAAAAACCAGGAGCTGCACTGAGATATAAAACACAAAGCATGGGGGTCCAATGAAAAACATATGAAAGTAGAAAAAGAAAGTCAAAGTTAAGCCTGAAGCAGGAGAAAGGCTTGTAAAGTTAGCTTCAAAGTACTGCTTGATCGAAAAGAAATTACAGCAGAAAACATACATATTAATGAAGCTGCAACAATATTGAAAAACAACCCATTATCATTACCTAGATTAAAAGAAAAGACAAGATTAACACCTCAGACTTCATGGACAGAATGAGAATAAGGCTTATCAACAAGCTCTCACTTTCCTCCCACTTTTTTTCATCTTTTCTAGGAAGACTGAGAAAAGCATCTCAAAGAAAATTAGCTCTGAAAAACTGTTGCTGTAGTTATAAATTTTGGTAATTGCAATGAAATGGATAAGAGCAATAGCTTAGAGCAGGGGATAAAATGTGTGAAAAACACTTTTAGAAAACCAGGAAGCAGTCTTAGAGGTGCATAAAGGGTAGCAAGGAGGGAAGGAATTGGGAAGAAAAGGGGATGTAGCATTTATTTATTCCTCTTTGAGAAGAGAGGGGAGAGGGCCCAGTTTGCTAAACATTCTTTCACAGAAATGAGAATGATTAATTTTCACTCTTTTTTGTGACTTTTCTGAAAATCTCTCAAATATTTTGAATAGCTGTAAAGAACAAAGACATCAATTTCTTCAAACAACTATAATCAGCCAACTCAAATTTCAATTCACTTACAGTGTAGTCAGACTTAAATCTTCCCTACATATCTCACTGAACAAGGATAAATTCCAGTAGTAAAGATAACACTCCAGAAAGAGGAGATTCAATAGAACTAGAGCCCACCCAGATGAATAGTTCCACCAAACCCAGCCCAGGCCAACTGATTCCTAATTTGCTGAAAAGAGAGCTAATCTTTGCCTATCACAACAACCCAGTGGTAAGACCAGTCTAGATCAGCTGAACCCAGTTACCATGGAAATGTGTGCTATATTAATGCATTTTGGTATGTCTTATTGAGATTTTTTGGTTGTTTGATACATAATATTGCTAGGCCTGACAACTGATATAATACTAAACTCATTCCAAAGTGTTTACACCAATTTACACTCCCACCAGCAGTGAATGAATGTTACTGCTCTCAATTCTTGACAGCATTGTCAGTCTGTTTAATTTGAAGCATTTTGGCTTGTACTATGCTTTATTTTGGTTTTAATTATTATTTTCCTGACTACTAATGACCCTCCTTTCATATTTTTATAACCATTTTGATATCCCTTTTCTGTAAAGCACTGCTCAAGCATTTTGCCCACTTTCCTTTGATATCTTCTTACTGATCTGTTGAAATGCTCACATATTCTAGACCCAAACCTGTTGTAAGTTATGTATGTTGTAAATACCTTTCATTCTGTGGTTTGCTTTTTCACTTTTTATTTGTGTCTTTTTGTGACTAAAAGTTGTACTCATACTGTGATCTAATTTAACAATCTTTTTTTTAAATAGTATTTTGTTAGGAATATTTTACTGCAATAAATAATAATGATGGTTCTCTGTATTATTATCAAAACAAATTCTTGATATCCTTTCATATTTAGATCCATAGTGCTTCTGAATTTCATTTTTCCACATAACTTGAGGAGGAGTTAATGGTCAGCATTTGTTGTCTGTTGGCCAGCCTATTGTCTCAGCCACATTCTCTATATTTCTTCCACTACTCAGCTCTGTTGTACCATTTCCATAGATCAATCATTCATACATGCCAGTATATAATCCATACCATGGATCTATCTGTTCTTGCCCTAATATCCCATCGTCTTAATTATTGTAACTTTAAATTGACATATAGCAGAGAAAATTTATCCACTATGTTTTTCTTTTATTCAGTTCAGTTCAGTCACTCAGTCGTGTCCGACTCTTTGCAACCCCATGAGGGAACATTCCAGGCCTCCCCGTCCATCACCAACTCCCGGAGTTTACGCAAACTTTTGTCCATTGAGTCAGTGATGCCATCCAACCATCTCATCCTCTGTCGTCCCCTTCTCCTCCTGCCCCCAATACCTCCCAGCATCAGAGTCTTTTCCAATGAGTCAACTCATTGCATAAGGTGGCCAAAGTATTAGAGTTTCAGCTTCAGAATCAGTCCTCCCAATGAACACCTAGGACTAATCTCCTTTAGAATAGACAGGTTGGATCTCCTTGCAGTCCAAGGGACTCTCAGGAGTCTTCTCCAACATCACAGTTCAAAAGCATCAATCCCTCGGCACTCAGCTTTCTTCACAGCCCAACTCTCATATCTGTAGATGACCACTGGAAAAACCATAGCCTTGACTAAATGGACCTTTGTTGGCAAAGTAATGTCTCTGCCTTTGAATAGCTATCTAGGTTGGTCATAACTTTCCTTCCAAGGAGTAAGTGTTTTTTAATTTAATGGCTGCAATAACCTTCTGCAGTGATTTTGGAGCCCCCAAAAATAAAGTCTGACACTGTTTCCACTGTTTCCCCATCTATTTCTATGAAGTGATGGAACCAGATGCCATGATCTTAGTTTTCTGAATGTTGAGCTTTAAGCCAACTTTTTCAATCTCCTCTTTCACTTTCATCAAGAGGCTCTTTAGTTCCTCTTCACTTTCTGCCATAAGGGTGGTGTCATCTGCATATCTGAGGTTATTGATATTTCTCCCAGCAATCTTGATTCCAGCTTGTGCTTCTTCCAGCCCAGTGTTTCTCATGATGTACTCTGCATAGAAGTTAAATAAGCAGAGTGACAATATACAGCCTTGATGTACTCCTTTTCCTATTTGGAACCAGTCTGTTGTTCCATGTCCAGTTTTAACTGTTGCTTCCTGACCTGCATACAGGTTTCTCAAGAGGCAGGTCAGTTGGTCTAGTATTCCCATCTCTTTCAGAATTTTCCACAGTTTATTGTGATCCACACAGTTATAGTCATATTTAATTAATCTTGGTTCTTTCAATTGACATACATGTAAGAATCAACTTGTCAAATTACATATGTACACATATATCTTGAGTTTTTATTATTATTTTTGTATCAAAGATACAGACCAATCAAGTCAAGTTCATAAATATTTATTTACAATTTCTTTAATTTCTCTCAGTAGTGTTTTATATAGCTCTGCATAAGAATTTTGAACATTTTTTATTAGGTCTATTCCTACCTATTTTACTTTGTGAACTTTATATTACAATCAAGTAATGGTATTTTTGAAAACAGTTTCTTCTAACTATATCCAGTCTAGCAGCCTTATTAAGGTTATAGATTATTTTAAAATATTTACTTATAGATTCAGTTGAATTTTGTGTGTGTTAAGTGATTTCATGTGAAAAATAAAGAACAATTTTTCTTCCATTGTAATCTTTGCATATGCCTTTTCATGATTACTATATAGTTTATAATCATCAGAAATGAATAGAAAGGCTGATAAGTAAATGTCATTATCATGTTCTAATTTCAGTGGGAAATTTTAGTTTTCTATCATAATGAATTGGGCTTCCCTCATAGCTCAGTTGGTAAAGAATCTACCTGCAGTGCAGGAGACCCAGGTTCAGTTCCTGGGTCAGAAAGATCCCCTGGAGAAGGAAATGGTAACCCACTCCAGTATTCTTGCCTGGAAAATCCCATGGCCAGAGGAGCCTGGAGGGCCACAGTCCATGGGGTCATAAGAGTTGAACACAACTTAGTGACTAAAGAGAGAGAGATTGTAATGAATTTTTCAGTCTCAAGGGAGAGCTTTTATCAAATATCAATATATCATTTACTTCAAGCTTTTGGTATATATTTTTATATGGTTAAGAAAGATTGTTTTTTACTCTTTCTTTGCAAGAGTTTTTCCATAAATGGGTATTGCATTTCCTTTATTTTGCTAATATGATGAATAAAAACAAAGCCATGTTTTCTTTCCTGGAAAAAAATCCTTTGTTGAGTTTTATTTTTCTCTTTAATCTGCTAGTATTTTGTTTAGAATTGCTTCATTTATGTTCATTGGAGGAATTGAGCTGCAATTTTCCTTTCTTACAATTATCCCATTAGACTTTGACATAAAGTTTAGATAGGTCTCATAAAACAAATTGGAATCCTTCTCACTTTTCCTGTCTATTGAAAAAAGTTTGTATGTATTTGACTTTGCTTCTTCCTTAAACATTTGGTAGAATTCAGAAGTAAGTGATCCTACTAGGCCTGGAATCTTCCTTCTGATTCACTTTTGCCAACAGTGATACAAATGTACATGTTTTCCTTTTCCCCCTATCCATTTATATTTTGTGCATGTTTCTTTAGAACTGATTTTAAAAATTCAGTGTGAAAACTTTGCCTTTTAATTGAAACATTCCATTTATTTACAGTTAATTTAAATACTGATGGTTTCCTTACTATTGTCCCAGTTTTTCTGTTTTTACTTTTTCACTCTCCTTGTTTGCTAGATCTTGAAATGATTGTCTACTTTTACTATTCCATCCCTCCCTTCTCAATCTAGTTTGGAAGTTATGCTCCCTTACTGTTTTTCCATGGTCACCATGCTACGCAGTACATCATTTTCTTCTTGGAATTTATTGTCATTTGGTACTTCATCCCATCATGCAAAATCTTAAAAATATTTTAATTTACTTTTTTTCTGACTTATATAAACTATTGTCATTTATTTTAGTTCTACCAATGTTAAATTGCATGGGTGCCTGCTAAGTCATTTCAGTTGTGTCCAACTCTTTGTGACCCCATGGACTGTAGCCTACCAAGCTCCTCTGTCCATGGGATTTCCCAGATAAGAATATTGGAGTGGGTTGCTCAGGGATTATTCCCTGAGTAAAGAATTGATGCTTTTGAACTGTAGTGTTGGAAAAGACTCTTGAGAGTCCCTTGGACTGCAAGGAGATCCAACCATGCCATACTAAAGGAAATCAGTCCTGAATATTCATTGGAAAGACTGATGCTGAAGCTGAAACTCCAATACTTTGGCCATCTGGTGGGATGCCTAGTAGGACTACTTAATTGTGAATTCTATGAAATGTTTAAGGAAGGAGCAAAGTCAAATATATGCAAACTGTTTTCAAAAGTGGGATGTTCAGTTCAGTTGCTCAGTCCTGTCTGATTCTTTGTGACCCCATGGACTGGGGGCCAGGCTTACCTGACCATCACCAACTCCTGGAGCTTGTTCAAAATCATGTCCATCAAGTCAGTGATGCTATCTAACTATCTCATCCTCTGAAGTCTCCTTCTCCTGCTGCCTTCAATCCTTCCTAGCATCAGGGTCTTTTCCAATGAGTCAGTTCTTCACATCAAATAGCCAAAGTATTGGAGTTTCAGCTTCAGCATCAGTCCTTCCAGTGAATATTCAGGACTGATTTCCTTTAGGATGGACTGGTTGGATCTCCTTGCAGTCCAAGGGACTCTCAAGAGTCTTCTCCAACACCACAGTTCAAAAGCATAGTTCTTTGCACTCAGCTTTTGTTATAGTCAAACTCTCACATCCATACATGACCACTGGAAAAACCATAGCCTTGACTGCTGCTGCTGCTGCTGCTAAGTCACTTCAGTCGTGTCCCACTCTGTGCAACCCCATAGACGGCAGCCCACCAGGCTCCCCCGCCCCTGGGATTCCCCAGGCAAGAACACTGGAGTGGGTTGCCATTTCCTTCTCCAGTGCATGAAAGTGAAAAGTGAAAGGAAGTCGCTCAGTCATGTCCGACTCTTCATGACCCCATGGACCGCAGCCCACCAGGCTCCTCTGTCCATGGGACTTTCCAGGCAAGAGTACTGGAGTGGGGTGCCATCGCCTTTCTTTGTTGGCAAAGTAATGTCTCTATTTTTTAGTGTGCTGTCTAGGTTGGTCATTGTTTTTCTTCCAAGGATGCCAAAGTATTGGAGTTTCAGCTTCAGCATCAGTCCTTCCAGTGAATATTCAGGACTGATTTCCTTTAGGATGGACTGGTTGGATCTCCTTGCAGTCCAAGGGACTCTCAAGAGTCTTCTCCAACACCACAGTTCAAAAGCATCAGTTCTTTGCACTCAGCTTTTGTTATAGTCAAACTCTCACATCCATACATGACCACTGGAAAAACCATAGCCTTGACTGCTGCTGCTGCTGCTGCTAAGTCACTTCAGTCGTGTCCCACTCTGTGCAACCCCATAGACGGCAGCCCACCAGGCTCCCCCGCCCCTGGGATTCCCCAGGCAAGAACACTGGAGTGGGTTGCCATTTCCTTCTCCAGTGCATGAAAGTGAAAAGTGAAAGGAAGTCGCTCAGTCATGTCCGACTCTTCATGACCCCATGGACCGCAGTCCACCAGGCTCCTCTGTCCATGGGACTTTCCAGGCAAGAGTACTGGAGTGGGGTGCCATCGCCTTTCTTTGTTGGCAAAGTAATGTCTCTATTTTTTAGTGTGCTGTCTAGGTTGGTCATTGTTTTTCTTCCAAGGAACAAGGGTCTTTTAATTTCATGGCTGCAGTCACCATCTGCAGTGATTCTGGAGCCCAAAAAAATAAAGTCTGACACTGTTTCCATTGTTTTCCCATCTATTTGCCATGAAGTGATGGGACCAGATGCTATGATTTTTGTTTTCTGAATGTTGAGCTTTAAGCCAAATTTTTCAATCTCCTCTTTCACTTTCATCAAGAGGCTCTTTAGTTCCTCTTTGCTTTCTGCCATAAGGGTGGTGTCATCTGCATATCTGAGGTTATTGATATTTCTCCCAGCAATCTTGATTCCAGCTTGTGCCTCATCCAGCCCGGCATTTCTCATGATGTGATCTGCATATAAGTTAAATGAGCAGGGTGATAATATAAAGCCTTGGTATACTCATTTCCCAATTTGGAACCAGTCTGTTGTTCCATGTTCAGTTCTAACTGTTGCTGCTTGACCTACATACAAATTTCTCAGGAAGCAGATCAGGTGGTCTGGTATTCTCATCTCTTGAAGAATTTTCAACAAAGCAGAAATAGGTGATTTTCTGGAACTCTCTTGCTTTTTCGATGATGCAACAGGTGTTGTCAATTTGTTCTCTGGTTTCTCTGCCTTTTCTAAATCCAGCTTAAACATCTGGAAGTTCACAGTTCACGTATTGTTGAAACCTGGCTTGGAGAATTTTGAACATTACTTTGCTAGTGTGTGAGACAAGTACAATCATGTGGTTGTTTGAACTTTCTTTGGCATTGCCTTTATTAGGGATTGGATTGAAAACTGACCTTTTCCAGCCCTGTGGCCATTGCTGAGTTTTCTGAATTTGCTGACATATTGAGTGCAGCCCTTTCACAGCATCATGTTTTAGGATTTGAAATAGCTCAGTGGAATTCCATCACCTCCACTAGCTTTGTTCATAGTGATGCTTCCTAATGACCACTTGACTTCACTCTCCAGGATGTCTGGCTCTAGGTGAGTGATCACACCCACATGGTTATCTGGGTCATGAAGATCTTTTTGTATAGTTCTATGTATTCTTGCCACCTCTTCTTAATATCTCTGCTTTTGTTAAGTCCATACCTTTTCTGTCCTTTATTGTACCATCTTTGCATGAAACATTCCCTTGGTATTTCTCATTTTCTTGAAGAGATCCCTACTCTTTCCATTCTATTTTTTCTCTATTTCTTTGCATTTTTCATTTCCTTTACCTTTTTTTTTTAAGCACTCTGTGCTGTTCTTAGCCCTAACTACAGTATCAGACTTTCTTCTGGGATCATTTTCTTTTTGTCTGATGGTAAGCTTTAAAGCTTTTCCAATACTTTGGACACGTGACGAGAAGAGTTGACTCATTAGGAAAGGCCCTGATGCTTAGAAAAGATTGAAGGCAGAGGAAGAAGGGGTTGACAGAGGATGAGATGGTTGGATGGCATCACCGACTAAATGGACATGAGTTTGAGCAAACTTCAGGAGATGGTGAAGGACAGGGAAGCATGGCATGCTACAATCCATGGGGTTGCAAAGAGTCAGACATGACTGAAGGACTGAACAATAACAAAACTTCAGAGTGGTTCTGCTGATGCCATATTCTCTTAGATTTCTTTTTCAAAAACATATTCATTTTACCTTTATTCTCAAAGATTATTTTTGCTCAGTATAGAATTTTAAGACAGAGGGATTTTTTTTTCACTTTTAAAAATACTATTACATCCCTTTCTGGCTTTGTTTCTTTCAAGAATGAGATCATTTAAATATTATTCTTTTGAGGAGAATACATTTATTTCTTATATCTACTTTTAAGATTCTTTTCCTTACTATGGTGAAGCTGAAATTGATTTTCTTGGAATATATGTTGCTCAAGGTTCATAGTGTTTTTTGAATCTGTAGTTAGATATCATTCATCAGTTTTCATTAGCCACTAAGTCTTATCCATCTGATCTATTCCAACCCTAAAAGCTGCTCTTTCATCAGTGTTGGCTTCCCTTGTGGCTCCAGTTGGTAAAGAATCTGCCTGCAATGCAGGAGACATGGATTTGATCTCTGGGTTGGGAAGGTTCCATGGAGAAGGTAATGGCAACTCACTCCAATATTCTTGCCTAGGAAATCCCTTGGACAGAGGAGCCTGGTGTGCTGCAGTCTGTGCACTCGGAAGAATCAGACACAACTTAGTGACTAAACCACCACCACCATCAGTGTTTCCATTCTCAGTAAATAACATCATAATGTGTCCAGTTGAAAGTTTCCTTTAAAAATATATTTGGAACTAGATCACCTGTTTCCATTTACACCTCTCCCACCTTGAGCCAAGATGCAATTGTTCTCTCCAGACAAATGTAGTGATCTTCCATGAAGTATCCTTGCTTTCTTTCCCCTTACCTCCCTACCCCACCCCAAGTATTCTAGTCTTTAAACAGCAGCCAGAATGAGTCATTTAAAACCAAAATCATGGACTTCCCTGATGGTCCAGTAGTTAAGAATCTACATTCCAATGCATAGCACATGGGTTCAATCCTTTGTCAGGGAACTAAGACCCTATGTGCCACAAGGCAGCTAAGCTCACAAGCCCCAGCTAAGACCCAATGCTGTCAAATAAATAAATATTTAAAAAATCATATTATGCCACTCTTTTACTCTATCTTCCAATGACTTCTTCTTCCACTTAGAGTGAAATTCAAAGTCCTTATCACAGTGACCCAACAGGTCCCTCATAATTTCTTCTCTGGTTGCCTTTGATCTGATTGTTTACCATTCCCCACCCCACTCTCCCTCATCACACTTTTCCAAACACAAGTTTCTTGCTCCACCTAGAAGAAATAAAACACACTGTTGCTTCAGGACTCTATGCTGTGATTCCCCATGCTGAAGCATTTTCCCCAAGACTTTTGCCCATCACTCCAGTATTTGACCAAACTTCACTTCCTCAGATATGCCACATCAACACTTTCTATCCTTTTCCCTGCTCTGTCTTCCCTCTTGGCACTTTTATTACTTTTTGCTATATTTTGTCATGGGCTTATTTCTTTCCTGAGCATTTTCATGAAAATACACACTCCAAGTGGGCAATTATTTGTTTAGTTTTGCTTTTCTTATTTATTGCATCTCCATAGTCTAAAACTCAAGGGTAGCTAGTAGGAAAATAAATAGTAGTAGTGGTGTTAGTTGCTTGGTTGTGTCCGACTCTTTGCAACCCCATGGGCTGTAGCTCACCAGGCTCCTCTGTCCATGGGGTTTTCCAGGCAGGAATCCTGGAGTGGGTTGCCATTCCCTTCTCCAGAGGAGCTTCTCAACCCAAGGACTGACCCCCAGTCTCTCACATAGGAGGCAGATTCTTTACCTTCTGAGCCACCAGGGAAGCTCCCAGGCAAATAAATACTTTTTAAATAAAATAATGAATGGTATTGGCATTTTTCCACAATAAATGCAATAGGAAGGAAGTAGTGGAGTTATGAATTGGTTGTAATGAAGAAGATAGTTCAAATAGTTGGCTATGGTGGAGCAAGCCCTAATTGTAGAAGTAAAATTGAGATATTTTAAAAATATTTTAGTTTTTTTTTTTAAATATTTTGCATAATTAAAAAAATATCCTACTGACATTGAAGGAATGAATAAATTAAGGGTTTAAACCTAGTAAAGAGAGAACTTTTAATTTTATCATGGTATAAAATATTATTAAAATGATCTGGTAAAAATTCAATAAGGAGTTTCTAATCATAGAAATTTAATGATTATATATATATCATCATTCCAAAGAATCAATTTATAAACACTTTGTCTTAGTGTGTATATGTGCATCAGACTTCATTTTAAATAGTTATGTTAGAAATGGAGATATGTGACAGTTGTCTTACAGCTATGTAGCAAGTCAGTACAATCAGTTTTAAGTAATGTGGTAAAAAACAGGCAAGCCTAAAGAAATGTAAAATACTTTAAAGTGGACATTATCAAAACTCGTGTTGTATGTGTCTTAAAATATTTATTTATTTATTTATTTTTGGCTGCACTGGGTCTTCGTTGCTGCACTTGGGCTTTCTCTCCTGTGGTAAGAAGAGGCTATTCTAGTTACAGCGCACAGGCTTCTTGCAGTGGTTTTTCTTGTTGTGGAACACCTGGATTTTAACTAAGAAATCTAGATCACAAATTGCTCTAAAGGCATTGATCTGTGTGAGCCAATCCCAGTTTGTGCCTTGACAACACAAGTAAAAAAGATGGATAAAAATATCTTTTTAAGGCATCTGACCAGATATTTAAAATTTTTATTTGACATTGTTTACACATAATGAATTCCTTTAAAAATTATTAGTATCTAATGATTGTTTTGTAATAGTTCCACATTTTTGTACCTAGACACAGAGAAAATAATTCTCTTTAGGTTTTCTAAGTGGTAGTGTTTTCTCATTGAGTGAGAGGTCTTATTTTACAAGAATTTCCATTGGTATAATATTACAGAATATAAACATGTAAGTATGTCTATTAATTACCATATGTTTTTATAGTAGATGACTTCCTTCAGTATTGCATAAAATAATTGTGTGAAAAGAACACTCCTTACTTGCATTCACTATTTTTAAATATTTCATTTATTTTGGACTATAGT
The DNA here is from genome assembly GCA_006408695.1 of Aepyceros melampus. Classification (NCBI taxonomy): domain Eukaryota; kingdom Metazoa; phylum Chordata; class Mammalia; order Artiodactyla; family Bovidae; genus Aepyceros; species Aepyceros melampus. The sequence goes on from SJXQ01008162.1 coordinate 564,178, forward strand.
TAATTTATACTGTTGTGTTAGCTTCAGATGTACAGAAAAGTGATTCAGCTATACATATACCTATTCTTTTTTCAAATTCTTTTCCCATTTAGGTTATCACAGAATATCGAGTTGAGTTCCCTGTGTTATAAAATAGGTCCTTGTGGGTTATCTGTTTTAAATATAGTAGTGTTCATTCACTATTTCACGCATCCAACAAACACTGAGTGTCTACTCTTTGAGTACATTAGAAGATGAGAGTACCAAAATATAAGATGGAATCCTATCTTCAATGAGTTTTTTAACATCTAGAAGGGGAAAGAAAAAGAAAACCCAATTTTACTAGTAATATTGAGTCATTGATTTGAGAGCACATGCTTATTGGCACTTTTTGTCTAGGTTGGAATTCTTCTGCTACTCTACCACAAATGCACTGGGAATTTCTCAAAACTGAAATCCTTTCAGGAGTTAACATTTATTAAGTGTCTGCTACTTATAGAGAATATAATAAAATATAAGTGGAATCCTAAGAGTGAGAAACACGAACCTTGTATGGAAACCAAAATGAAACCTACAAGAACAATGACAAAAGAGTCCAAATTCATACAAACTGGTATTAACATATGAGAAGAAAACATTTAGATCTTACAGTTTTGAGCACAGGAATGTCATTTGCTAAACATGGAAGAAAGCCAACCAGGATTAGGACTATGACAAAGAAGGAATATGCAAGTCTGTTGAATCTCTGACTGGCCTGGACGCTGTGCAAGCAGTTAATGTCACCGCATGGACATCCTCCAGGACTGGTCAGTGGCATTTATATTCTTACTGGTGTTTATAAACTGGAATATCCTGGTATTTTGACTATTCTTCCTGTTTTAACTTCTAAGGACAACTGAGAGCATATTGGAGAGCGGAGAGAGCCATGTCAACAACTATATGTCATGTGCTATGTTAGTTACTGGGAGTTCAAAGGCAAATTAGACACGTGGTCCTCTGATGGGGGCTACAATCAACTGAGAGAGACAGACACATAAATAAGAAATCATTTAAAAGCTTTCTAAATGCACAGATAAAGATTTGCACTGAATGTTAAGACAGAGCACTAGACACACACTTACCTCGTGGCAGGGGGTCTGACAGTACTTCCCAGACTTCCTTGAGAAGCTAACTAATGAACTGAGTCCTTAAAAGTGACCAGAATGGTTATTAGAAGAGGAGCAGAAAAGGCATGAGGTGGTGTGACTGTGGGGCTGGAGGAGAATGTGATTGGACATGAAAAGTGCAGGAACTGAGAGGCCAGAATTTGGGGTGTGTTCACAAGAGTGCTTAAGTTACCAAAAATAGTGATCCAGGAGACAGGATCTTCAATGAATAAAGGGGAATGACCCAGAGAACCATACACCACAAAAACAAAGGCCAGAAAAAGCATATAGACAAATAAGGTGATAATAAAGGAGGTGGCGGTGGGGGCGGGATCAGAATTCTAACCCAGATTGTGGAGGTGAAGTGGTATGGAGGTAGGCGGCATAAAGGATACCAAGTGTGAGATTAGAGGACGATAACATTTTCACTTCCCAATCTTAACTTTTGTAAAGTGTAGATAATGAAAAAAACTGAAGGATTAATAGGAGACACAGCTTCCTCAGGAACTACTTAAGGATTCAGATAAGGAGTTGAAAGGATGCTCTGAGAAGAAGCTGAGGATATAAGAAGTATCCAGACTATGAGCACCATTTCACGAGCACAGGGAGAGGTGTTTGAGGCAGAGTGGAAGAGGAGGACTGAGAAATGAATTTCTGAACAGTAGGAGCAGATAGCATGTGGTAGAGAGTGGCTTGGAGGAGAGTGTGTATTTATGAAGATAGCAGTAAGTAGCATGAGTACCCACTCCAGTATTCTTGCCTGGGAAAACCCATGGACAGACGAGACTGACTGGCTATAGTCCATGGGGTTGCAAAGAGTTGAACATGGCTTACAACTAAACACCAAAAAGCATGAGTACACCGGCCATGCCTCATTCTGCTCAGGATGCTGTTAATCAGACTTTCCCAACCTCAGCATTACTGACACTTTAGGCCAGAGAAGTTTTTGATGTGGGGTCCATCTTGTGCATTTTAGGGTGTTTAACATCATTCTTGGCGTCTAACCTCTTGAGACCAGTAACATCATCCCCCAAGCTACAACAGCCATAAATGTCTCAAGACATTGACAAGTGTCCTCTTGGTGGAAATATCTCCTAGTTGAAAACCGCCATGTTAGATCCAGCAGCTTCAGACTTAACTGTTCTGTGGTCTGAGGTAACATTTTCAACAACAGAAGTTTCTACTGCCTAAGGTTTGGGGAGCATTGTAGAGGAGCATTAGGAGAATTTTTGTACTCCAAGGGTCAGGGGTCAGATACATGCTACAGCAGTGATCCTAGTGAGGAAAGATGAGGGCTAAGTTCTATAGTTGTATCTTTAAGTGTTTGGAGAAATGAAACAGGAAAAGAAGTCACAATGATACCAGAATTTTGAAATAGGTGAATGATGGTATCTGTAGGTGATAGCTTGGGTGGTGGGGGTGAGGAACCCTGGAAATTTGAACTAAAATTCCCCTCTGAGATTTAAAATATATAGTAAGTAATAAGCACATGCAGTGAAGGAGTGCTGTTATTTTAAAAATTAGGGATGACTTTTTCAGACCACTGAGGCTGAATACACAGAAAGCAGATTAAAAACATGAAGACATCAATGACACTATTAAAACAATGAAGACATCAGTTAGCAGACTGTATGAGTGAAGGCGGAGGTAGATGTGTTGATCAATGTTGGAAAGAAAGAAAAAGAAATGTTATGAACATCAGCAGCAGTCAGGAAACCGCTTTCTGGGTAACTTATGGGTATCAAATGAAAAACTAAGAACTACAGTCCAGAGCAAAGCTTCAGTCTCTGTGTTCAATACTTGTAGAATAAGTGAAGTATTCAGTTCAGTTCAGTAGCTCAGTCGTGTCCAACTCTTTGTGACCCCATGAATCACAGCACGCCAGGCCTCCCTGTCCATCACCAACTCCCGGAGTTCACTCAGACTCACGTCCATTGAGTCCGTGATGCCATCCAGCCATCTCACCCTCGGTCGTCCCCTTCTCCTCCTGCCTCCAATCCCTCCCAGCATCAGGGTCTTTTCCAATGAGTCAGCTCTTCGCATGAGGTGGCCAAAGTACTGGAGCTTCAGTTTTAGCATCATTCCTTCCAAAGAAATCCCAGGGTTGATCTCCTTCAGAAAGGACTGGTTGAATCTCCTTGCAGTCCAAGGGACTCTCAAGAGTCTTCTCCAATACCACAGTTCAAAAGCATTAAATTGGATCTTAGCCTTATTCTATTATACATTTGCATTACCTAGCAATTCCACTGCACTGATTCCACGTTTACTGAGCAAACATTTGGTTAAAATTTGACATTCCATGTAGGTTTTTCTATAGGGAGAGACATCCTGTTCACATCGATGGGAATACTAGAGTTGAAATTTATTAAATAACTTTGCCTAAAGTTTTATTACATTGATTTGAAAACATTTGTTATAAGGAGGCAGATCCTGATATAATAAGTTTTTTGAACCTGGGAAACTGAAGGGGAGAACTTGAATTTAGGAAAATTCATGAGATGTTACTTCCCTAAGGGGAAAATGGGCAATTGAAGTTTCAGTCTAGAAATTACTCTGGTCTGGAGACGTGGATTTGGAAGTCACCACAGATTTGAAGAATACACAGAAAAACCGTACAAGAAAGATCTTCACGACCCAGATAATCATAATGGTGTGATCACTCACCTAGAGCCAGACATCCTGGAATGTGAATTCAAGTTGGCCTTACGAAGCATCACTGTGAACAAAGCTAGTGGAGGTGATGGAATTCCAGGGGAGCTATTTGATATGCTAAAAGATGATGCTGTGAAAGTGCTGTACTCAATATGCCAGCAAATTTGGAAAACTCAACAGTGTCCACAGGACTGGAAAAGATCAGCTTTCATTCCAATCCCAAAGAAAGACAATGCCAAAGAATGCTCAAACTACCACACAATTGCACTCATCTCACATGCTAGTAAAGTTATGCTCAAAATTCTCCAAGCTAGGCTTCAGCAATATGTGAACCGTGAACTTCCAGATGTTCAAACTGGTTTTAGAAAAGGCAGAGGAACCAGAGATCAAATTGCCAACATCCACTGGATCATTGAAAAACCAAGAGAGTTCCAGAAAAACACCTACTGTTTTACTGACTGTTCCAAAGCCTTTGACTATGTGGATCATGATAAACTATGGAAAATTCTTCAAGAGATGGGACTATCAGACCACCTGACCTTTCTCTTGAGAAATCTGTATGCAGGTCAGGAAGCAACAATTAGAACTGAATATGGAACAGCAGACTGGTTCCAAATAGGAAAAGGAGTATGTCAAGGCTACATATTGTCACCTTGCTTATTTAACTTCTATGCAGAGTACATCATGAGAAATGTGGGCTGGAAGAAGCATAAGCTGGAATCGAGATTGCCGGGAGAAATATCAATAACCTCAGATATGCAGATGACACCACCCTTATGGCAGAAAGTGAAGAGGAGCTAAAAAGCCTCTTGATGAAAGTGAAAGAGGAGAGTGAAAAAGTAGACCTACAGCTCAACATTCGGAAAACTAAGATCATGGTATCTGGTCCCATCACTTCATGTGAAATAAATGGGGAAATAGTGGAAACAGTGTCAGACTTTGTTTTTTTGGGCTCCAAAATCACTGCAGATGGTGACTGCAGCCATGAAATTAAAAGACTCTTGTTCCTTGGCAGAAAAACAATGACCAACCTAGATAGCATATGAAGAAGCAGAGACATTACTTTGTTAACAAAAGTCCATCTAGCCAAGGCTATGGTTTTTCCAGTAGTCATGTATGGATGTGAAAGTTGTGCTATAAATAAAGCTGCATGCTGAAGAATTGATGCTTTTGAACTGTCGTGTTGGAGGAGACTCTTGAGAGTCCCTTGGACTGCAAAAATATCCAACCAGTTCATCCTAAAGGAGATCAGTCCTGAATGTTCATTGGAAGGACTGATGTTGAAGCAGAAACCCCAATACTTTGGCCACCTTATGTGAAGAGCTGACTCATTTGAACAGATCCTGATTCTGGGAAAGATTGAAGGTGGGAGGAGAAGGGGATGACAGAGGATGAGATGATTGGATGGCCTCACTGACTCAATGGACATCAGTTTAGATAAACTCCGAGAGTTGGTGATGGACAGGGAGGCCTGGAGTGCTGCAGTCCATGGGGTAGAGTCAGACACTACTGAGTGACTGAACTGAACTGAACAGGTTTGGAAGTCACCAGCTTCCCAGGTGGCTCTGTAAATAATCCTCGCCTATACAGAAGATCCCCGAGTCTAGAAGATCCCCTGAGGGAGCAAATGGCAATCTACTTCAGTATTCTTGCCTGGTAAGTCCAGTGGACAGAGGAGCTTGGTGGGCTACAGTCCGTGGGGTCACAGAGTCAGACTAACTTAGCGACAAAACAACAACAGCAACCGTATGGATGGAAGCAATATGATTAGGCAAGATAGCTCAGCAAGAGTGAGTTAGAGGGAGAAGACACGGGTAATAGCTCAAGGATGGTCAGTATTTAAGAAATAGACAGAGGAAAGGAAGAAGAGAAAGAGAGAGCTGAGAGGTAGGAGTGAATTTCAGTAGCAAAAAGCTAGGAATAAGATTCTTTCAAAGGTGAAGGAGTCCATAGTATGAAAAAGAAGTCAAATAAGATGGAGTTAAGAGTTCATTGTTTTCAAGCAAAGGAGTTGTTGATCTTAGAGGGCATGATTTCAGTAAAGTCACAGGACAGAGGCCAAACTTTAGGGACTTGAGATGTAAATAGAATTTTAATCAATGGTAGGTTGCAGTGTGGAAGTGGATGAAGAAGGTATTGATGCTCTGTGAATCTAGAAAAGTTTAGACTAACCAATTAATCAGTGGTTATCATAAAGCTAGAAATGACTAAAATGTGCCATCAAGGTATAAAAAGTTATTGTGTGATCTTCAAGACTATGGTTTTTCCAGTGGTCATGTATGGATGTGAGAGCTGTACTATAAAGAAAGCTGAGCACTGAAGAATCAATGCTTTTGAACTGTGGTGTTGGAGAAGACTCTTGAGACACCCTTGGACTGCAAGGAGATCCAACCAGTCCATCCTACAGGAGGTCAGTCCTGGGTGTTCATTGGAAGGACTGATTTTGAAACGGAAACTCCAACACTTTGGCCACCTGATGCGAAGAGCTGACTCATTTGAAAAGACCCTGATGTCCGGAAAGATTGAAGGCAGGAGGAGAACAGAGGACAACAGAGGATGAGATGGTTAGATGGTATCACTGACTCAATGGACATGAGTTTGAGTCAACTCCGGGAATTTGTGATGGACAGGGAGGCCCGGCATGCTGCGGTTCACGGGGTCACAAAGAGTTGGACACGTCTGAGCGACTGAACTGAACTGATCTTATATTTCAATTTCTACTTGCAGATGAAACAGACTTTTCAACTCAAATTTTATAAGAATTCCAGCCCAGTATCCTAAGGAGTCCATTGTATGTGATGAAGTAACTTGCCTCTTATGCATTTAGGATGATCCTGTGTTTTACTCTCCTTAGAAGAATTGAGAAAATCATCACTCAAATATTTTTCAGGTTCTGGGATTTTTGTTTGTTTTTTTAAAATATTTATTTATCTTAGGTCTTGGTTGGGAACTTGGGATCTCTCTCTCTCTCTCTTTCTCTCTTTAGTTGCAGCAGGCAGGATCTTTAGTTGCAGCATGTAAATTCTTAGTTGGGGCATCTACCTCCCTGATTAAGGATCAGACTCAGGTTCCCTGAATTGGGAGTGTGGAATCTTAACCATTGGACCATCAGGGAAGTTCCTGTTCTGGGTTTTGATGCATTTGCATCACTGAGGGGTTATTAGAAATGCAGAATAAGGAGCCATCCATACCTACAAGATCAGAATCTGTATTTCTGCAATATCCTCTTATGATTTCTGCTCACATTAAAGTTTGAAAGACACTGCTTTTGAGCAGTGGTTCTGAGCCTTGGCTACGCTTCAGGATCACTGAAGGAGATTAGAAAGACTATTGATGCTCAGCTCTTCCACTGCCCCCATTTAATTGGCTTGATGAAAGGCATAATCTGCTGGGAAAGATTGAAGGCAAAAGAAGAAAAGGGAGGCAGGGGATTAGATGGTTGGCTGGCATCATCAGCTCAATGAACATGAATCTGAGCAACCTCTGGGAGATAGTAAAGGACAGGGAAGCCTGATATGTTGCAGTCTATGAGGTCTCAAAGAATCAGACATGATTTAGCAACTGATCAACAACAAGGGCATGGGCATAGCTATTTTTCAAATGCTCACCAGGTGATTCTTAGGTGAGGCAAGGGTTAAGAACCACTAGACCTGGGAAATAAGATCCTGAGAAAATGAAGCCTTAACCAGCCTATGTGGAGAAGGCAATGGCACTCCACTCCAGTACTCTTGCCTGGAAAATCTCATGGATGGAGGAGCCTGTGGGCTGCAGTCCATGGGGTCACTACGAGTCAGGCACGACTGAGTGACTTCACTTTCACTTTTCACCTTCACGCATTGGAGAAGGAAATGGTAACCCACTCCAGTGTTCTTGCCTGGAGAATCCCAGGGACGGGGGAGCCTGGTGGGCTGCCATCTATGGGGTTGCACAAAGTCAGACACGACAGGTGACTTAGCAGTAGCAGCAGCAACAAGCCTATGAGACAGATAGAGATGGACTACTGGTGAAATGGGAGCCATGGTACTTTCTGATCCTTTAGTTCAGTGGAGTTGGAGGAAGATGAATTACACAAAACCTATTAGCTTCTTTGAGTTTCACAAAGAAAAGTTAAACTTATAAATGTTATATAATAATATGAAAAATGAAGATGAGTATGCAAATACCTCATTGAAACATTGAGAATAATATACAAAATGAAATGGATCTTGAGAAAGCGTGTTAGGAACTGAAGAGTAATAAAAATAAAGTGTATGTCTGGGTAAATACATTTAAACTCTAATTTCCAGATGAATTATTGAATTTAGTATCTGCCCTCAGGTTTAATCAATAGTATATAGATAAGGAAATTTCTAATCTAAAGCTTCTTAAAAATCCTATAATGGTCATAGTTACTGAAAGCCTAGTGGGGTTACATAACCTGTTTTAAGTCTTTATCTATATGGCAGGGGATATAAAAGATTTGCAGTTATCCAGCTAAGGATTTGCACTAATTATCCACAACGTATTCAACTAAGGATGCTCTGTGTACCCATAGGACCAAGACTGGCTTAGGCCAGAGCAGGGCTTTTCAGCTGGTGTGAATATGTAGCATGACTGTGTCCTCTTCTAAATTCATAAGGAAGTACCTGAGGTCATCACTTCCCTTTTTCTCAGAATGAATCTCACCTCAGATCTTTCCCACAGAGGGAACTGGGCATTGTTTGCTTGGCTGTTCTTCTTTTCTTTTCCTTAGGTCATAGGCTACCAGGAATTTACTGATATGTTGCTCTAGACTATTTGCTTCCTTTGTAGGATTTTAGGTTGAACCTTCACAAAAATATCCACTAGACAATTTTTATGATGCTTTAAAAACCATTGCCTCATTTGAGACTCACTAAGATCATGTAAATTATACAGAGCAGAGATTATATTTTCCTCTTATGGATGATGAAATTGATTGATGTTCAAAAACATGGAGTTAGTTCCCTAATGTCTCAGTGTTACTTGACATCACTGTTTATTGCTAGTAATAGTCCTTCCTGTTTAAATTATCCAGGTCTAGAACTCGAGTTTTGTTCAACAGTCCAAGTGATTTTTTTTTCCCTTTCTTGCACTTGGATTTTGTCCCCTACCCTCTCATTCTCTTTCATTCTCTTTTTCTTCTCCTATTTTCCTTTAATCCTATGTAATTCATTATTTATTCTCTTACATATAGTTTCCCTTTGCTTTATACTACAAAATTCCAGTTTCAGTCATAGCCCTCTCTATCTTAAATTGCAATTTTAATACATTTTTGTTCATATCATGGTGACAATTATTTAAATCAAAAGTTTAAGAGTAACTGAATTATTGGTGTTTTGTTGTTGGATCTAAATAACTGATGAATATAACCTTTTTCCTTGGGTCACTGGCAACTTTCATGCAGTGTCCTGTACATTACACCTTAATAAACACCATTTTACTTTGTGCTTTTTGAGTTCTGGTTTCTTTCCCCAGTAGAAGGGAAAACCAGATATTTTATCAAAGTGACAGTGTGGTATTCAGTTTTTAGATTTCTAGTTCTTGGAAGAGTGCCTTCAAAAGCCACAAAGTTCTTTAATTGTCCTGAGCACCTGCTTCAAAATACCTCAGTGTTAAACTATTTGTTTTTCCTCTTTAGGAGACCATAGTACCAGTTCTGTTAACACTTTGACACCACGCCAAAATATACAGCAGTCATTTAAGACTGAGTATTAAAGGCCCCATTCACCATTTTTTTAAGAGAAGGAAAAAAAAGGAATAAAGGTCTTTCACACATTCCCTCTGTAATTATAAATGTAAAACCATCTGGAGTCATCTACCTAGCAGATGGAAATATTGCAAGGGTTTACTGTATAGTTCACTCTCATTTTCCAACAAAAAATAGATTGATTTTATTCATTTATTTTGGACTTCATTGGTACCCTTTTTCCTGGTCTTCAAGGTGCAAAAATAAGAAATAACTTTTTATATTAGTTAAATCAGTCATGCATATAGGAGGTGCTTCCATACCTGGAATAAGTGCCACTGGGCATCTAACCACAGCTCTGGCCAACCACACATAGCTTCTCTTGTTCTACCAGGCCCTACCCCTTTGCTCTTCAATGCTCCCACAGTTCCTGGATCCTGGATTCTCTGAAAGGAAGGTGTGCTTGCTTTGTGTGCTTGCTGACCGGTCATTCCTATGCCTTGCAGGCTCAGAGTACCCTGCTACTTCTCCTTTCCCTGGGTTTTCCAGCAAAAAGATATTGGTGAATAGCTTTGGGAAGAAGTTCATGAATTTTCCTTGGTTGAATTAAGATGTGTACACATACGTCTACATGGAGAAATGGCATGTGATATCATTTCACTCACACACATATACAATGCTTACTACCTTCACCTCCGGCTCAGATTTCTTCTGAGAACCTTGCACAGTCCTTCATATTCTCTAAACTCTAAACTGTACAAATGAGGCCAGGACTAACTCGGAGACGAAGACTGGCCAGTGATCTAGACCAGGGATGGCTCTGAAAAGCCGAACAAGGGACCTCAACCTGAATGATGACTGATGGAACCAAACACTTTCTCTTAAAAAAAAAAAAAAACAAAAAAACGCAGAAAATGTATCAAGGATGGCAGATTAATTAGAGATACAGACACAAGGGAGCTGTAATCTTCACAATGAGAGAGAAAGCAAGCTCTGTCTTCACCCAGTGACTTAGATGGCTGGGTGAATGGCTCCTGTGAACCAGTAGCCTCTTAAACCCTTGATTTTCCCATGTCCATGAGCTTCTCTTCTACCATAATTTAGCTATTCCCTCCTTTGGCCCAAATCACTAATTCAGGTACTAGGTAGTGGTAAAATTGTATCATGCCACTCCTTAGCATGGAAGGACTCCCTCATCATTCTAAAGCCAAACAAATATCCTACCCAAACATACCCCATTAGCTCCTGATATCCTTTCTTCTAAGGTTAAAAATTCTCCCTCATCTACTTTTTCCACATTTATTTCTTGCTTTTAAGAAACTCTTCATTTAGTCTTTCTCACTTCTGTTGATTTAATGTCTCACTCTTTCAACTGGGTCTTTCCCATTGACTTTTGGTTTTCTTTGATTGTCTGTTTTTTAAAAAGTAGAGCATTTAAGAGAATAACATTACAAATGTTCATTTGTGTTAATAAGTGGTTAATGTTTTTCAATTTATGCCTCAGATTTATACTTTATAGAACAATTTATAGTTTATATAGAAATTGTAAGAAAAACATACTTCATTACTACAGAATAATAAATGATGTTTTCCAATTTATGTCTTAGATTTATACTTTATGGAGCAACTTATATTTTACATAGAAATTATAAGACACAGTTTGTTCTCTTTTTCAATCTCAGTTTCCCTTTTCTATTTTTATGCAAAAGTAGTCATCTTCATTCAGAGAAGGTGATGGCACCCCACTCTAGTACTCTTGCCTGGAAAATCTCATGGACAGAGGAGCCTGGAGGGCTGCAGTCCTTGGGGCCGCGAAGAGTCAGACACGATTGAGTGTCTTCACTTTCACTTTTTACCTTCATGCATTGGAGAAGGAAATGGCAACCCACTCCAGTGTTCTTTCCTGGAGAATCCCAGGGACAGGGGAGCCTGGTGGGCTGCTGTCTATGGGGTCACACAGAGTCAGACATGACTGAAGTGACTTAGCAGCAGCAGCAGCAGCAGCAGCAGTCATCTTCATTAATTTAATGAATATCCTTCCTCTCCCATCTTTATATGTTTACAATAAGTCTGCATATATGTAAACAATAGATAGCACTACTTTTTGAGTTTACAAACTTTTCATAAACATCATTTACAACTCTTTTTGACCCCATGGACTAACAGTCTATAGAATTCTCCAGGCCAGTATACTGGAGTGGGTAGCTTTTCCCTTCTCCAGTGGATTTTCCTGACCTAGGAATCGAACCAGTTCTCCTGCTTCGCAGGCAGATTCTTTACCAGCTGAGCCACAAGGGAAGCCCAAGAATACTGGAGTGAGTTGCCTATTCCTTCTCCAGGGGATCTTCCCAACCCAGGGATTGAACCCAGGTCTCCTGCACTGCAGGCAGATTCTTTACCAGCTGAGCCACAAGGGAAGCCCAATAAGTTTTATGGCAGCATGTAAACTCTATAGTTATCATCTGCCGTCCTAAATCACTGGCTCCAACATTCATTTGTACCAAGGCTACAAAGTCAACGGCAAGGTGACAATGGATCTAATAGCAAAAAAAAGGACACTTTGAGAAATTCCAAACTTTTAAGTTTTAAAGCATTATGATATTTCACAGAAGAATAGTGGCATGACTTAATTATATGAAGAGGAGACCAGAACTAAAAATAGGTAGTTTTGTGTATCCAAAGTTCCATGTTAAGTCCAATGTGTAGAAAATATCACCTAACTTTCATTCATATATTTACTTATTTCTTGAATTAAAAATAATATTGAGCTACGTTCTCAGTAAAGTCACATTAAGTTTAAAGATAGATGTGAAGAAGAAGGCATCACTCTTGCTTTCTTACAACTTACAGACTAATGAGAACAACAGATGTAATGAGGTTTGTACTAGGCTATGAACTGATGCTCCTATAACACATGCTGCTGGAAGTCATGATGCTCCCATGACTTCCTAAAGGAGTCTAGGAAGCCCTCACAGTGTAGGGGGCATCCCTGGTAGCTAAGCTGGTAAAGAATCTGCCTGCAGTGCAGGGGACCCCAGGTTGATTCCTAGGTTGGGAAGATCCCCTGGAGAAGGGATAGGCTACCCACTCCAGTATTCTTGGGATTCCCTGGTGGCTCAATTGGTAAAGAATCTGCCTACATTGAGGGAGACCTGGGTTTTTATCCATAGGTTAGGAAGAAAACACAATCATAGAAAAACTAACCAGACTGATTATATGGATCACAATCTTTTTTAAGTGAAATTATGAGCTATGCTGCATAGGGCCAACCAAGATGGACAGGTCATAGTGGAGAGTTCTGACAAAATGTGGTCCACTGGAGAAGGGAATGGCAAACCACTTCAACATTCTTGCCTTGAGAACCCCATGAACAGTATGAAAAGGCAAAAAGATAGGACACTGAAAGAGGAACTCCCCAGGTCGGTAGGTGTCCAATATGCTACTGGAGGAGAGTGAAGAAATAGCTCCAGAAGGAATGAAGAGGTTGAGCCAAAGTGGGCACAAGGCCCAGCTGTGGATGTGTCTGGTGGTGAAAATGAAGTCTGATGCTATAAAGAGCAATATTGCATAGGAACCTGGAATGTTAGGTCCCTGAATCAAGGTAAATTGGAAGTGGTCAAACAGGAGATGGCAAGAGTGAACATCAACATTTTAGGAATCAGTGAACTAAAATGGACAAAAATGGGTGAATTTAATTCAGATGACCATTATATTTACTACTGTGAGCAAAATACCTTAGAAGAAATGGAATAGCCCTCATAATCAACAAAGCAATCCAAAATGCAGTATTTGGGTACAATCTAAAAAATGACAGAATGATCTCTGTTCATTTGTAAGGCAAACCATTCAATATCACAGTAATCAAACTCTATGTCCCAACCACTAATGGTGAAGAAGCTGAAGCTGAATGGTTCTATGAAGACCTACGACACCCGAAAATGATGTCCTTTCATCATAGAGGACTGGAATGCAAAAAAAAAGAAGCCAAGAGATATCTGGAGTAACAAGCAAGTTTGGCCTTGGAGTACAGAATGAAACAGGGCAAAAGCTAATAGAGTTTTGCCAAGAGAATGCCTTGGTCATAGCAGACACCCTCTTCCAACAACACAAGAGAAAACTCTACACACGGACATCACCTGACGGCCAATACTAAAATAAGATGGATTACATTCTTTGCAGTCAAAGATGGAAAAGCTCTATACAGTCGCAAAAACAAGACCAGGAGCTGATAGTGGCTCAGATGGTTAATTCCTCATTGAAAAATTAAGACTTAAATTGAAGAAAGTAGGGAAAACCACTAGGCTATTTAGGTAGGACCTAAATCAAATCCCTTATGACTATATAGTGGAAGTGACAAATAGATTCAAGGGATTAGATTTGATAGGGTGCCTGAAGAACTGTGGACAGATGTTCATGACATTATATAGGAGGGGGTGATCAAAACCATCCTGAAGAAAAAGAAATGCAAAAAGGCAAAGTGGCAAAATGGCTGTCTGAGAAGGCCTTACAAATAGCTGAGAAAAGAAAAGAAGTGAAAGACAAGGGAACAAAGGAATGATATACCTGCTTGAATGCAGTTTCAAAAAATAGCAAGGAGAAATAAGAGAGCCTTCCTAAGTGAACAATGCAAAGAAATAGAGGTAGACAATAGAATGGGAAAGACTAGAGGTATCTTCAAGAAAATTAGAGATACCAAGGGAGTGTTTCATGCAAAGATGAGCACAATAAAGGATAGAAACAGTATGGACCTAACAGAAGCAGAAGATATTAAGAAGGGGTAAGAATACACAGAACTATACAAAAAAGATCTTAATGACCCAGATAACCACAATGGTATGATCACACACCTAGAGCCAGACATCCTGGAGCATGAAGTCAAGTGAGCCTTAGGAAGCATCACTATGAACGAAGCTAGTAGAGGTGATGGAATTCCAGTTGAGCTATTTCACATCCTAAAAGATGATGCTGTGAAAGTACTGCACTCAATAAGCCAGCAAATTTGAAAAAGTCGGCAGTAGCCACAGGACTGGAAAAGGTCAGTTTTCATTCCAATGCCAAAGAAAGGCAATGTCAAAGAATGTTCAAACTACCAAACAAATGCACTCATCTCACATGCTAGCAAGGTAATGCTCAAAATTCTCCAAGCCAGACTTCAACAGTACATGAATCAAGGACTTCTAGATGTTCAAGCTGGATTTAGAAAAGGCAGAGGAACAAGAGTTCAAATTCCAAGATCTGTTGGATCATCAAAAAGGCAAGATTAGCCACACTGAAGCCTTTGATGGTGTGGATCACAATAAACTCTGGAAAATTCTTCAAGAGCTGGGAATACTAGACCACCTCACCTACTTCCTGCAAAACGTGTATGAAGGTCAAGAAGTGACAATTAGAACCAAATAGGGACCAATGGACTAGTTCCAAATTGGGAAAGGAGTTTGTCAAGGCTACATATATGCAGAGTACATCATGTGAAATTACAGGCTGGATGAAACACAAGCTGTAATCAAGATTGCTGGGAGAAATATCAACAAGCTCAGATATGCAGATGACACCACTCTGAAGCAGAAAGTGAAGAGGAACTGAAGAACCTCTTGATGAATGTGAAAAAGGAGAGTGAAAAGGCTGGCTTAAAACTCGATGTTCACAAACAAAGATTATGGCACCCAGTCCCATCATTTCATCTCAAATAGATGAGGAAACAATGGAAACAGTGACAGACTTTCTTGGGTTCCAAAGTCACTGCAGATGGTGAGTACAGCCATGAAATTAAAAAACACTTGCTCCTTGGAAGAAAAGCTATGACTGACCTAGACAGTATATTAAAAATGAGAGCCATTACTTTTCTGATAAAGTTCGGTCTATGTGGTTTTTCTAGTAATCATATATGGATGTGAGACTTGGACCAAAAAGAAAGCTGAGTGCCAAAGAACTGATGTTTTTGAACTTAGTATTGGAGAAGACTCTTGAGAGTCCCTTGGACTGCAAGAAGATCAAATCAGTTAATCCTAAAAGAAATCAATCCTGAATATTCACTGAGAGGACTGATGCTGAAGCTGAAGCTCCAATATTATGGCCACCTGATGCAAAGATCTGAGTCATTGGAAAAGACCCTAATGCTGAGAAGGATTGAAGGCAAGAGAAGGGGATGGTGGAGGACAAGATGGTTGGATGGTATCACTAACTCCAGGATGAGTTTGAGCAAGCTCCAGGAGATGGTGAAGCACAGGGAAGTCTGG
This sequence comes from Aepyceros melampus, assembly GCA_006408695.1. Taxonomy (NCBI): domain Eukaryota; kingdom Metazoa; phylum Chordata; class Mammalia; order Artiodactyla; family Bovidae; genus Aepyceros; species Aepyceros melampus. Next base: position 579,876 of record SJXQ01008162.1, read on the forward strand.
CCAGCTGCAGTCCAGGGGTCGCACAGAGTCAGACATGACTAAGTGAACAACCCACTCCAGTGTTCCAGGATTCCCTGGTGGCTCAGATGGTAAAGATTCTGCCTGCAATCCAGGAGACCTGGTTCAATCCCTGGGTTGGGAAAATCACCTGGAGCAAGACATAGCAACTCACTCCAGTATTCTTGCCTGGAGAATCCCCATGAACAGAGGAGCCTGGTGGACTACAATCCATGGGTCACAAAGAGTCAGATGTAACTGAGCGACTAAGTGCATGGCACAGAGAGGGAGTTTCAGATGGTAATTAAAAGCTGAGGAATAATTAACCCAAGAAAGAACATTGAAGGATGTTTCATGCAGAGGGTACAGTATGAATCTGACAGCCCATGGAGTTTGACACATAGTAAACACTCCATAATATTTGGTAATTGTGTGATAAGTGAATGAAAGGGGGGAAATGGACCCTTTTCAGGGCAGTGATGAATAAGAAAGCCAAAGGAACTTCTCTAGGGTTTGGTTGTACTGTTTTGATCCATCTGAAAGAAAAAAAAAAGAGGAACAAGGAATGGTTTCTATGTCTTCCCTGTCACAACATACCATGATCTAAATGTGTATTACAATCTTTTGTTTGCTGGTAGGACTTCTCCTAAATGCATTTAGATGAGTGAGTTTGATAATGATGGAGCTTATGTCTGGTTTCTTGGTAACCTCATGAAAGATTGTTTAAGAATGGTGGTAAGATGACTGATACAAAGCCACTAACAGACAAAGCAGAGGGCAAACTTGCTTTAAGGTAGGTTATGTGATAGAACTTTCTCACACAGAGGGCTATATGGTACAAGGGATGCAGAAGCACCCCAGAGCAGACAGACAAGCCTCTGTCACCTTTGCTTAGACTTCCCTGGTGGCTCATATGCCACCCGATTTAGAGAAGACACTGTCAGACTCTTTGGGAAACTCCTATTTTCTGATCTCCCAGGAATATTTACAACTTCCTTGCCCTTTCAAATATTCTGGAGACTCTAGTTATACTCCTGTCAATCACAGCAAGACATAAATAAAGACTATCTCAGCAACTTTTTGGGTACTTTCTACAAATCTGGGTAAATCAGAATGGTACCACCACTCAGCATTTGCAGAACTAAGCCTTTAGGCCTGCTTCAGTTCCATTCTGGCACCCCCTGAAATAAATGTGCTCTTCAAGACATAATGGTTTTATGACATGAATTCATCAACAAGTAGAACAAGAGGGTATCTTAAATATCCTTTAATGCAACCTGCTGTTTTTCTGTCCATTAGTATAAACAAGGCAAACTAAAAGGGATGAGAAACCTTTATGACACAGTCATACAAAAACATCCAAGAAATGAATGTTGTTATAACTATTTCAGTTAACAAATATTGGGGCCATAGGAAATAATAATATTTCAGACTAGATTCTGACCTTTTTGGTTTATGTCCAGCTTGACACCCACTGTGTTAATTATGTTTTATTATGCAATGCTTTTGCCTACAAATATAATAATACAATATTATTATTATTAATCAGAATCAATTTCTACATTATTTGAAGACCAAGACAGGGTAGAAGAGAAGTGAAAGAAGTACATTGACTGGAAATGTTCATTTGTTTGAAGGCTAAAGATTATCTTTATGTTTATTCTCTCTCTGATGGCAAAGTACCTAGAAATCTATTCTGCACACACCCTTGATTCCTTCTGGGAAAAAGAATAAATGGGAAATTAGTTGCCTTCCATCTCAGCCACTATATCATGCAGTCAGAGCCAACATTACAAATGTCATGACTTTAAGCCATGTTAAACTGGAAGGAATCTTTGAAACCATTACCTATCTCTTATATTTAAAGAGTATAAACTAAGAGTGGAAACCATTAAAAGCTATACACTAGAGTGGCTACATGGCTTCCCTGGCGGCTCACATGGCAAAGAACTCACCTTCCAACACAGGAGACACAAGAGACAGAGGTTCAGTCCCTGGGTCAAGAAGATCCCCTGGAGAAGGAAACGGCAACCAGCTCTAGTATTCTTGCCTGGAAAATTCATGGACAGAGGAGCCTGGTGGGCTATAGTCTATGGGGTCACAGATAGTCAGACATGACTAAGCATGCAGGCAATAGTGGCTATAGACTAGTGGCTAGTTGCTGGGTAGATTCATAGGGGAATTATTAAGTATATTCTCAGGTTGTCCTTTTTCTCTGTAATTTTGATTTTATTCATCAGTGAAGAAAAACTATTATTTAACTTGCTTTTAATAAATAACAATAATTTCTACCTTAATGGGTGGAACTGAGGATTCAATTAAAAAATTAAAAGTTTGTGAAGTCACATAGCAAAAGCCCCCAAATGGTAGCTGTCATTATCATTGTCATCATCATTATAAACTATTTATACCAAACCTAGTTTTACAAAGTATTTGAAGTGACTTTCATTAAAAGACACAACTATATTACTATCCGGTGTACCTGAAACTAATACAGTATTGTAAATCAACTGTACTTCAGTAAAAACAACCTATGTTAAAGCTATTAAAACAGAGATAATACATTTTTTAAAGTATTAAATTTGCTTCAGAGTTTTTTATCAGTTCAGTTCAGTTCAGTCGCTCAGTCGTGTCCGACTCTTTGCGACCCCATGAATCGCAGCACGCCAGGCCTCCCTGTCTATCACCAACTCCCGGAGTTCACTCAGACTCACGTCCATTGAGTCCGTGATGCCATCCAGCCATCTCATCCTCTGTCGTCCCCTTCTCCTCCTGCCCCCAATCCCTCCCAGCATCAGGGTCTTTTCCAATGAGTCAACTCTTCGCATAAGGTGGCCAAAGTACTGGAGCTTCAGTCCCAGCATCATTCCTTCCAAAGAAATCCCAGGGCTGATCTCCTTCAGAATGGACTGGTTGGATCTCCTTGCAGTCCAAGGGACTCTCAAGAGTCTTCTCCAACACCACAGTTCAAAAGCATCAACTCTTCGATGCTCAGCCTTCTTCACAATCCAACTCTCACATCCATACATGACCACAGGAAAAACCATAGCCTTGACAAGACAGACCTTAGTCAGCAAAGTAATTCTCTGCTTTTGAATATACTATCTAGGTTGGTCATAACTTTTCTTCCAAGGAGTAAGCTCCTTTTAATTTCATGGCTTCGGAGTTTTTTATCAGCAGACCAGAATTTTCTTTATGGTTACTTACATAATAATTGTTAACTAATAAAAGGAAAAATAGCAATTACTCATTCAAAGAGACAGATTCTTTTTCTTGGACTAAAGTATAAACATCATTTCTCATAAGACATGGTTTATAAACAAGATTGCAACAACAATATTAATGCAATTGACAATGTACTCATCAATGATTTTAAAGCAAATATCAAAGCTTTCTTTACTATTTTAATGAAAATAAAGGACATACCACCATGCTAAAACTTAGTGAAAATGTTTACAAGTGAATTGCTTAACTTCTAATCATAGAAGAGAAAAGTAGGATATAAATTAGATTTCCTAGAGAAAGAATCTTAAGTCAGTAGCTCCCAAGGCTGAATAAAGATCAAAAGTACTCAAGAAACTTTCATTAAGATTCTGGGACAATTCTCCAGATCTACTAAGAAAGATTTTTGGAAGATGGCATCCAGGCATATATTTAAAAAAAAAACCTCTTCAGATGAGTCTGATGAGCAACAAGAACTGGGAGTTACCATCTTAAGGTTACCTCTGATCCACCATTTGTTTTAAGTAATTATTACCTTTTTAATTAAAATTTACATTTTCATTTAAAAATGAATTTAATTTACAATTAAATATAATTTTTAATGAAACTTTTCAGACAAAATATAACATACCCATTGCCATGAAATTTAATAATTGTCAACATTTGTATACATTTGCTTTAGAGTTTTTTTTTTTTTTTTAGTTATTTTAAGATATGTGTTACAAAATAGCCAAACTCTCAGTCTGGTTCTATTCATTTCTTTTCAGAAATACCCAATATCCTGAAATCTATATGTTTATTCCATGCACATTTTTTGTAATTGTATTACATATGCAGACACCTATAAATAATACATCATCATTTGATAGTGATTTACTATTATAATTTACTCTGTATAAATTTTGCAAGTTAGTTATTCTTTGCTCAATATTATGTTGTTTGATTTGTCTCTACTTGTACAAGTAAAGCTAGTTCATTTATGTTAATGGCTGCATTTTATTAATAAGTAAACCATTCATTTATCTATTCTCCAGTATTTCCCCAGAGATGAATAATTAGCCTATTTTCATTTTTTCAATATTGCAAACATTGATAACATAGACACTGTTCTGTGCAGTTATGGTTGGCTCATGTAGTTGAATTTCTCTGTGACATAAATAGCAGAAATTTTGAGACCATTATCCTCTCATCCCCTCAGCACATTCTTGTGGCTTTGCATATACCAGAAGCTTCCTCCTTCATGCTTCAGCATTTATCTGTCTGGGGGCTTTTTCTGGTCCTAAAGAAAAAGTATGCTGAACAGGCTAAGGGTGCTGAGGAATTAACAGCCCCAGGAGTAAATTTCCACTAATGGAAACTGGTAGAAGATAACTAAGCTTCTTTGCTGCTTGATAGGACATTACTACGGAGAAGGCAATGGCACCCCACTCCAGTACTCTTGCCTGGAAAATCCCATGGACAGAGGAGCCTAGTGGGCTGCAGTCCATGGGATTGCTGAGTCGAACACGACTGAGCGACTCCACTTTCACTTTTCACTTTCATGCATTGGAAAAGGAAATGGCAACCCACTCCAGTGATCTTGCCTGGAGAATCCCAGGAACAGGGGAGCCTGGTGGGCTGCCGTCTATGGGGTCTCACAGGGTCGGACACGACTGAAGCGACTTAGCAGCAGTAGCAGCAGCAGCAGGACATTACTATGGAGAAGGAAATGGCAACTCACTCCAGTATTCTTCCCTGGAGAATCCTGTGGACAGAGGAGCCTGGTGGGCTGCTGTCCATAGGGTCGTATAGAGTCAGCCACGACTGGACTGAAGTGACTTAGCATGCATGCAATGCATTGGAGAAGGAAATGGCAACCCACTCCAGTGTTCTTGCCTGAAGAATCCCAGGGATGGAAGAGCCTGCGGGATGCCGCCTGTGGGGTTGCACAGAGTCGGACACGACTGAAGCGACTTAGCAGCAGCAGCAGCAGCAGGACATTACTAAGATGTATTCTACCTATTCTTTCAGAGCACTCCCACCAAGCAGAAAGTTCCCCATGAGCACCCAGGATTCCTGCTCTGCTAGTAACAATGACATGAGCCTTGTTGACAAGCTCTGGGGTGACTGTTTTCTGTAAGCCAGAGTTCATACTAGCAGATGCTGCTGCTCTAGAATGCCACTCCCAATTTCAGAGGGGCTGACAGCAGTCTGCAACTGAAAAGCCAGGTGCTGACACTTAATTGTTAGAGGCAAGTGGGTATAATTACTGTACCAGGCAGCAAAGCTAAAGAGGCAACCAATATCTTTAGATCCTCTGGGATGTGTTGGCAGTGGCTAGTATATTGTTGTTCCCAGGGATAAGCTAGATGGCAAAATGAGGGGATGGCTTCATTTTATATAAGCCCCAAATCAAAAACCTACAAAGTTGATTAGCAAGCAGCTGACAGCAGCCATTGTAGTGGAAAGTTACGATGTCTCACACAGTGTCTGACCTGATGACAGAATAGTGTTGGTACAGAGGTTAGGTAATAAATGGAATCTTGGCACTGTGCTAGTCCAGTGGGCCCATGGACACATCCTATAGTTCTCTAGGGACACTAGAGAAACGAGCGTAGCATGTGTTCATGGACCCACTGGACTAGCAAGGGGCAGGATTTCTCTTTACCTAAGCTCTCTATCAGCTCTATTGTTATATACGTCATGTGTCCCTATAACACCTGTATATAATATCATGCATATATATATATATATATATATTCAAATCTTCGCAGTATTCCGTGGCTTGTGAGTTAACAGTCATCATGGTAGGAAAGACCAAGTGGAAGCTCACAAGTCTGTCCTCACTACTCTTAGTCAAGATTATAAATTAGAACAACACAGGAAACTATAAGCAAGGTGAAAAGACAGCCTTCTGAATGGGAGAAAATAATAACAAATGAAACAACAGACAAACAACTAATCTCAAAAATATACAAGCAGCTTATGCAGCTCAACTCCAGAAAAATAAATGACCCAATCAAAAAATGGGCCAAAGAACTAAATAGACACTTCTCCAAAGAAGACATACGAATGGCTAACAAACACATGAAAAGATGCTCAACATCACTCATTATCAGAGAAATGCAAATCAAAACCACAATGAGGTACCATTTCACACCAGTCAGAATGGCTGCGATGCAAAAGTCAACAAGCAATAAATGCTGGAGAGGGTGTGGAGAAAAGGGAACCCTCTTACACTGTTGGTGGGAATGCAAATTAGTACAGCCACTATGGAAAACAGTGTGGAGATTCCTTAAAAAATTGCAAATAGAACTGCCTTATGATCCAGCGATCCCACTGCTGGGCATACACACCGAGGAAACCAGAATTGAAAGAGACACGTGTACCCCAATGTTCATCGCGGCACTGTTTGTAATAGCCAGGACATGGAAGCAACCTAGATGTCCATCAGCAGATGAATGGATAAGAAAGCTGTGGTACATATACACAATGGAGTATTACTCAGCTATTAAAAAGAATACATTTGAATCAGTTTTAATGAGGTGGATGACGCTGGAGCCGATTATACAGAGTGAAGTAAGCCAGAAAGAAAAACATCAATACAGTATACTTACACATATATATGGAATTTAGAATGATGGTAATGATAAACCTGTACGCAAGACAGCAAAAGAGACACAGTTGTATAGAATGGCCTTTTGGACTCTGTGGGAGAGGGAGAGGGTGGGATGGGTTGGCAGAGTGGCAATGTAACATGTGTGATATCATAAGCGAAATGAATTGCCAGTCCAGGTTTGATGCAGGATGCAGGATGCTAGGGACTGATGCACGGGGATAATCCAGAGAGAGGGTGTGGGGCGGGAGGGGGGAGGTGGGGGTCGGGATTGGGAGTTCATGTACACTCATGGCTAATTCATGTCAATGTGTAACAAAACGAATACAGTATTGTAAAGCAAAACAAACTAAAAAATAAAAATTAATTAAAAAAAGAAAAGATTATAAATTAGAAGCAATGTCCCATTCTGTGAGGAATGGTAGAGTTTGATGACTTCTAGAAGACTTAGAGGATAATGTCAATGATTTCGTTATTTAATTTATCAGAATAGCTCCTGCAAAAAAAAAAAAAAAAAAGAACTGGTTGAAATATACTACCATATATTTAGTGAAGGATAGCTTTATTTTTACTAGAATTTATTGCCCTGCCTTCAAAATGTTATATGAGGCTACGGATCTGGTGAAGGGGTAGTTTTTAATGCTTATCAAGAAGAATCAACAACAGAAAATTAATTTTTTGTGAGTCTGTATAATGACAAAGTCTGCTAACTAGACTTACTATGGTGATCATTTTGCAAAATATACAAATGTTAAATAGTTATGTTGTATGCTTGAAACTAATATGTTTTATGTCAATTACACTTCAAATATAAAACAAAAAGGATTAAAATAGTTTCCATTCTCCTGGGAGAGACATCAATACATATTCATAGTCTTGACTAAGTACTGTATAAACTAAAATGCTCATTCACAATATAGTTCTAAGGAAACTTGATTATTTTAATATTATATAGGATATCAAGCTGGTCCGACATGTTGATAACATGATGCTAAATCAAACTTGTTGCTGAGAATGGGGTTCTTCAGAAGACCCTGAGATAGGGTTTCAAGTACTATTAGTTCATTTTGAGGTGTTCCCAGAAAGACAGTAGAGGAATTGGGAAATAGAGAAGAGACAGCAAACAATAAACAAGTTTTCACTGTGAATAATTAGAACATAATTTCAGGCTTCTTAGGTGGCACAATGCTAAAAATTTTCCAAGCCAGGCTTCAGCAATACATGAACCATGAACTCCCTGATGTTCAAGCTCTTTTTAGAAAAGGCAGAGAACCAGAGATCAAATTGCTAACATTTGCTGGATCATGGAAAAAGTATGAGAGTTCCAGAAAAACATTTACTTCTGCTTTATTGACTATGCCAAAGCCTTTGATTGTGTGGATCACAAAAAATTGTGGAAAATTCTGAAAGAAATGGGAATACCAGACCACCTGACCTGCCTCTTGAGAAATCTGTATGCAGGTCAGGAAGCAACAGTTAGAACTGGACATGGAACAACAGACTGGTTCCGAATAGGAAAAGGAGTACGTCAAGGCAGTATATTGTCACCTTGCTTATTTAACTTATATGCAGAGTACATCATAAGAAACGCTGGACTGGAAGAAGCACAAGCTGGAATCAAGTTTGCCGGGAGAAATATCAATAACCTCAGATATGCAGATGACACCACCCTTATGGCCGAAAGTGACGAGGAACTAAAAAGCCTCTTGATGAAAGTGAAAGTGGAGAGTGAAAAAGTTGGCTTAAAGCTCAACATTCAGAAAACGAAGATCATGACATCCGGTCCCATCACTTCATGGGAGATAGATGGGGGAAACAGTGGAAACAGTGTCAGACTTATTTTTTGGGGGGGGGCTCCAAAATCACTGCAGATGGTGATTGTAGCCATGAAATTAAAAGGCGCTTACTCCTTGGAAGAAAAGTTATGACCAACCTAGATAGCATATTCAAAAGCAGAGACATTACTTTGCCGACTAAGGTCCATCTAGTTAAGGCTATGGTTTTTCCTGTGGTCATGTATGGATGTGAGAGTTGGACTGTGAAGAAGGCTGAGCGCCGAAGAATTGATGCTTTTGAACTGTGGTGTTGGAGAAGACTCTTGAGAATCCCTTGGACTGCAGGGAGATCCAACCAGTCCATTCTGAAGGAGATCAACCCTGGGATTTCTTTGGAAAGAATGATGCTAAAGCTGAAACTCCAATACTTTGGCCGCCTCATGCGAAGAGTTGACGCATTGGAAAAGACTCTGATGCTGGGAAGGATTGGGGGCAGGAGGAGAAGGGGACGACAGAGATGAGATGGCATCACGGACTCGATGAACGTGAGTCTGAGTGAACTCTGGGAGTTGGTGATGGACAGGGCAGCCTGGCATGCTGCGATTCATGGAGTCTCAAAGAGTCGGACACGAGTGAGCAACTGAACTGAACTAGGTGGCATAGTAGTAAAGAATCTGCCTGCCAATGCTTGAGATACAGGAGACGTGGGTTTGATGCCTGGGTCAGGAAGATCTCTTGGAGAAGGAAATGATGACCCACTACAGTATTCCTGTCTGGGAAATCCCAAGGACAGAGAAGCCTGGCAGGCTATAGTCCATGGAGTCACGAAGAGTTGGACAGGACTGAGCAACTGACATTTTCACTTTGATATTATATTTTATGTCATTGGTTCTTTTAAAACATGTCTTGATAGTGTCTTATTCTTGCCATGTGGTTTCTATTTCTTTGGCTATAATTTTAAACATATATAGATTTTTCAGATTCTGTAATTTCAAATTTGAGGATTGTGTGCAATTAATCTTGCTAATGAAGTATTGTTTCCTTCTGTGGTTTTAAAAATCTTTCATTGTGAAGTCATTAGAAGCAGGCTGTTTGTGTGTGTGTGTGTGTGTGTGTGTGTGTGTGTGTGTGTGTATGATAGAGTATTAAATAAGCTTTAGTTGTTTTTTCCCAAAAGGGTTTTGAGTTTGAATGTGCTGATTAGGCTTCCCAGGTGGTGCTAGTGGTAAAGAACCTGCCTCCCAGGGCAGGAGACTTAAGAGATGCAGGTTTGATCCCTGGGTAGGGAAGATCCCCTAGAGAAGGAAATGGCAACCCACTCCAGTATTCTTGCCTGGAAAATCCCATGGACTAAAGAGCCTGTTTGGCTATAGTCCATAGGGACACAAAGAATCAGACATAACTGAAGCAACTTAACACATGCTGATGCAAGTTGACTGATATCAATTTTTTCTACAGATTTATTGGTTTGATCATTCTTGTATCCCATAAAACATGTAAAATCAAACCTCTCACTTTCCATGCTGATTTTTTTTTTTCTTTTGACTCAGATTCCCAGGCAATGCAGAATTTTTTGCCATTTCCCTGGCTCAATGTGTGTGTTTCTAGCAGCTCTTTTCAGAGGATGGAGCCATTGATGGTTCTGCCTCGGAGGGTTCTCATTCCTACCTTCCTAGTCAAACATGTTCAAAGATTCTTCTCTTCTTGTGACATTTACTGAGTTTTAAACTCAAGCCTCTAGATGGTAGATGCTATTTCCAGACCACCACAGTATCTTCTAACATGTGGCTGCTGCATTTTAGATCCATTTTTACTTTAGCATCTGGGTACATGTCTTACTTTTGTTTGAGTGACTCTTTGTATTTTGTTTCATTGTTCCTAAAAGAATATGCAGTTTTTAGTGCACATACCCTTAATAATATGTGATATAGTAAAATGCCTAAATCGTATAGAAAGATCAAGAAGGATTCTGAAATGCCTTCATGCTTCATGTAGCTGGATGGACTCTTTTTTCAAAAAAAAGTGTCTGGTGATAACCCAAAGTTATTTTGTCTAAAAGAATGAGAGTACTGTGTTATTGTGTTACTAACTGAGGGCAGGAGGAAAAGGGGGCAACAGAGGATGAGATGATTGAATACATCATCTACTCAATGCACATGAGTTTGCCTAAACTCTGGGAGATAGTGAAGGACAGGGAAGCCGGGCATGCTGCAGTCTGTGGGGTAAAAAGAGTCAGACACAACTTAGCAACTGAGCAACAGTAACAAATGAGACACGTTGCTAGGCTTAGGTAAGGACGTAGGGTTAAAATTATACTATCATCCTTGAAAGAGTCTTCTTGGATTGAGGGTTGGTTGCTTCATTTTTCATGGCAATAAGCAAGCATATACATATGTAGCACCTGGCGCTCTTTGCTTCCATGGAATATATATATTAAAATTCATTTTATTTTTCAAAGAATTAAATATAGCAAACTGGAAGTCTCAGTAAAACTAGTTTGCTGTATAAGCCTCAGTATTAGTATTGAAAAGTAGTTGACTCACTCGATGCAGATTGACACGGGATGTGCTTTTATATAAGCATAACAATATTCTCCTATAGCTTTTGTTTTCCTCACTAAATGTGATTTTTGATTAGCTTAATGGAAAAAGTACTGTGTTGGAAATGGACTGTTCCAGTTTAAACACTGAAGAAGAGTACTGACATTAATTGAATGTTTGCGTCCATGTTTGAGACTCTTAAGATTTATTATCTCATTTATCTTTACATCCACTATCCATTTAGGCATTATTCTGGTGAGATGAAGGAACTGAAATTTCAGTTCAGTTCAGTTCAGTTCAATTCAGTCGCCCAGTCATGTCTGACTCTGTGCAACCCCATAAATTGCAGCACACTGGGCCTCCCTGTCTATCACCAACTCCCAGAGTTCACTCAAACTCATGTGCATCGAGTCAGTGATGCCATCCAGCCATCTCATCCTCAGTCGTCCCCTTCTTCTCCTGCCCCCAGTCCCTCCCAGCATCACAGTCTTTTCCAGTGAGTCAACTCTTCGCATGAGGTGGCCAAAGTATTGGAGTTTCAGCTTCAGCATCAGTCCTTCCAGTGAACACCCAGGACTGATCTCCTTTAGAATGGACTGGTTGGATCTCCTTGCAGTCCAAGGGACTCTCAAGAGTCTTCTCCAACACCACAGTTCAAAAGCATCAATTCTTCAGCACTCAGCTTTCTTCACAGTCCAACTCTCACATCTATGCATGACCACTGGAAAAACCGTAGTGTTGTCTAGATGGACCTTTGTTGGCAAAGTGATGTCTATGCTTTTTAATATGCTGTCTCGTTTGGTCATAACTTTCCTTCCAAGGAATAAGCGTCTTTTAATTTCATGGCTACAATCACGATCTGCTGTGATTTTGGAGCCCAAAACAATGAAGTCTGACACTGCTTCCACTGTTTCCCCATCTATTTCCCATGAAGTGATGGGACCGGATGTCATGATTTTCGTTTTCTGAATGTTGAGCTTTAAGCCAACTTTTTCACTCTCCTCTTTCACTTTCATCAAGAGGCTTTTGAGTTCCTCTTCACTTCTGCCATAAGGGTGGTGTCATCTGCATATCTGAGGTTATTGATATTTCTCCCGGCAATCTTGATTCCAGCTTGTGCTTCTTCCAGCTCAGCATTTCTCATGATGTACTCTGCATTTAAGTTAAATAAGCAGGGTGACAATATACAGCCTTGACGTACTCCTTTTCCTATTCGGAACCAGTCTGTTGTTCCATGTCCAGTTCTAACTTGCTTCCTGACATGCATACAGGTTTCTCAAGAGGCAGGTCAGGTGGTCTGGTATTCCCATCTCTTTCAGAATTTTCCACAGTTTATTGTGATCCACACATTCAAAGGCTTTGGCATAGTCAATAAAGCAGAAATAGATGTTTTTCTCGAACTCTCTTGCTTTTTACATGATCCAGTAGATGTTAGATAAGTTCATAAATTTATCTGAAGTAGAGTAACCAATAATAATGCATATGACTCCAAAGCATCTGCTCTTTGTAGTGTGATACTGTGTGTAAAGCAAGGGGTTTTTGAAAAAGTGAAAAGATAAACTCTACAAATCAGGATGAATTTGCAGTTAAAAATGGCTTATTAATTAAAAATGGATTTGCTATAGGGAATAATGAGCTTGAAATCCATTGAAAGAAGAGCAGTCTATGGGTTAGAACTCCAGAAACATTTCCTAGAAAAACATAGAACTAGCCCACCAGGGGACCTTTCCAGGTGGCACAGTGGTAACAAGTCCACTTGCCAATGCTGAAGATGCTGGTTTAATCCCAGTGTCAGGAAGATTCCCTGGAGAAGGAAATGGCAGCCCACTCTAGTGTTCTTACCTGAGAAATCCCAGGGACAGAGGGGCCTGGTAGGCTGCAGTTCATGGGGTAACAGAAGAGTTGGACATGATTGAGTGAGTAAATAACAACAACAATAAAACCCACCAGGGAATTCACAATCAGAAAGATGAAGAAGCAGGAAGCCACCTGTCCTATAATCTCCAAGGGCACACTTTCCACGTGGGATTCGGGTTAATATGCTACATTTACAACTATTGGCTTCTAGTTGTGCTGTGCTTATTCAGTCTCTCCTCAAGAAACAATGATCATTCCTTACCTTGCCACTTAACCCCAGTGACATCTGCTAGCATTTCTACAGAAAAACTCGGTACTTCCTGAGCTGTGCTTCCCAACACGGTCAATAGTAGTGTTAAAGTAATGGTCTTTGCTTCACTTCTCCTTTTCATATATTTCACAAGTATATCTGATTGGACAGATTAAAGCATATCTAGAACCCTAGCTGCAAGGGAGTCTAGCAAACGTGATGTTTAACTTCATAGCCTCTACAGCACAGTCAGACAGACCAGAAGAAGGATGCAATGAATATTGAGTACCAATCCACTAGACTCACTTTCCTGGGCATAACAGTGAGAAAGACTTATGGGGAGAATATTCCTCCAGACACTTGTTTGGAAAAACTGGAAAAATGAATCTGCCTAAGACAACAAAGAAAACCTTTCATGGTACAGATTGAAAAAAACTATTTTCCTGAGCAATACAACATGGTAACCTCCACTGGGAAACCTCTGGAGTTTATTTGTCTGGAATAAAACCAGAAATATACATTTCAAAGTATATCTTCTCCATGATGTATGACCCCTAAACATTTTATTTTTACCATTTGAAGTCATATTTGCTTGATAATATTTTTCTAATTAAAATTTAAATACATAAAAACTCTGTAAGTAAGTTGCAATATTATTAATAATAAGTTAATGTAAGTATAATACCTCTCAGATAAAATTCAAAATACTCTGTAAAAACCCATAGTCAGAAAAATGATTTTGTTTCCTAAGCTTTTGGCAATATCCTTGCCCATATATCATGTTACTAACATTTTATTCTGTTTAGGATTTCTGCATCATTTCACTATAGCCTCTATTACTAGCCTAAGAAAATGAATGCATATTCTTATAAGAGAAGCAACTGAATTCCTTTTAAATATTTCCATGAAATCAAACCAAACTGGGAGGTAGGTTGTGAAGCTGTGTTAACCTTCTGCCTGATTCTTATTAAAGTCATTCTCATTCTTTTAAGTCCTAGGCACACAGTCTCTGGTTATTTTCATGATGGTTATAATGGAATTACCATTTCAAGTTTGTAGGGGGTGCAGGAGAAACATGATAGGAATAGCAGGAAGGAATGGCTCACTCATGAACAATCTCCTGAAATTTTGAATTGATTAGGTTTGAGTTGCTAAAAGGGAGAGTGGGGGAAATGTACCCTAGTTTTCTTTTCCTCCAGTTTCCTGTTGCATTATGTGGCTTCTTGAATGTTGCATGATATAAATCATCTTACCACTAGAAGACAAGCTTTCATTTGCAAACTCAGCAGATTTACTTAATTTCGTTTTTCCAGTTGGGTATCTTCACCAATTCAAGCCAAGAGAGTATCTCGTGTCATCTAATGCAACAAATAGGTCCTGGAGCATTCACAGCAACATCCACAATATTGGCAGACTGAGATTTCCTTTCCTCTGCCAAGCACCATCAACATTATTTTTGGGTGGGTCTGAATCCGAATAGCCCAGAGTTTCCATTACATCGTCCTAATTGTTAAAAAAGGGGGGCCTGCTGTAATTCTTGAAAACTAGTCTGTTTAGTTGTAGTCGTTACCATAACATCAGATTGAAATATTGCCTCTCTCCATTGGTTTGGCCACAGCATAGCAGCCAGCCTCATAGCGTCAAGGCATTAGGAAGGCAAAGCAATCCACAGTCAACAGTATGAATGGAACAATTCACACTGTTGTACATAGATATAGAGGTTAAACCCAAACACATGAAAAAGTGATGCTGGAAGCACTTGGGAACAGCTGGGCCAGATGAATAACTCAATTGGATGCCATGAGGAACAAATTAAACAACTGACTAGAGACCAGGCTGCTCCTGTGACAGACACTTTAATCAGGAAGTCAAAAGCTGATTGACAAGATGAAAAGCTGGATGACATGAAAAATGGAAACAGAAGGAACAACACAAGAAAAGGGCACCCCGGGTCAGCATGCTGACAAAAATAATCAAGTACGACAGGCCATAATCCAATCTTGAATGTTTGGCATGGTGCTAGTTATGAGAATCTGCAGCCAAGAGGAAAGAAAACTATTATTAAGCAAAGAAATTATCTGGCTTTCTAGAACTCACTATTACATGCTCACTAGAGGATTTTCTTTTCCTTTTTTTTTTTAAAACAAGCGTGTAGTAGCTTTTGTTGAGTTTTATAAGATCAATTAAAAAGTGCTAACATTACTGGAAATAAAGCTTTAGGAAGATGATGTTTAATAGTGTTTCAGCATGCTGACAAAAATAATCAAGTACGACAGGCCATAATCCAATCTTCGAATGTTTGGCATGGTGCTAGTTATGAGAATCTGCAGCCAAGAGGAAAGAAAACTATTATTAAGCAAAGAAATTATCTGGCTTTCTAGAACTCACTATTACATGCTCACTAGAGGATTTTCTTTTCCTTTTTTTTTTTAAACAAGCGTGTAGTAGCTTTTGTTGAGTTTTATAAGATCAATTAAAAAGTGCTAACATTACTGGAAATAAAGCTTTAGGAAGATGATGTTTAATAGTGTTTTAAATTCACAGTTAAAAAGGTAATATGCATATTGATTGCCTCAAATCACAAAGAACAGGGCCTTCTCATACTCTTCTATTCAAGGCATAGAGGAAGAAGAGGTAGCAATTACTGGAGGAGGTTTTTTGTGGCCCACATAATAACTTTTATACTGGATTCTTACTGCTGAGTTGGAATCCAAGCATAGCTTCTTGCCAGAGAAGAAATTTGCCTGTGCTACTTGAATTATTTCTGATATGCCTCAGGATACCACCTGCATCCCCAAACATACATTTGGAGATGTATCATCTGAGGAATAGTTTGTTTGTTTGTTTGTTTGTTTGTCTTTTGAAGATAGACAGCATAGGAGTTTGTCATCTCCCAGATAAATGTGTGTGTTTATGGTATATGGCTTTATTTCACATAGTACTTTTATTTCAGTTCCATACAGCTTCCCAGTTTCCATACAGGTCCAGATGTATAAGCACCTCTGCAGGGTTTAGACACTATGACTCCATGACTTTTAAGAAACTCATCTGCTCTTTTAATAAAAGAAAACTTGTAGTAAAAATCTGAAGACCAGTTGACACTGTCTTCCTTGAATTCCTGTACTGGAGTTAAACCTACATCACAGGAGAAAAGATGTGTTTCTGTTTAGTTTACTGCCTTAGTCTACTGGTTTTTAAACTATTTGAATCTCTATGGGTTTTTGGAAGAAAAGTATGATCACCACAGACATGTTTCATTTGTATCTACTTTATTACCTTCAGGTCTCATAGGACTAGAAGTTCTGGGGCATTAAAAACACAATGGATAATTTTCCTGGACTCAAAACTGTGTAAAAGAAGGAAAACATCATTTTGATAATATTAACTTAAGTGAGGGCACAAATATTTGACTGAACATATTCAACTCAAACTGGGGACCAAACTGAAGAACTTTGCATGGATGAAATACCTTGCAGAAAGTAAAACTGAATATCTTATCTATAGAATTCTAGATGTGCCAGGTCATAATTCATCACTTTTCATTTTACAGAATTTTCTCAAGTATGTCACTGTAAGATTGTAGTGAGATAATTGACCTCTCCCTTGCAATCAATCTTTACAACCCATCAGCAAGATTTATTATTTATTCTTATTATGAATGGGTGTCCTATTTAGTCTCTGTTTTATTTCTAGTAATGCTATTCTAAGCCTCAAATTTTATATGGTATGTGAAGGGAAAGCTGGAACAGAGACATAAAATACAGATAAGACTAATAGTTCCTTCTATACTGTGTATTTCAAAATAAAAACAAAGCAAAAATTTAAAAATACTTATGTGTAGGAAAGTCTTACACAGTTTTGGGTTTTCCCTTGATAAGTATTTCTTAACTCTTTTAAAATCAATGAATATCAAGTATCGCAACTTTCTAATTATGTTCAGTGTCCTAATGTTCTAGTATTTTAAGTGTATCTTTAGGGTTTAATTGGATAATCTATTACTAGATGGAGATTATACCAATATACTTCTTCACAATCTCTAAAATAATATATACAATGCACTTCTGCACAACAAAGGAAACTATAAGCAAGGTGAAAAGACAGCCTTCTGAATGGGAGAAAATAATAGCAAATGAAGCAACTGACAAACTAATCTCAAAAATATACAAGCAGCTTATGCAGCTCAACTCCAGAAAAATAAATGACCCAATCAAAAAATGGGCCAAAGAACTAAATAGACACTTCTCCAAAGAAGACATACGAATGGCTAACAAACACATGAAAAGATGCTCAACATCACTCATTATCAGAGAAATGCAAATCAAAACCACAATGAGGTACCATTTCACACCGGTCAGAATGGCTGCTATCCAAAAGTCAACAAGCAATAAATGCTGGAGAGGGT